>JXTC01000334.1:234748-325126 GCA_002914845.1 Trema orientale
ATATGTTATATTTTTTTTCATATTTGAAAAAAATTTATAAATAATTAAATAAGCTAAAAATATATAAGTTGATAAAAAAGTTTAAAATAAAAATCCTAAGAAAATTATTTAGAATTAAATTGAAATTTGAAAGTGTGAAAAACAAAGTGAGGGAATATGTATTTATAAGTATTAGAAAAAGTTTTATATTTAAACACTTTTTAAAATACTTTTTGAAAAATATTAAAAAAATTTATCTTGGCGGGCCGGGCCGGGCCAAATTGGCAGGCCCGTTTTGCCACCTCTAGTTGGCAGCCACTGCATTTGCCTTATAGCAAGATGGAACAGGAAACGTTAGACCAAGTTATTTTGATTTTTTTTTTTCAATTCACGATCTTGTGTGATTTTGCTAAATAAATTAGTGGCTCACTACTAAATAAATCTACATGCAACCAAATAATATATTTCTCAGTTTTCTTTTCTTTGCACATCTAAATAAATATGAAAAGCTCATAATATAACATCATGACAAGAACAATATGACACTGTAATTTTCTTCTTCTTTTTTTTTTATAATTTTCTTTTTACAACATGTGATACCGTAACCTTTGAGGTAATATACTTTACAATATATTATTGTTCAATTAGTATAAAATGTTGATAAAAATATGAATGTCTCACCGCTGGCCACCTCCCATTGCCACCTCTCTCTCTCTCTCTCTCTCTTTCTCTAAGTACGCTGTTAGGTCTTCACGGTGATAAGTACGCTGCTGGATCTCGCTTCACGGTGACAGTCCTTCGTCTCACAATGGTCTCTCAGTTACAGTAAGCCCTAAACTCTCTCTCTCTCTATACATACATACATATATATATGCCGCACACACATATATATGCTCTCTTTTTTTTATATATACAAAAAAAGAGAATTCTTTATGGTTTGAAATTTTTTTCTTACTAAAATTTGGGGAATAAAAAATTTTCATTGAAGGAGAAAGATCACATTGCTCGTAATTTATCTCACAAATCAACTTAAAATATAAAGTAATATTTTCTTGATCCGTTGGAAGTACATACGTGTGATTAATTAGCGTATAACGAAAAGAAAACTGCAAATTAACTAATACCAAAACATTTTGATGTCATAAACTTATAACTTGTAAAATCCCAAAAATTTTAAGGTTAAATAAGTAAATTTGATTCAAGGGTATTTTGGTAATTTTAATTTTTCAGATTTAATTAAATAGAAATCTGAAATAAATTATTGGGGATGAATCTAGACAAGATTAAGTCTAAGTTCGTTGGGGCAAAAGTGAAAAAGAATTTAAATTCGAGGACTTAAAAATAAATAAGAAAAGGACTAAAGTGAAGAAATATTTCAGATTTTGGGCCATAGTAGAATTTTCGGAAGATATTCGGTCCTCTTAGAACCTGACACGTGTCCCACTTAAACAGTTTCTTTAAAAACTGCATAAAAGCCCCCCCAACTCCTCTTTCTTCTCCCCACGGGTTCCCGGTCTTAAACAGAAACCCACCTCCCTTCACTGTTCATCCGGGCCAACACCGCCGGCCGATTTGCCAGACGCGCCCGACCGCCATCACCGGAAGACACCGACGAACCAGCTCCAGGTGCTGCCACCTCGAACCGCCGTGCCTGGCCAGAGAAATCTCGGTCCGAAGTCAACGCCACCGGAACGGAAAAACGCCCGCCGTTTCTTCCTCCGACGTCCGATCGGCTTGATTTTTGTGCCATTGGACTCGTCTCGACTCCAGCTTTCATTTCCGACCACTCTCGTCTCCTAACTCAGCTCCGGCGAGAATCTCATTACTGTAGCAGTTTAATGTTATTTTAATATAGTGGCATTTTCGTAAATATTTGAAATCTAGCTTATTTTTCCGGGAGAATTGTACCATGTGATAGAGGAGGTTGAAACAAGAAAACTTTTAGTATTGAAGTGCTAAAACAGTAACCGGAAGAGCGTTAATTTTCGAAAACAAGAAATGTGGTATTTTTCTAAATATTTTCCAAAAGTGATATTTTTGTAAATTCGGATTATTGGGCCCATTGAGAGCTAGAGACCTCGAAACTGAATTCCGATTTCGAATTTGGACTCAGTGAGGTCGGGAGATAAAAATTGATATAAAATATCACTATTTTGGAAGTGGCACAAAAATCGAGAAAAAGCTCGTGAAACGCACCGTTTTGCGTGCCACGGACCGGTCGCGCACCGGGACCCGTTTTCGACAAACTTAGTGTCTAACCCTACGTTTTTGGGTGTTGTAAATTCAATGGCGACCTCTGTTTTCCAATCCGAGGTTCCGTTTGAAAAATCAACTTTTTCAAGCGAGCGTAACGGGATCCGAAATCGACTGTCCGAGCAACTGAGGACTTTTCCAACAATGTTAGCTTGGTTTTACAGCTAATTTGAGGTAGGGAATTCAATTGCCTTGTTTTCTGTTATTTTTCATAAAATTTAGAATTTATTGGAAAATGTGAAATTTCGTGAATTTATTTATTTAAATTATTTTGAATAATTATTTTTGTAAATTATGAAATTGTGAGACATTATAGACTACTCTGGATATTTCACGTATGTTTTGGTACAAGTTTTATACTTGGGATTTTATTAAACCATTTGGAAACGTACTTTTGGATTTTAAGTATAAAATGGATTTTTAAATTGAAACCAGAGTATGTCTAGAATGTTAAACCACTGCATGGTTGTTTGAAATTATACATATTGCACATTTCATAGGATCATGCATGAGAGTCATCTTAGGCATCACAGTGTTGTAGCAGGCGGACTAGTACACCCGCCTTCGGTGAGAGCCCGTAAACCTGCGCAGGGTTTGTTTTCTGACTATCTCTACTCGGTAAATGTAGGCATTCGGTGCCCCTCCGGTACGGTAGGATTAGACACACGGGTGTTCCTCCAGTTTTCAGAGATAGATGTCAGGCAGAGAGCACTCGGTACATGTAGTATGAGTTGCTCTGGTTGTGATGAGAGGATGAGAGCTCATGTGATATATTGATTTATGTGATGTGCACTATGCCTGTTTTATTGTGATTTTTATATCTGTTTGACCTGAATACTTGGTTTTGGACACTCGCATGATTTTCTGAAATGATTTTCTATATATGTTTTGAATGCTTTCCAGAATCGTTAACCATGCAGATGTTTTAAGGATTATTAAAAAGGTTTTTCCCAAAATGATAATTGGGTAACCTACTGGGCATTTTATGCTCACCCCCCCTTACTTTCTCCATAGGTGGTGTCCAGTGTGACCTTGGTAACCAGCAAGCAGATTAAGAGGCTATCTTATATATGTAGTTTGTAACTTGGTAATGCTAGGAATGTGGATTAAGACTTGTGCTTACGTCTTACTAAATAAGTGGATTGTGTTAGCATTTGAACCAAGTATATTACTTTGAATATGTCTGTAAACTAATTATGCCATACTAGGTTGATGTTGTGGTGCGAATGATGATGCGTAATTAACTATCTGAATTTATATTTTCTCATAATTATTCAGTCAATATTTAATGGTGACTATGAACTGTGGGGTAGGCTCACCGGTTGGAATGTGTTTTGTTTCACCAAATCGAACTATTCAAACGTTTTATTTATAAAACAAAAAATTTCTAATTCAAGTGAAATTCCTCTTTTGCCACTACTCTGGTATTTGGGTCGTGACATAACTCTTTATTGTAGTTTGTGACGTTAAAAACGAGTTTTATTGTGTATTGATCAGATAATTTAAATACTTAGTTAAAAACCTAAGAATTATATCCTACATAAATCAAGGCCTACGGGCGTCCGCCCGCTGTGGATTAGATGGTTGAGAAATCGTCTTCTTCCTCATCTAGCTTATCCCCATACCCGAACTCCGCATCGCCCCTGTAACCCAATTTAGTCCTGTACTCGGACTCAACCCTTACGCCCCCAGAAGCCCCAGCGGAGCAGCTCCTCTAGAAAATTCCTTCAGAAACTATAGCTGAAGGCTTGTAGTATCAAAAAGATGAAAATATCAGATCTACGGGAGAAGATAAAAGGGTTTTTGAAAGTGTTCTGACTTTTTTTTTTTTAAGTATGTTTTCATTTTGGAGCGAGACGCAAAAGTCGCTCCAAAATAATTATCTTCTTCTACAACGGGCCATACACGTTGTTACTGACAAAAAAAAACCGGTGTATTAGCATGAAAACAACAAAGGAAAAATTAGACATTATACAATATTTTCCGAAAAAAGATTTGGAAAAAAAATTTTTATTAAAAAAATATCGTTTTTAAAAAATATTTAGAAAAATTTAGTTGCCGGTAACTAATTTCTAAAAGCAGGTAACTAATAATTAATATATTAATAATTAGTATATAACTAATAACTGCTCATTATGAACTACTTTAATGAACACGGGCTGATCATAGGTCCCGTTGAAGATAATAAGTATACAACAACGGGTCAGTTCAGCTCGTGATGAATTTGTTATTCCACAACGGGCTTTAAAATGCACGTTGTAAATAACTAGTTTTAATCACGTGCAGTAATGTCCGTTGTCAAACAACGTACTGTGGTAAAAAACATACTTTGTTGTAATCAAGTGTTTTTAGAAATGGCATTTTGTTTAAAGGTTTTGAATGGCATTTTGATTTGTTTTTTGTATTCCTTTTCTTTTGAATATTACCATAAAAATATTTACTTGCCTAGCTATTTGTAGCCTAATCATTACGAAAGAGAGAAATTTTATGTGATGTGCCTTTCTATCTAGCTCCATGGCAGAACAATGCGACAATTACACCAAAGATGGTTCCGTAGACATCCACAAAAATCCTGCAAATAAAAAGAAAACTGGAAATTGGAAAGCTTGTTGCTTTATTCTTGGTATGCTTCTAAGTCTTTTACTTTCGTATGTACCCTTAGTATTTTCCCCTTATATATTATGCATGATATTGATTAAAATGTTGTTGAAGGAAATCAATGTTTTGAAGGGATGACTTACTATGGTATGAGTACAAATCTCATAACCTATTTGGAGAAATATCTCTACCAAGGAAACGCGACAGCTGCTAAGGATGTCACAAATTGGTCTGGAACTAGTTTTATTACGCCTTTAATTGGAGCATTCTTAGCCGATTCTTTACTGGGGAGGTATTGGACTATTGCAAGTTTCTCTGTCCTTTATGTCATTGTAAGTTTCTCTGCCCTTTATGTCAATTAAGCCGTGCGTATCGTCGTTTGGTGCTGACCAATTCGACGAAACTGATGAAGCCGAGAAAAAGAACAAGAGCTTGTTCTTTAATTGGTTATATTTTGCAATCAACATCGGGATGTTGATTGCCACGTCGATCCTGGTTTGGATCCAAATGAACCTCGGATGGGGTTGGGGATTTGGCATTCCAGCAGCTACATTGACCATCGCGGTTGTTCTTTTCTTCTCTGGCAGCCGGCTCTACCGGTTTCAAGATCCTAAAGGGAGTCCATTTACGAGGATTTCTCAAGTCATAGTGGCATCTTTCCGGAAATATCGTGTCAAAGTTCCTAACGACAGCTCTCTGCTCTATGAGTCCACGGATGATCATGTGGAAGGCAACAGTGAGACAAGGCTGAAGCTCCAACATACCGAGGAGTTAAGGTACTACATGGATATATACATATACCGAAGGCAAAAATCTAACATGAGCGTACGGTATATATATATATAGATAACTAGCTTGTGATCTGTTAGTCCCTTTGGTCACTATGCCTTTTTAATAGTTAACTTCCTTTTTAGACTAATAACATATATACACGTAGACGCACCAATATATTATATTTAAACAGACATCACGTGTTTTTCTAAGCCAATAATCAAGCACTAATCTGTTTTAGTACTACTTCTAATTATTAAAACCGGAAGTATACGTAAGAATGACGTCGCTATGTAGCCTATTTGTTATCTAATAAAAAAAGCTCTTTTGATTTATATATGTTTAATATTAGTAACAAGATATGTCCTCTTAATATACTTGAGTGCATGTGTACATAGTAGTCTTCTCCATCTAAATGCTTGATTGCTGATCGACTTATAATTGGTCAGGTATGCCAATATTGTCGATGTTGATAAATATTATGCTGCAGGCTATGCTTTGACTTAATTATTGCAACAATATTACAAGTATACAGTACTAATGTATCTATTGTCAAACATAGGTTCTAACATGATTCCTATACTTTCCTTCCTTCCTGTACGTATACCTATGTCGGATTCAGTGTTAAAATACTGCTAGTTCCTTCCTTCTTTCACATACCTATTTTATATTGGTACTAATATCAGTGTTATAGTAGTACCGCTATATTAATACCTGATGATTAGCTTAATATACAAGTTTATGATATATCTAACTCATATGCTAGCTTCTCTTTTTAAGGAAGACCAATATTTGTCACTTCAGTATTATTATTACTATTATTGTTACTATTATTTGCTATTTAATTAACATTTTCCATTGCTATTTTCTTCCTTTAGGTTTTTTGATAAGGCTGCCACTGAGATTCCAACTGACCGAACTACCGAGGGTCTGGCGAACCCCTGGAGGCTCTGCACGGTGACTCAAGTTGAGGAGTTGAAATCTTTTATGAGACTGCTTCCAATATGGGCTTGTGGAATAGTTTTTGCCACCGTTTTCAGCCAGATGAGTGCCTTGTTTATCTTGCAAGGCAATAGGATGGACCCTCATATAGGCCCGAACTTCAAGGTCCCATCGGCGTCAATTTCAATCTTCAACGCTCTTGGAGTCATCATAGGAACCCCAATATACGGCTGGCTCATCATCCCTTATGCCAAGAAGTTAACTGGCCATGAACAAGGGTTCACTGAGCTACAACGCATTGGAGTAGGCCTTGCCATCTCAGTCATTTCCATGGTCAGCGCTGGATCCTTGGAGCTTTTCAGGCTCAACATCGTGAGGAAGTACGATTTCTATGACACCAAATTTGTTCCAATGTCGTTATTCTGGCAAGTCCCGCAGTATTTTCTAGTCGGTTTCGCTGAGGTTTTTGCCATGGTTGGGAAATCCGAGTTCTTCTACAACCAAGCGCCAGATGCCATGCGAAGCTTATGTTCGGCGCTGGAACTCTCAACTTTCGCATTGGGTAACTATTTGAGCAGTTTACTTGTTACGATTGTGACTAATGTCACTACTAGGAATGGGAGCACTGGGTGGATTCCGGAGAATATAAACCGAGGGCATCTTGATTACTTCTTTGGTCTTTTGGCTCTCCTCAGCTTTGCCAATTTCATTGTCTTTGTCTGCATTGCCAAGTGCTATAGGTACAAGACAGTGATTCGACATGATGCTACTTGAAATATTTCCTTACTCCTTTTTTTTAATCTAAATGGTTTTCTTTGTTAAGAACTAATTCTGGCAACTTGAACTTATTAGCTTGGACTATATCTTTTTAGTATTTCTAGTGTCTAGTCTTGGCCATCTTAAGCTTCATTATTCACTAAAATAATATCTTAGTATTTCTAACTTTCCAGTTAGGGGGTTATGAATTTGTTTGTATATATGACGGATTATGAATTTTCCATGATCCTGTATATATGTCCATCAACATCTTTTATACAGTGTATTCACATATAGATATTATAGCTATATAAATTAAAGATAATGATGTAACATATTTTATTACTTGTCTTGTCTCGTCCACACAAACAAAAATTGTTATCCTATAGTATAGTCCTAGGCCTGCTTCAACTTACTTAATTTTAAGATGGAATACTTTATTTTCCTATAGAATGTAGCGTTGTCTATTTCAACGGAATTGATGAAATCTCCAACTATTGAAGCGTCTGACTTCAGATAGAAATATTAATACGTTATAAGAAAATTATAAGTGCATTAAACTCGACCAAATGAAAATAGAATTTGAGGTTACATTTCGTAACTCTATACTCTATCTTTTACTAATCTAGCATTATTGCAAGATTACTTAATCCTAGTGATTATCGGACTAGCTTTCATGAGTTTTATCTTTTTGACTTACTAAAAGACTAGTTCTATTCTATGGTTCGAACTTTGGTATCGTCGAAGATAAGATTTGTGAATTGACGAGAACGCCCTTTATGATTTGGACACCACACATATAATGTCACTTTAAGTTTTTTCAAGGACTTGGAAAAAAAAAAAGGCATGAGATATATATTCACTTTGTAAATTTGATTATGTTTGTATAGACAGTTACAAATACCGTAGTTAATTATTATCCATTAGATAAAAAATGACAACTCAAAGGTAACTATGTACGAGATGGGTAATACAGTAATTTCATCTCACTGGCACGACATTGCATTGAGGGTATATCTGCAAGTATAGTATATGCTAAATGGATCAAGTTAATTAAAGTATTAATTAGCTTCATAGAAAATATATGACATTTAGTCTAAGAGTGCAATATTAGGCCCATAGTAGAGTGCCATAATATTAATAGAGAAGGCCCGGTTATAATTAGGAGTTAATTATGATTGTTAGTAATTGGTCTATTGGAGCTTAGACTATTTGGATCCATAAGGTCCCCTGTCTAACTCATACATAGTCTAATACTAATTGAATGATCACCTGAGCCCAATAAGCCAAATAGGCTTTATACTTCTCTAATACTTAATAGAAAAGTTCTCTTAAGTATCTATCAGTAGCCATATGCCTACTACATACACAGTAACTATGCTTAACGTAAATACAGAGAGAAAAAGGGAGAATGAGAGGGAAGAGCTACTGCAGAAGTAATCCGGAGTACATTCATGGTCGCTGAGGGAGAAATACACATTATCATAAATGTGCAATTGAGGAGAAGAAAGAGCGTCTTTTGGATTGTCTGCTCATCTCTCATTGGGAATCAAGAAGGTGCCCACATACCAGATCATTTAACAGGTTATAGAGAATAGACAGTAAGGCTCAATGGTTGTGAAGTACTTCTAGGTTTTATTTAAACTAAGATCCATGAATTAATTTATGTTAGATCAACAATCCTATGTTTTGTTTTGTAAAGTTTCAAGAAAATTTTTAAAATACCAATTCCGTTGCGTTCTTGATTCGTTTACAAAACTGTAAAAATCGTTTTCGGTAAAATCATTCTTCGAAATTACTTTTCGGAATTTACAGCAAAAATAAGAGGTGAGCATTCACATGCTCAGTAGGAATTTAATTACCTTTTTAAATGAATGCAATTTTCCAAACCTGTATGGTTAGTACTTTTCAATCCATTTATAAAGCAAGTTTATAAAATAATTAAAATCCAGAATAATCACATATTTAAAACCAAAACTAAATCCACATCATTATACATATCATAAATCAACCAGGATATGAGTGAGCTTGCATCATTCCATCACGGCCCTATAATATTTATTTAGTAAAAGTACCCAGCATCTTGACACTACTCGAAGGTGTGTCAGCAAAAACCTGCGTAGGGGCATAGGTCTCTCATCTATTGCTGTAGTAAGTCACTAACGATCTAAACTACTACGATGCAATAATAGAACTCTAGTGTGTGATCCTATGGTATGTACAACATGTAATAGTTCATAATAACCATGCATCCAAGAATTAATCAAATCATGCTTTAAAATCCAACTTGGCATTATTCTGTGATTTACTGTAACATGAGCAGTACACTGTTGTATTACCCCATAATCACAATTTAAAAATATGTATACAAAACCACACAGTCCAATATTAGTATAATCCAATGTATTTTAACAATTTATTAAACCATAATAAAATTCACAATTTTTCATAATAAAATTATTATATAATAGTGAATCAGAAAGGTATAAAAACTAGGCAATTGAACCCCTACCTCGATATGGTAGCTAACGACACTCGAAAAATCTCTCGTTGAGAAACGGAGGCCACCATTGAATTCTTAGAGCTCAAAATAGTTAGGTTAGATATATAATTCGTCAAATTTGGGTCTCGGGATGAGACCCGACCCATGGCATGCAAAATAATACTATTCACGAGCCTTACGCCTCGATTTTTATGTCACTTCAAAAAATAGTGATATTGTAGATCAAAGTTCACCTCTCGACCTCACTGAGTCTGAATTCAAAGTCGAAATTCAGGTTTGAGTTCCCGAGCCTTAAATATACTTTAAATCAGGGAATTACAAAAATGTCTCCTTTTGGAATTTAGTTGAAAAATGTTCACTTTTTCAATTTAAAAATTGACGCACTTTTGGACATCATTTCAATGCCTAACAACCATATTTATACATGATTTCCCGTCCTCTACAACGCCATATATTTGTTCGGACAAAATAACTATGTTTTACGAAAATAATTATAAAAATGCCACAAACTATTTGAAAAATGGCCAAATTAAAGAAATTCTTACTGGTGGCAAGTTGATGGCCAAGATTGGTCAGAAAAGAACGGCGACATCGAGACAAGGCCGTACGTGCTGACAGTATGTCAAACGGAGGTCGGACGGTGTTATTTTGCCAGAAAAACATCACAGTGACAAAAACCTTCGAGGGAGTCAATCTCCAGCTTTAGGTGTTCTTTTACGGTGATGATGGCAGGTGAAGCTTTGTCAGCAACCTCTATCTCACGTGGGATGGCCTATCTGGCAGCTAGGACGGCGGTGTTGCAGTAGCTGAATAGTAACCGCAGAGAGAATTTTTGAAAATTACTAAGGGCTTCGGGTAAGGAGAGAGAATTCTCCTGGGTTTTAAGCGCAATTTTCAGAACTATAGCACATGTGGCGAGAACTGGTTGGCTAGGCACCATTTATATTATTTACTCTTTTTACTCGATTTTCGAAATTTTACTTCAATCACGCCCTTATTTAATTTTACTTTAGTCCCTCTCTTCAAATTTTCTTTACACATAAGTTCAAATGAACTTAGACTCAATTGTGACTTCATTCATTTCATTTATTTTAATTAAATAATTAGAAAATTCAGTAATACCAAAATGCCATTAGCCCAAAAATTACTTATTTGCCTCTTTTATTAACCGGATTTTATATTTATAACTTAGATTTTAACTATTTATTTTGTTTACAGTAGGTGATTTTGTTATTTTTCATATAGATCTTTTTAGAAATTATAGCAAATTTATACTCTCTCTAAACTAGACACTAATTTTGATCATTTAATTTACAAAAATACCTTTACGAATTTTAAACATATATATTTGAAAAGCAATTCGAAGTTAAAGCTTATTTCAAGTTAACGAAATATTAAAAAAAATTCTAGATTTTTGCCTTTTTAAATTTAATTTCTTATATTTATTTTTTTAGCTATTATTTTTAAATTTAAATTATTTTTTAAAATTATATCATTAAAATTCAAAAAGATATATTAGTGTCTCTATGGTCAAAATAAGGTGTTTACCCATAGATGGTAAAAATTTATTACAAGTCTTAAATCTAATTGATAATAACAAAATCTATGGTATAAACTGAACAAACAGTCAAAATATACGGTATAAACATATAATTAACCCTTAAAAAAAGGCAAAAAAGAATTAGAAAAAGAAAATTAAGAACAAATCTGTGCTTGATAGGGAGCTATATTTGCACCCTTTTTTTTTTAAAAAAAAAAGTGGGGCTTAACTAATGACCACCACTTACTACAAATTAAAGGAAAATGACACACACACACACTACCAAGGTTTGAACCCCTGACCCCCCCAAACACACACACACAACCCTCAAATCTTGGATCAACTGAGCTAGCCCCAGTTGGCGAGCTATATTTGCACCCTTAAATGGCATAAAAGCATCATTTTTAATAGTATAAAGACTAAACTGGACAAACCAATTAGAAGGAAAAAGTTCATAAATACCCAGTTTCAAAACTATATTTTCATAAATATCTATTTTTTATTTTTATTTCATAATACCCGTTTTTACACTCGTTTTTGGAGAAATGTAGACCAACACTATTTTATGATATATATTTCATACATTAAATGTATACCGTGGTAAATATTTATATTATAAATATATACTGTTCATATTTTATACATAAAATATATATCTCATAAATAAATTTATATTATAAATATAGATCACTCATATTTTGCATATGAAATATAGACTATAAAAACAAATAATTTTGAAAGAAAAATTAAAAATTAGTATTTATGAAAATAAATTTTAAAAACGGATCATATTAGGCGTAAATTTATCTAATTAAAAACTAATGGTAGAGGCTATTTTTAGCTTTGCATTTGTAGTACCCCTCCACTACCCCATCCTTTTGTTTTCCGATCTACAGAATCCAATCATATGTATTTCTCTCTTACAATCTTCATTTGCCTTCTCTTCCTTCCCATTTTGACATTTTAGTTTTCCTCTTTAATATTAATCTTTAATTTTTGAATCATTATTCCATTTATTTCTCCATTGATTTTCTTTCTTTTAATCAATAAATGAAAGAATAATATTCAAGAGATATATTATCTCAAACCAAGTTTCAAGAAAGATGATATATGTACCCCAAATGATTAAATTGACTTTGATAACAAAACAAAAAGAAAAAAGAGAAAAAAGAAAAATGGAAAGCTTCTCGTAATGATGAATCTATAAAATAAAAAAAATTAAATATATATGTAGGGGACCAATTCATTAGGTTTTTTTTTTTATACCTATCCATAGATATTGTTTTATCCTATTAAAATTTATCACTTACGTCTTTTTATTGTGAAAGTTGGAGAGAGACAAGTATTAAATAATTAGTATTTATTTTTATTATTTTTTCTTTAACTAGTCAAATTATAGTAGCCGTTAAATTATATGATCTAATGGCTAAAAAAAGAAATATCTATAGATAGGTAAAAATAAAATAGCTATTAGATTAGAAACTATATATATATAGGGCACCAATTCAGTAGGTATTTTTTTTTTTTTACCTATGCATTGGTATCAATTAGGCCAATGAAAATTTTTTTTGCACATTTTTTTATATTAAAAAGTAGGAGAGAAAAAAAGCATTAATGATGCACGTCTTTTCATGCATCTCACTTTAGCCATTAGATTATTGTTAGATGATGATCCAACGGCTAGAAAAAAAAAATACCTACACATAGATAAAAAAAAAAATACCTACCGGATTGGCAACCATATATATATATATTCTCATAGACAAAATAGCTGGGTAGATAAACTAAATATTGGTAAAAGTAAACAAAATAAAGGGATATCTAGATGTTTTTTGCTCTCAAGTCAAGTTAGGTAGATGACGGGTTGAAGGAGCCAAAATGGAGTGTACCATTTTTCTTTTGGTTTAAAAAGTTATTATTTTTCATCATAATTTTTAGCTAATGGGTAACTTGATGCGACAATGGGTGTAAATATAGCTCTCTTAAAAAAAAAAAATTTCAATTAAAATTAAGATGACGTGCATTATTATTTCAATCCTGAAAACGACAGCATCATAGGAATTACATAATCTAAAAGCGACAAACATCTTATAAAACGACAACTTCATTGTCCTTGCAACGTATAATGACATACACCGCTTTACATGCAAAATCGATGATAACCCTTTTTTTTAATTCATTTGTTGTTAACAGATGTTGGAGTATATCAAGAGGCGATTGCAGACATTTAAAAGTGGCCAGCATAATCACACTCTAATACTAGTTGATCTCATTTAAATTATTAATAGTACCATATTTTCTAAATCTATTAAAAAATAATCTTGATGCAATATTAATAATACATTTCAATCCAAATAATAATCCTATACAATCCCATAGAGTACCATCACAGCCTACAAAGTATTCATGCATTAACAGTACTAATCTTATGTTGTGATCATTCGGAACGTCCTATAACTTTCCTGTAGGTATACCATTTCGCAATCCAAAGATAGAAAAAAAAGTTTGAGCAAACTAAGAATGGCCAACAGCCAATAAAAATAGTCAAGATGCCCTTTATTCAAATTATCAGGAATCCAACCCAGCTTCCCATTCTGCGTCGATGCTTTTGCCACAGTGGAAACAAGCACAGGACTCAAGAAATTACCTCCTGCATAAGTTGTCAAGAAAAGAGCAGAACACAAACTCTCCTCAAGGAATCAGGAGCTTGATCGTAGAAAAACTCATACTCCCCGATAAAAGTGAAAACCTCGGCGAATCCAACGAGAAAATACTGAGGAACTTGCCAGAATATTGAGATCGGAATGTACTCAACATCGTAGAAATCGTTCTTGTTAACAGTTTTAAGACGAAAAACCTCTAAAATCCCAGCACTGACCATCGCGAAGACAGAGATGGCAAGGCCGATACCTATGCGTTGAAGCTGCGTGAAGCCTTGTTCACGGCCGGTGAATTTCGTCGCAAAAGGGACAATGAACTGGTCGTATATCGGGGTTCCGATGATGACACCAAGGATACTTAGATGAACAAACTTATATATTATGAATTTCGCCCCATTCCCATTGCTTATCCTTTCCTTTATATATGAACTTTTAATTATCTGCAGTAGTAGTTATACTAGCAATTTCACTTTTATAAATATCTGAAGATTGTAGGCTATTATAATAATATGTATATCTAATATAGTTTTATCTCACACCTTTGTTTCATGCATTGATATTATTTAGTTCCATTTTTTCTCTTGCTAAAATTAAAATTTCCTTATAATTTTTTGCTAGGTTCTCAATTACAATTCTCTGACGAATTATGTTATGACTAGTATTTGTAAGATTCAATTTTATGGTGAGGTTGAGTTTTATATAGAGAAAACAACACCGAGTACTGTTTTTAAAAATAATGACTGAAATACGACACAGAGATTAAACACTCATTTTTGTACGATCTATATTAGAAAAACATAAGCGAAGATCGTAAATATAAATGAATTGTCAAAAGTATTACAAAGAAAAGAACGAGATATTGTAAATGCAATAGCTTTGATGAAAATATGTAAGTGAAGATTACAAATAATGAGGGAGAATAATTGGGATTCTTTACTTTATCAGGTCTCTTCATTTTGTGAAAAATAAAATATTAGTGTTCCTAAGATGGATGACACCTTTATATCTCGAGGAAGATAAGAAAATATCCAAAAATTACAAACTTGCTTCACTTTCATGTGGATCTATTTTATTTTGTAATTGATATGTAGTTTCAAGAGTTGAATGATTGTTTCAGTGATATTAATACCAATATGCTTCTTTGTGTGGCGTGTTTGTGCCCAGATAACTTGTTTGCTACTTTTGACAAGCAAAAGTTACTCAGTCTTGCAAAGTATTATCCAAAAGATTTTTCTAATGTACAACTCATAGAACTTAATGATCAACTTCAATTTTATATCATTGATATGCAGTCAATTATAGAATTTATGGAGCTAAAAGGCATTAGTAAGCTTGCGCAAAGAATGGTTCAAACAGAAAAAAAAAAAATAAGGCGTATACATTAGTTTATCGACTACTCATATTGGCGTTGATTTTATCTGTTGCTACTACAACTGTAGAGAGGGTATTTTCTGTCATAAACATTGTGAAGAATCGGCTACGCAACCGAATGAGAGATCAATGGATGAATAAAAATTTAATTGTATATATTGAGAAAGAAATTTCTGGTAAGATTGACGATTAAGCTATTATACAGAGATTTTAGACCATGAGACGTCGCTAATTGTAATACATTTATGGACTTGTTTAAGGATAGTGCAAAATTTCAATTTTTCTTTTTTAAGGAGAAATTTTTAGTTTTTTTGTGCTATTTTACGGTGAGGTAATTTTATATTATAACTAAATTAAACGGATTTATATTTTGAAAAACTATGGTCATGCTTGAGTACATTTTCAATTTTTTGTTTATAAAAATTGAAAACAAAAGCAAAAATTTTGTTTATGTTTTTAAATTAAAAACTTGCTTGGTAACGTATTAAATCATTCTTATTTAAAAAAAAAAAAAAAAAAAAAAAAAAAAAAAAAAAAAACATAAGCGTGCTTGGCAACTCTAAAAATGAATTAGAAAAATCCCATTTTCAAAAATGTTTTAGAAGAATGTCATTTTTCAGAAGTTTATTTAAAAAAAATACCATTTACAAATACACTATTTTAAAAATTTTATCTAGAAAATTATCATTTTGAAAGTTTATTTATGAAAATACCACTTAATTAAAAAAATTTATTTAGAAAATACCACTTTTTGGGTTTACTTTTTGTTTAAAAAATTTTGGAAGTAAACATTTCCATTATTTTCAAAAATCTTACTAAGTATGTTTTTAAAAAAAATATATACATTTTCGTTTTCTGAAAAAAAAAATGTACATTTTTTTTTATTTAAACAAAAAAAACAAAAAAATAAAAGTGTATACAAACAAGCCCATATGTTCTAATTTTTTTAAAAAACAGTAATCTTAATGCAAGATTAATAAGACACCAAACATTAAATAATATTGCAAATTTTAGTCTGATCTAATTCATTTCAATCCAAACAGTAATCCTATACAGTCCCATACACCAACACAACCTACAAGTATTAATATTTATAAATTTGTTGCTACTGCAGGAAGAGCTTAAGAATACAACTATTAAGATGGCAGAACAGAGTAAGGTTCTTGAAACAGTAATCTTAATGTAGCCTAACTTTTCTTTAGGGGTCTTCTTTGTGCTATCTTGTATTCATGTTTTGCAGGCAGGAAAGAGCAAGTTTTTATAATTTTTGTGTTGATGTAGGACTCCTGTGCTTGAGAAGGCCTCTAAGTCAGTTTGGGATTTGATTTTAGAAAATAATGGACTAGGGAGGGAAATTAGTGAAACAGTGGAAAGGGTATTTTGTCGACTGAGCAACGGCCTATGACTTTCTTATAGGTATACCATTTCGCAATCCAAAAATAGAAAAAGAAATTGAGCAGCAAACTAAGAATAGCCAATGGCAATAGCCAATAAAATAAAATTGAAAAAAAAAAAAAAATCAAGATGCCCTTTATTCAAATTATCAGGAATCCAACCCAGCTTCCCATTCTGCGTCGTCGTTTACTTTAGTCACAGCGGAAACAAGCACAGTACTCAAGAAATTACCTCCTGCATAAGTTGTCAAGAAAAGAGCAGAACACAAACTCCTCAAGGAATCAGGAGCTTGATCGTAGAAAAACTCGTACTCCCCGATAAAAGTGAAAACCTCGGCGAATCCAACGAGAAAATACTGAGGAACTTGCCAGAATATGGAGATCGGAATGTACTCAACATCGTAGAAATCGTTCTTGTTAACAGTTTTAAGACGAAAAACCTCTAAAATCCCGGCACTGGCCATCGCGAAGACAGAGATGACAAGGCTTAATGTTCACGGCCGGTGAATTTCGCCGCAAAAGGGACAAGGAACTGGTCGATGATGACACCAAGGGCGTTGAAGAAGGAGAGAGATGCTGATGGGATCTTGAAGTTCGGTCCCATGTGCGGGTCCATCTTGTTGCCCTGCAAAATGAACATGGCACTCATTTGGCTGAAAACGGTGGCGAAGACTATTCCACATGCCCATATTGGACGAAGCCTAATGATAGATTTGAGCTCCTCCACTTGGGTGATTGTACAGAGCCTCCACGCGTTTGTTAGGCCCTCAGATGTTCGGTCCATCGAGGTCTCAACAACAGCGGCCTTGTCAAAGAACCTGCAATACAGAATTATAAATTTTAATGTCACATAGCATTATATGTTAAACCAAGCTGAAGCTGACGTGGCTTAAGCTTCCTATTCTTTAGCTCTGTTCGATTCTGTATTATATGTTAAGATTCAAGTTTGTTGTAATTTGTTATAGCCTTCTGTTAAAGATAGCTCCAGAATATTCCTGTACAAACTCCATAAATAGAAGTTGTGAAGGCTCAAATTTTAAGACCCCACATTTTTTATTATTTTTAATTGAGAAATTTAGGCGGATGACCAAGATTTTAAATCTTTTTAATTAAAATAGAAAGGAGAAAAGATAGAAATTCTGTAAATGACACCAACCAGCCACCTCCCTATGTCACCCCTTCGGGCTACTTCCAGCTGTCGCCGACCGCCCAAATGTAAATCCACAATAAAAATCTACATTAAATTACAAGTATTTTGTGCAAAAAAAAAAAAAAATGAAAACATAAGGTTGATTGTGTAATTTATTAAAATATATACTAACTGATAATTTTCCCACAATCAATTTCATCACCATGTATAGTAGATTGTAAATGTATATTAGTAAGGAATTATAATGAAATATTATTATCACAAAATGTTATGTTTTTTGGCGCGAAAATATCAACGTACAAATATATATGAGTGTAAATATATAATATTATCACACTTGATGGAGTGTTCACCTATATGAGTGTAGAACTGGGGACTTGTTCTTATGAGAGTTTAGGCAGACTCTCTAGAGTACTCATGAATTCCAAAAAGGTGTTGGTCCTTAATGCATCAACTCGTGGACAACGATGAGTTTAAAGTTCAATGTGGATACTATTCTTCTATTCCACACCAAAGGTATTTTGGTTTATAGAAACTTTCATTTCACCAACTACCTATAGTTATCCGATGACTGGTTCATAAATCTAAAAGTACCAATACTTATGCGTTGAACTTTCTGTTATCTCTAGTATTATGTAGACAAAAATATTTTAGAATTTATGGGGAATTGTTGTATTTTATTATTTAAAATTCCAAAATCATTCAAAGAAGGAATATTCCTTTCTTCCTATACTAAGTAATTATCTTAGTCAACAAGGCTTTTGCCTTTTTTATCAATTTTTCTATTTGAACCCCACGTGTACAACATTAGCTTCTCCTCCAAGTTTTTGAATATATATATAGCTATTGTTTCAAGAGGAATTTGGCAAAGAACATTAACTTCTCCTCCAAGTTTTTAAACTATGTATATAGCTATTGTTTGAAGAGGAATTTGGCAAAGAGAGAATAGAGAATAAATGACAAATAGAGAGCTAGAGAGAAAAAGAAGAAAGGAGAGAAAAATAAAGTTCCCTTGTCTTCATATTTCTACGTTTTTTCTAGAGATAATTTTTGTAGTATCGTTATCTACTCTTCGACTTAGGGGGTACGCCCTCAGTCGGAGATTGATCGTTGTATCTTGGAGGGAAGACCGCCGTGAAGCCTATTTCGCATCCTGACATTGTTTGAGAGGGGCGGAATCTTTCCTTTCGGACAGTAAATGTCACGCCTCAACCACAA
This sequence comes from Trema orientale, assembly GCA_002914845.1. Classification (NCBI taxonomy): domain Eukaryota; kingdom Viridiplantae; phylum Streptophyta; class Magnoliopsida; order Rosales; family Cannabaceae; genus Trema; species Trema orientale. The sequence goes on from JXTC01000334.1 coordinate 253,884, forward strand.
TTTGTACTTATTTACTATTTACTGTTAATTATCTATATTGTAGATTGTGTCAGTTATTTCTATTGCAGCTTCTATGCTTGTGATTGTTTTTCAACAAAATTCCAACAGTTGTTAGAACTATTGCTATTGATAAGTGAATCTAATACTACAAGAAATTACACGTTGGCCGATGGCAATTGGCGACGCATTTTTGCGTCGAAAAGGGCCTCATATCTTGTAGCTAGTGTAAATTAAAGCTCATAAAAGGAAATGTTGATAAACAAAGGAATTGGCGGATTCATTAATTACTTATAAAAAACTTATTGAAGTGGTCTGAGAATGCAATACTGCTAACCAAAACAAAATCTTTTAATATCATATGTTTATGTTATTTATAGTTTCCTGAACTCATCGGTATATTCGAGCTTGTACTTTACTTGAAGAATATCGCATTCTTCATCATCAATAGTTTCGTGAAGAAGAGACTTGTCAGAAGGAACTTCAACGTTGAATTTCTGAAAAGACGCAACAATAACTTGAAAAATCCTCGTAAGGGAACTCCCTTCGGATTCTTGAAGGCGGTAAAGCTGACTGCCGGATAAGAAGAACACAAACCCCGGCAGCCATTGCTGCGGCCGGGACTCCAAAGCCCCATGCCTATCCAACGTTCATTTGAACCCATACCAATACAGAAGTGCCAATTAGCATCCCTAAGTTGAGCGATAAGTAAAACCAATTGAAGAAGGAACTTTGGTTTTTCCTCTCGGTTTGATCGGTTTTGTCGAATTGGTCAGCCCCAAACGACGAAACGCAAGGCTTATTTGCCCCGCTACCAAGTGCAACCATGTATAGAGCAACGAAGCAAACGGCAGTTTGTGACGCAGTTGGGCGGCAAAGGCCAGTATTATCGTCGCATGAGAGTTTTAGAGCAGTGAGGGAAGCTGACAAAGTCAAGAGTGTCAAGCCCTACGTAATAAATTAAGACATTCAATACTCTAACTCTAGTAACTAAGCCTTACCTCAAAAAAAAATATATGCATATCTGTACACACACACATATTAAGCCAGTAAGACAGAAAAGAACGACATATATAGGGCACCAATCCAGTAGGTATTTTTTTTTTTTTTACCTATGGGTAAGTATTTTTTTTTTACCAATGAAAATCTAACAAATATATTTTTTTATTGTAAAAGGTAGGAGAGAGAAAAGTCATTAATTATACACGTCTTTTCATGCACTTCATTAGAGCCATGGATCACCATTAGCTGATGATCCAACGATTCAAAAAAAATACCTACCCATAGATAAAAAAAAAAATTACCTATTGGATTGGCAACCATATATATATCCGGTAGGTATTTTTTTTTTTTTACCTATGTATAAGTATTTTTTTTCTAGCCGTTGGATTATCATCTAACAATGATCTAACGGCTAAAATAAGATGCATGAAAAGACGTGCATTATTAATGCTTTTTCTCTCTCCTATCTTTTAATATAAAAAAATGTGCAAAAAAATTTTTCATTGACCCAATTGATACCTATGCATAGGTAAAAAAAAAAATACCTACTGGATTAGTGCCCTATATATATATATATAGTATATAATGGTTGCCAATCCGGTAGGTATTTTTTTTTTTACCTATGTGTAGGTATTTTTTTTCTAGCCGTTGGATCATCATCTAACAATGATCTAACGGCTAAAATGAGATGCATGAAAAGACGTGCATTATTAATGCTTTTTCTCTCTCCTACTTTTTAATATAAAAAATGTGCAAAAAAAATTTTCATTGGCCCAATTGATACCTATGCATAGGTAAAAAAAAAAAATACCTACTAGATTGGTGCCCATATATAATATATATAGTGATCGTTTAATTGAAACTAAACCTTGTAATGGGAACAGTAATATATCAAATAGAATATGTTTCTCTAATACTAATAGGATTCCAGTAATGTACATTATATCTAGGTTAAAACTATATATATATATGTTGCCAATCCAATAGGTATTTTTTTTTTTTTACCTATGGGTAGGTATTTTTTTTGAACCGTTGGATCATCATCTAATGGTGATCCAATGGTTCTAATGAAGTGGATGAAAAGACGTGCATAATTAATGACTTTTCTCTCTCCTATCTTTTACAATAAAAAAATATATTTATTAGATTTTCATTGGTCAAAAAAAATACCTATCCATAGGTAAAAAAAAAATACCTACTGAATTAGTGCCCATATATATATATATATATATTACATTATGAGTTAGTGACAATTAAGAGTTCTAATCTATTAATTAAATTAATTTCTCACAGAAAAGGTATTCCAAGATAATTTTGAACATAGAATTTTATTATTTAAGCCCGCAATATTATTGAAAGATCCAAAGAGCACTCCAATTTTCAATATGAGAAATTTCACTTGTGAAAGGTTCCAGTGTTTGATCATCTCAAAACCATCCCCACATATATAAATAGATATATAATATGTACAGTATTATTATTTTTACATGTTAAAACGTGATAAAATATTACAATTCAATTGTGTAATAAATACAAAATCGAAAGCTAAATAATTTATTCATGTATACATGATTCTCATCTCTATATATAAGAACAAAAAGAAAGTTAACTTATGAGATATCATTACGGGAAAGACTTTGGTTTGATTAATTAATAAATGGATACTTACAAGGACATAAACAACTGAGAAACCGGCAATTGTCCAATATTTTCCCAAGTAAGCATCAGCCAAGAAGGCCCCTACCAATGGTGTAATATAAAAAGTTCCAGCCCAATTTGTGACATTATTAGCTGCACTCACATTTCCTTGGTTTAAATATTTCGCAAGATAGTTCGTCAGATTGGTACTCACACCATAATATGCTAGCCCTTCAAAACACTGATTTCCTGCAAATATTGTTTAAAAATTAAATAAATTTTAAGGGAAAAAAATTAAAGATGAAGAAAGAAAGGAAATTTGAAAATTAGGAGTATTAAAAACATTAAATATTACCAAGAATAAAATTGCATGCTGCCCAATTTCCAGTTTTCTTCTTATTAGCAGGGTTTCTACGAATGTCCACTGTCCCGTCTTTTGTATAAATATTATCTTCTGCCATTATAATCTGCCAAACAACAGGCTTCTTGTCAAAACTGAATTGAGATTTTCATGAATGGTATTAGCATCCAACACTTTTGAGTCTTGACTCTGTTTTGAAAGTGACATAAAAAAATAATAAATAAATAAGTAGGAAAAAAGTAAGTGTTTTAAGGGAAAGATGTGGGGAAAAAAAAAGAACTGTGTTTGGTGAAACTGTAAAATTTCATGAAAACTGGTTTTATTTCTTCGGATTGCATTAATAAACTGGACACGTATAATTATTCCCACGGAAAATCTAACTGCCATTAAAATTGGTATTTTATATATTTCTTTTGGAGGAGGAAAAGATAAGAATAAAAAAATAATTATTTCCACAAAATCAAACCATATGACCGGTAAATTTTTTTTTTTTTTAAAAAGTGTGACTTAACTAATGACCACCACTTACTACAAATTTAAAGGAAAATATCACACACGCTACCAAGACTTAACCCCTGACCCTAAACTTACACATACATCCCAAAAGCTAACTGAGCTAGAATATGACCCGTAAAGTTAAAAATTCACAAATCACAAATCTACAAAGAGTTAGATAGGGAAAAATAAAATCTATCAAGAGGTTTCTTCTGGTAGCTTTAGCTGGTATTTTTAAAATCATTTTTGAAATGAGTATTGATGATGAGGAAGAAAAAAAAAAAAAAAAAAAGGAAAAACATATAACAACTCAGTGAATGGAAAGGGATCATGGAAATCAATAATTCTAAATAAAAATAAAATTAAAAGAAAAGAATGTAGTCTAGATAGACAAAGAATGAATATTTATATGTGAATCTCATTGCAACAAACGACATGTCGTTGAAGATAGCCAGCAATTCGACGAGTGTAGAACGAATCATGTTATTATTCGATATATGAATCTCAAAAACATACCTGGAATTTGGAGTAGATCAAAGAGAAAGAAGTATAGAGTGTTTGCTAATTTCGTTAACCCCTTGCTCTGGTTTCTCAATGGTAAACCCTCTGAAATATGTGTGGTGTTTCCAGGGTTTTTTTTTTTTTTCCCACACAATATGCCTAATATGATGATATTGAATAAATAGAAGAAAATTAAAATGAATCAGAACTAGGAATCTTACGTGATAATAGATTATACCAGCGCGTTAAAATAATAAAATATTAGCTATTAAAATTTGTTTATTAAAGGGAAGCATGCATGCACCTCTACAAGTAATTTGGCATAATTTCGAATGCTTTGATTCTGTCACTGATTTTAATTTGTTATTCATTTTTAATTTCCCTTTTATGAAAGGTTCAGTATTTATGTTTCCGTTATTGTACTCTCTCTCGTTTAACAAAAAAAAAAAATCCTTCTTAATATAGATACCAGCCTTTTAAAAACGTTTCTAAATTATAAAATATGCTCAGTGAAAGTAATAACTCTATTTATAGAAGGTTGTGATTCACCAATTGATCAGAATTAACAAGTTTGATTTGCCACGTCACTGTATTTGTCTTTTTTTTTTTAAAAAAAAAAAAGTGGGGCTTAACTAATGATCACCACTTACTACAAATTAAAGGAAAATGACACACACACTACCAAGGTTTGAACCCCTGACCCCCCAAACACACACACACAACCCTCAAATTTTGACCCCCCAAACATACACACACAACTCTCAAACTTTAGACCAACTGAGCTAACCCCAGTTGGCAGCCACTGCATTTGCCTTATAGCAAGATGGAACAGAAAACTTTAGACCAAGTTATTTTGATTTTTTTTTTTTTCAATTCACGATCTTGTGTGATTTTGCTAAATAAATTAGTGACTCACTACTAAATAAATCTACATGCAACCAAATAATATATTTCTCAGTTTTCTTTTCTTTGCACATCTAAATAAATATGAAAAGCTCATAGTATAACATCATGACAAGAACAATATGACACTGTAATTTTCTTCTTTCTTTTTTTTTATAATTTTCTTTTTACAACATGTGACACCGTAACCTTTGAGGTAATATACTTTGCCTTTATTATGTGGGTTAGACGGGTAGTATCATAAATCTTATCCTCTAGGAATGGCCCATTGTACTTGACTTTAGCAATAGTTCTTTATAAATAATTAAGCAAAAGCAAAACAGAGGAAGAGGAAAGAAACAAATGATGTTACAACTCATTATTTATGGACTGACCGTTATCCAATCTAGTCCCACTCCACAGACCGACTATATATTATACTCTCCTTTTCTTTTTCAATTAATAAAAAGAAGACCAAATATGGATAATGCCCCCAATAAACGAGAGGCTCAAAAGAACTTCCACTGTGCATAGAAAATACTCTCGGTTTCTTTTTCTTCCTATGCCTTCCACCAACCTTCCCGTCTCTCCTTCAAAACAAGCAAAATAAGATAACATGATTGCACTCAAAGCCATTCAGACCGCATTCACAGCTTCAATACGTACCTCTTTCAGAGCAGCTAGATTGTCCAACAACAAAAAGATTTCCACCCTTTGCCTCTGCAAGTCCAATGATTCTAACCCTGAGGATTCCACACCCGAAGGAGACACCCAGAAGCAAGAACTCCTTGCCCGCATAGCTCAACTTCAAGCTCAGAAAGTCCGTCTTACCGATTACTTAGACGAAAAGTCTTCATATCTAACACAGTTTGCAGAAGAAGCCGAAGCTGAATTCGACAAGATTGGAGAAGATGCTTTGAAAGAACTCGATGACGCTGGTGATAGGGTCAGTTTTACGTTCCTATTTGTCCATGCAACGTATCATGACGAACACCGTTTTCCATGCAAAATCGATGATAACCCTTTTGTTTATTCATTTGTGGTTAGCAGATAATGGAGAATATAAAGAGCCAAATGCAGGCATTCGAGGAATCCGCGGAGCAGAACAGGTTGGAGATTGAGGAGAGTGAGAGCAAATTAGCAGCATTTGAAGGTCAGATGGAAGAAGACCGAAATGAAGGCTTGTTCTTTAAGAACCTGGGGCAGACAACACCCGAAAAGAAAGCAGCAGCCAAGGAGGAAATGAAAAAGATTAAAGAGCTAACAAAAAGAAGTGCAGGATCAAAGATAAGAAAAAACATTTACCTTGCTTTGATTGGCGTGCTAGTCATTTCAATTGTTGATTCTTTCATCTCTTCTTCGGCTGATTGGAGAAAAGTCGCAGTTCTGGGGGCAATTTTAGTGGGTTTGATTACTCAGGTCATCTATGAGCAGAGCGTGTTGTCAGAAACAAAACAGACAGGAAAGGGCAAGACGGAGGAAGAGAAAAAGTGACATCCCCTAAACAGGTGAACTAGTATGTGAAAGTTCTAACCCCAGTTGTTTTGGGGAATATAGCTTGATAAAAAATACCCAAGTAAAAACTAATGACTTGGGCTTTATACGTCAAGCTACTTCGCTTCTGCATCATGAAAACAGCTGGCCATGATGATACAAGTAAAATCACCAAAACCTGTGTAAATTAGTTTCAGTTCTGATGCATGTCCAAAAATTTCTCTAATCATTGTAAAGCAATCAGATTAATATAGCTCGATAACAGTCCATTGAGAGGCTTCTTTGTTCATACATTCATTTGTAATAGAGAGATATACGCTATGCATCATGCACCTACACTCTTAAATTCTTTCGTATTGAAGAGAGCAAGCAATTTCAATTAATCTGCCTAATAGAGGTGACAGGCTTACAATCAAAAGAATAATATTTTAAGTATGTTATTAGACAAAAATAAGTTACCGAGCCAGGTCGGCAGTGTGGATTCTCGAGGACACACTGCTTTCTCAAATATTAACTCGGATATTTGTTCAGAAAGATTAAGGAACCCAACCTGGATCAGCAAAATTTTCACAAAAAGAACAGGACACAAGGAAAAAGAATAGAAAGAGAAAACAAATGCGACAATAATAGGAACAGAAAAGACAAGTTTAAGGGCTAATGACCTTCAAGTAAACAAAGCTAATATCTGTCTTGATTTCAAATAACTAGACGCAATTCTTCTTATCATAATCTGTCATTCTTATCAAGGCTATTCCCATCAGAACTGCAGATCCTAGCATCTTACAAACTGGAAACAATTTGCAGCAATTCTACCCGCATGGTTTAAATGCATTGACTTCTTGACAGAGCTAAATCATAAATACAATTGTCTATCAGCTTTTATCATCATACAAAAGACCTGGAAGCAACAAGTGCAGATTATGATATTCAACAAAAGACGCATTATTTTTAAACTCACAAGACTTTTCAGAACCAAAATGATTACGTCATAGCCCCATTGTTGAGTAGCGCTCTAACAAGAATGTTCCATGTTACGACAGTGGGAAGAATTCCATGATCCAAACACCATCCAAAAACCTGACGGCATCTGATAGTCGACTACAAGAGCAAATTTTGAAAGTAATACTTTAGACCATATTTTAAAGTTCGGCCCCACATCCCTGATGCCTTATTACAGTCCCTGGCTTTGAAAAATCCCTCCATGTGGATGTTGTGCATCACAAGATTTGGAAAACAGTGATTCTGCATAATCTGAATATCGAGTTGCAAACCGCTTTCTACCTTTCCGGCTGAGCTAAGACATGAATCATGATATTGTGCTAGTCACATCAGGCTTCAAAACCTTGTCAAGAACTCGCCGACACAAGTTGAGAGCCATGTCAATTTATTTGCCTTGACAAAGGCCATCGATCAATAATCTATATGCGATCACATCTGGTTCCCACCCTCTTTTCCAAGCGTTTCCTTCACAAAAACATATACATCGCTAAATCTTTTTGCTTTGCATAAACCATTAATAAGAATATTGTATTTGACAATTTTTGGAGAGAAACCCTTGTCGCTCATTTCCTGGAAAAAAACCAATTCTGGCTTCGAGCTTGGAAGCCCTTATAAATCCATTAACCACTGAATTGCAAATATGCCACTTCAGTTTATCGCGACATTTACCTTTTTGATATACTACTATGGACGCTTCATCTAATCTTGTTTGCATAGCCTGTTAATCATTGTGAGGAATATGCAAACATGTCCAGATTACCTCCCCTGCTTTTCTGCCTCTTTACATAAAGCCTTATCCAAGCACCCATTCTTACACAATCCGTGAATTAATACTCCATAAGTTGTCGAATCGCCTTTCTCAAGCAAAAGTTCCCAGATAGAAATTAGCTTCCTCCACCATTCCATTCTCAAACAACCCCTTGAGTAATGTGTTATAACTTACAACATTACGACAAAACCTGATGAGCATTGCATTATATGTAACGATATCAGGCAAGACACCACTCTCAACCTTCTCTTTGTATACTTTCTCAGCTCCATTAACATTTTGAAAACTTCACAGAAACCATGAATCAACGAACTATAAGTAAACAAAGGCTTTTCCCTCTCATTCTTCCTCATCCTATTCCATGTTTCGAAGCTTTGATTACGCCATTTGCACAAACCATAAATCATAACATTACAAGCCACGTACGGCACTTGGATAAACGGTTGACCATTCCAACAACCTCTCCCAAATCTCATTAGCCTTCTCAAAGTCCCTTTTTCTGAACAACCCATGAATATTAAGACATTATAACACATCACATCAGGGTCGACCCCTCTCTCAGGCATTTCGTTGGACACCTCCAACGCATCTGCAAGTTCCCACTATTAACGTTATTCAAAACACCATAGCCAAAGACGTCAGTTTCTTACACGAAGTTTTGGTTAAAATATTATAAAGCTTCAAAACTGGGACCGCCCAAGTAGGTAAAAAATGACTCGGCCCGATTCCACTGGTTTCAGGTTTGGGTGGGTTGGGTATTGGGTTTGGATAGAGAGGCGGGAAAGTGGGTGTGTGTGCACTTCATTCCGGGGTAATGACATAAACAGTCCCTCGCTTTTTTAACTTTTCTGCAAAATGTACCTCAGTTTCTAAAATCATTTAAATTAGTATCCTAACTTTTACAATTTCTGCAAATTTTTAATTTGCATCCTTGTTTGTATTATTCCTTGAAATTAATAGCTGACTTTTGCTGCTTCTTTTTCTTTTTTTTTTTTTTTTTGGCAAATTTATACCATGAGCAAATTAATAACCCCTTTTACATCTCATTCTAAATTTTTTTGTTTTACCTTTTTAATGAAAAGTTAAATATAAACTAATCATAAAATATTAAATAACCCAATAATTAAAAATTTTCTCAAAATATGCTTAGTGTTTAATAAGTTTTTATTAAGTTAATAAGGGATACAAATTTTTTTTCACTATTAAAATTAGTTAATTGGGCATCATAAATATAAATTTCTAAGAATTTTAAATGTCATACTATTAACTTACAGAAATTTTGTATTAATTTGTATAAATTCAAAATTCATGATAATATTTGCAGTATTTCAAAAATCAGAGTATTAATTTGCAGAAAATCAAAAGTTAGAATATTAATTTGTAAGAATATAATTTACATGAAGTTAAAAATTAGATTCAGTTATTTTTTTATCGTTATCCTAAGGATGGCTCTATTGTCACCCCCATTTTTTCTCTTTCCACCCATTTTTAGTTAATTAATTATTTACAAAATATCCTCTTATAAATTAACATAAGTACCATTATATAGTATTAAATAACAAAACTCTATTTCTTAGCACACTCCTCATATACTAAATATATCACTTATATGAAATTATATCAAATTCGAAAAAATCAACATTTTTTATTATTTGATTTTTATGATAAAATTATGAATATCAGAGATTTTGATTCTACCAATAATTTTGAGTATAATGATGTAAGATTTTTTAATTTAATATTATCCAAATTTATTTATTCTTATTTTTTTGTCTAAGAGAATAGAAATTTAGTTTTTTTTTTCTTTTTTTTCTTCTCCTCATTTTTCTTATTTGTGCTTATCTATGGCTGGCGATAAGATTTATATTTGTAGAAAAAATAAAATTCTAAAACTAAGGAAGCAAGGAGATTTGAGACACAAGGAAGGAGTTAGACGATTCTGTTAGACAAAATTAACTAATTATTGCAAGTAATAATATATCTAAAAATAAAAAATATAACAAAATAAATCACAATTAATTTACTATAATAATAATCATGATTATAATGACCAAAATAACAAAGGAGTTTAAGGAATCCAAACCGAGTCTTGTGTTTCACACACTTTCCTTAAAACAGTTACGCCTCCTCACTGGGGTGCTTAGAGGAATGTCAGCAGCGTCTGTTTCCTAGGATAAAATAGTTCACAAATAGCAACATCGCACAAACTTGCTACTCACAACGAACTGAGCAATGCCCAAACTCTATCACCAGAACTCAAGAGAACTTGACCACTCTTATAAGAAAGAACAAGAACTCAAACTCTCTAACTTCTAACTAACTTCTCTCTAACTTCTAACTAACTTTTCTTAACCGCCACAGAGAGAAATGGAAGAAAGGAATAGGCTAAGAAATATTTTGGTGTGTCTTGGTGTGTCTAAGAGTGAGGAGAAGGTCTCATTTTATAGTGTTCATGGGGGAACCAAGCCATTAACATCCCATTAATATGGCTGAAAACGTTTTTCTGTTACAATATAACAGCCCATTAATATGGCTGACAAACGTTTGTCTGTTACAACGAAACAGCAACAGCCCATTAATATAGCTGAAAAATATTTATCTGTTACAACATAACAACACATTAATATGGCTGAAAAACGTTTGTCTGTTACAACGTAATAGCAATAGCCTATTAATATGGTTGAAAAACTGAAAAACGTTTGGCTGTTACAACATAACTGCCAAAACGTTTTTGGCCGTTACCTCAGCTTTATAAAGTCTAATAAATGTCCAAAATGAATTTTGTATCATCATCTCTTGCAATTTTAATGAAGTCTTTTACTATTCAGTAAAAAAAAAAAAATAGCAGTCCAAGAGATAGATTTTTTTGTTTTTTTTTAATTTCATTCGTAGATCCTTTTTTTCAATCATATATGCTTTTTTTAAGATAATTTATTTAAATAATATATAATTTCTTAATCTTACAGTTTTCTTTTTAAGGATAAATCATACATATGATTTCTTGATCGTATATAGTTTTTCTTTAAAGGATAATTCATATACAATTTCTTTCTCAATAAGTTAGGAAGCAATACGATATAAATATTGAACAAGATTAAAAAAAAAATTGGTGGATAGTAAATTATTAAAATGGTATAAAAACATTTAAAAAAATTACCAACGAGTATTTTTATACTTAATGGGAATTTAAGAGGTATGTAAAAAGAAATTTTAAAATTTTATGAGAAGTTTAATTAGAAAAGGATGGAAAAGAAAAAGAGGGGTGACAATAGAGCTATCTTTATTCTAATTACTTATATAGAGGAATGTGCATGGGCATGGTATAGTTAGCAAAATTCTGAGAGAAGAATTAATCCGTTAATAATACGAATCGATATAATTCAAACTTTTTATTAAATAAATGTTTAGCGCAAAAAGTCTTATACCCTAAAATTTGAAAATTTATTTTCATATGTATTATATGATTAATTAAAAAAAACATGTATAAGATTAAGACATTTATAAAAATTACAAATATTCTAAAAAAATATTAGGATTGTTACTAGTTTAATTTGATTGGTCATACAATATTATATATCATCACTGAAATTGATTAAATATTATATAATTCAAAACGAAATCAGTATACATGATAAATATGGGATAATATTAAAAAAAAAAACAATAACCACGTTTAGTATTTTAACCACAAAAAAAATAAAAAATAAAAAAATAATAAAAAGAGAAAACCTACACATTTTTATTTATACAAAGTAAACATTCAACAAAAGAAAACCTACCGATTTTTATTTATATAAAGTAAACATTCAACTTTTCCTATTAAATAGCACCGGAACTACAAATATAATCAAAATTGAAACTTGAGATTGTTGAAAAAGATATTTTTACCTTTAAGCTCATAAAACAAACTTGAGATTGTTGAATTATTTTTATTTTTTGATAGTTCTTTATTTATGTTTTATAAGTTTAAAAGTGTAAATATATCTTTTTCTACAATCTCAAGTTTCAATTTTGACCATATTTTGTGGACCCAAATATGGTATTTGATAGGAAAACACAAATGGGAAGTTTCGGTTTGAAATAAATGAAAAGATGCGGGTTTCTTTTTTTTTTTTTTTTGCTAAACACTAAAAGTGGAATTTTTTTAAAAAAAATTATCCCTTATAAATAACTACAAAAAATCTATTAGGAAAAAACAAACTAAATTTGAAAGAAAAAATAAAAAATTAGGTAAAAAAATGAAATTGTTGAAAAATAAACATACATACGTGTGTTATAAACGAAAAGTATATCTTTTAGTACGTTGTTCGGATATATAGTTTCAAAAACACATTATACGATTACGGGTACAGATGTNTAGATGGAAAATAAAAAAGATAAAAAACAACGTCTAAACATCTCTCATAAATTCACTAATTACTTAACTATTAGTGGGTCTCTTTGTATGTGTTGTCCGGAAAGAAGAGGACTCAATGATTATTCGTTCGCCAGAACCAGAAGTTAAAATTTTGGTGGATAGGGATCCCACCGAAGTCAGACACTTCGATGATTAGAGACTTTATCAATACCGTTGAAATAGACAACACTACATTCTATGGTAAAGTAAAGTATTCCATCTTTATTTGCAGAATGTGAACTCTTTATTTTGACATAATGAAATAAAGAATTTAATCTTCTACATGTAAACACTTCACACGAACAATTCTTCATTAATCATTATTAGTCATGGAAACTTTTAGATGTTTGCATAATAGAAAATATAAACATCACATGTATATAATTAGGACATAATATGGAATTTATTAACAACAAATAGATAACTCTTAAATCCAATAAACATTGTTTAAAATGCCAAACAAAGAAACTACTTTCTAGGACATATTTCCAACAATCTCCTACTTGCCCTTTAAAGCAGATGTAATATATTACGTAGTCCCATTCCTTCTAGGTAATCCTCAAATACTTTGATTGCTAAAGATTTGGTAAACGGATCAGCAAAGTTCTTCTGCTAAGGTTATCTTACTCACTATAACGTTTCCCTACTAAGGTTAACACATAACAAAAGGTTGATCCTCTGGAGTATATTTTCAGATTGAGTATCCGAATTAATATATCTTATATAAGTCAGATCTTTCTCCAGAATAGACAATTATATAATTCCTAATTCTCTGAAGATACTTAAGGATACACTTGACTATAACTCTATGTTCAAGTTCTGGATTGGATTAGTAACAACTTACTATGCCAACAGCATAATAAATATCATGCTATTGTACTAACCAAATTCTTATTGATGATTGTCATCCTATATCATTCCCAATGATTAGTATATTATCAATATATATGAACCAAAAAAATCACTTTGCCGCCCTAAATCTTTTATAGATACAAGATTCGTCTATGTATCGATCAAATCGATAAATTCTAGACAAATACTTAAGTCTATAAATTAGATCTCTAAAGTTTTATAAACTTTGCTTTCTTAGCCTTTTTCAATGAATATCTCTGGTTATACCTTTTAGATATAGCTATCAAGATTATCATTTAGGAAAGCTATCTTAACGCCATTTGCCATATCTCATAATCAAGAGATACGACAATGGAAAAGAGTATATCAATAGACTTGATCATAATAATGACGAGAACTAATTTTATATATATATATATATGGTTTTAAGTCCTCCATATATATATATAAATATATATATATGTTTAAATCGCCTTATTGATAATACAAACTTCTCTCACAATGATATAGATCAACAATGAACGATAAAGAGAATGAAAGTTGGAACCAAAAAGTTCCATTAAAAAAAAAAAAAAGGCTTTTAGCTTATTTATGAATATGAGTAGGAAAAAAGTACATAAACAGATAATTAATAATTTCAGCAATCGACACAAAAAAAAGAATATGTGGTGAAAAAAACTGAAAATAGAAAGAAGAAATTATCAAAGGAATGCCGGCCGGATAATTTAAATTCTCTAAGCCACCTGTACCATATATTCTAAACTAATTTCAGAAAATGATCCGTTCATCAGTCTTTGGTGCAGCTTATGTTATAAAATATCCAAGAATAATAGATATTTTTTTAAGACCAATAACAGTGTATTTTAAACTATACACTCCTTTTACACATATGTACCCACAAATATAAAAACAATAACCCTCATATGAAAATAGTAATGCAGTCGAATATATATAATTTGGAGAGATCTGTTAATTAGTGGGTAGTTTATAATCTCTTTACATTAAATAATTTTGGGAACAAAAAAAGGATAATATTACAAGAACATATGTACAGTATAATAAACAGCCTTACCCAAACCCAACAGGGTCAGTCTTGCGTCCCAATTTGTCCATGCAACATATCATGATGAACACCGCTCTTCATGCAAAATTGATGATAACCCTCTACTTATTCATTTGTGATTAGCAGGTTATGGAGATATTAAGAGCCAAATGCAGGCATTTGAGGAATCCGCAAAGAAGAACAAACTGGAGATTAAGGAGAATGACAAGAAGTTAGTAGCGCTGAAGGTCAGAAGGAAGAAGACCAATACGAAGGCTTGTTCTTCAGAACCTGAGGCAAATACGAAGGCTTGTTCTTCAGAACCTGAGGCAAAGAACACCCAAACAGAAAGCTGCAGCTAAGGAGGAAATGATAAAGATTATGAAGAACTAAAAAAGAAAGTGAAAGACTAAAGATCAGGAGAAATATTTACCTTGCCTTGATTGGAGTGTTAAGTAATTGTAATTTGCTGATTCTTTCGTCTCTTCTTCATCTGATTGGCAAAAATTTGCAGTTTCCGGGGAAATTTTGGTGGGTTTGATTTTCATGTCATCAATGAGCAGAGCGTATTGTCAAAGACAAAAGAAACAGGAAAGGGTACGACAGAGGAAAACAAAAAGTGACAGTCGAAACATCCCTAAAGAGGCGAACTAATGTTGTAATGTGTGAAAGTTTTAGCCCCAACTGTTACGAGGAATATGACTTGATAAAATAGACCCAAGTAAAAACTAATGACTTGGGCTTGATACATCAAGCTACTTAGATTTTGCATCATAAAAACAGCTGGTCATAGTGATATTACTAAAATCACCGAAACCTGTGTAAATTAGTTGCCATTCAGATGCGTCTATATTCTTACATTCATTTGCATTAAAGAGACAGCTAGGTAAATTAAAATAGAGCAAATCACACCCCACACAGATGCACCCATATGAAGAAACATAACTATGTAAACAAATTTGCGCAAAAGAGCTGATAGGTTTAGAGTCAAAAGCACAAAACATATTCGAATGTTAATGGACGAAGGCTCACGTGATAAAGCTAAGAATGAAAATTTTCTTTCACCCATGCATGAAAATTTTCTCACCCATGCATTGGCTTTTTAGCATAAAATGTACAGGAAATAGTTATTCTGTTTTGCCTTTTGTTTTATGACTCAGAAATACCTCTATTCAAGTGCTTATCACTGCTCCTGGTATGAGCTCCTAAAAGGTTTCTGAAAACTAAGAATGTTCCACAAAATGTAAATGGCCCAGAATTGACAACTGGTTGATCATTGAAATTAGAAATTGGTAATCCGGGTAACCCAAGCCGTAGTGTTAATTCGGACTCTGGAGGACTCACTGCTTTACCAAATAGTAAATTTGGATACTTGTTCAGAAAGAGTAAGAACCCAACCTGCATCAGGGAAATTTTTGCAATGCAAACATGAGACCGAAAAAAGAATCAAAAGAGGAAAACACATGTAACAACAACGGTAGAAAAAGAGAATATCTTAATGGCTAATGATCTTCACGTAAACAAGCTAATACCTTAATTGACTTCCAAAAAGCAAAATACAGTTCTTATCATATTCGATAATTCGTTGCCTTGGATATCGAATTCCAACGCTTTAATCCTGCTCCAAAACTGAGGATCCTAGTATCTTCGAAACAACTGGTAAAAATTTGCAATAATTTTCCCAGCATGGTTGCATACATATATATATATATATATATGACTGCAGCTTGACAGAAGCTAAAAAGATATTTATATATACATACATATATATATATATGATTGCAGCTCTTCTCATCATATGAATTGAACCAGGAAGCAACAAGTGCTGGTGATTATATCAACAAAGGAGGAGTATTGTTTTAAACTCACAAGCAATTTCAGAACAAAAAGGAATACATCATAGCCCCATTGCTCAGCACCGCTCTAACAAGAATGTTCCATGTTATGGCGGTAGGAAGAATTCCATGATTCAAAGCATCATCCAGAAACCTGATGGCATCTGATAGTCTACCACAAGAGCAAAGCCCCTTGAAGGTTATATTATATGAAATGATATCTGGCTGTAGACCATATTTTAAAATGCAGGTCCATATCCCTGATGCCTTATTACAGTCTCTGGCTTTGAAAAACCCCTCCATGAGAGTGTTATGCGTCACAAGATTTGGAATACAGTCATACTGCCTCATCCGAATATAGAATTGCAAAGCATTTTCCACGTTGCCTGCTGAGCAAAGACCGTGAATTATTATATTGTACATAGTCACATCAGGCTTCAAACCCTTGTCAAGAACTTGCTGCCACAAGTTGAGAGCCATGTCAATTTTTTCGCCTTGACAAAGGCCATCCATCAACAAGCTATATGTGATCACATCTGGTTCCCAACCCTTTCCAAGCATTTCCTTCACAAATACATATGCATCACTAAATCTTTCTGCTTTGCATAAACCATTTATGAGAATATTGTACGAGACAACTGTAGGAGAGCAACCCTTGTTGCTCATTTCCTGGAAAAAACTAATTGCGGCTTCAAGTTTGGAAGCTCGGATAAATCCATCAACCAATGAATTGCAAATATGAGAGTTCAGTTTATAACCACGTTTACCTATTTGATCTACTGCTATGGATGCTTCATCTAATCTTCCTTGTCTGCATAGACCATTAATCATTGAGGAATATGCAAACATGTCCAGATCACCTCCCCTGTTTTCTGCCTCTTTCAATATACATAAAGCCTTATTCAAGTATCCATTCTTACACAATCCATGAATTAGTACACCATAAGTTGTGGAATCTGGGACACGACCCTTCTCAAGCATATGTTCCCAGATAGATGTGGCTTCCTCAATCTTTCCATTCTCAAACAACCCTTTGAGCAATATATTATAACTTACAACATTACGACAACCACTCTTTCCCATAACCTCCCACAACTCAAAGCACTCTCTGATCTTTCCCACTCGACAAAACCCATTGAGCATTGCATTGTATGTAACCACATCAGGCGAGACACCACTCTCAACCATATCTTTGTAAACTTTCTCAGCCCCATCGACATTTTTAGCTTCACACAGACCATGAATTAATGAACTAAAAGTAAATAAGTCATGTCCCCTCTCGTTCTTTCTCATCCTATTCCATATTTCCAAACTCTCGTTAAACTTCCTACATTTGCACAAACCGTTAATCATAACATTATAAGTCACAGCATTCGGATAAACAGTAGACGCTTCCAACAACCTCTCCCAAATCTCATTAGCCTTCTCAAAGTCCCCTTTTCTGAACAACTCATGAATCAAAATATTATAACACGTCACATCAGGGTCCACCCCTCTCTCCGGCATTTCGTCGAACATCTCCGACGCATCTTCCAAGTTCCCACTCTTTGCAAGCGCATTGATCAAAGTACCATAGCTAAACACATTAGGTTTCAAACCATTATCCCACATCCAATTCAACAACATCTTCGCCTTCTCAAACTGCTGTTTCTTACAAGAAATTTTGATCAAAATATTATAAGTCTGTAAATTTGGGGACAACCCCTGAGTAAGCAAATAAGCAAAATACGACTCAGCACGACCCCACTGGTTTGACTCAGTGAAAGCATTAAGCAAAGAATTATACGACCTTATTTGGGGTTTACACCCAAAAATCTTGTCCATTCGTTGAAACACATCCAGAGCTTGGTCAGGCATGGAGCTTTTCGCGTAGGCCTTAATCACCGTCAACGGAACATCTTCGGGGCACTCGCATTTCTGGGTCCGAATGAGCTCGACGACCCGACCCACGTGGCCTATGAGTTTCGGGTCGACCAGGCGGCGGAGGATGTGGTGGAAGACGGCGGAAGAGTGGGCGTAACTCGGGTCGCGACTCGCTGAGTAGAAGAGCGCGAGTGCGGTGTGAGGGTTCTTTTCGGCTTTGAGGAGTTTCAGAAGTTTCTTCGGAGGGAGGGATTTGGGGAATTCCACCATGGCGGAGAGGCGAAATTGAAATTCTAGGGTTTCTACTTCTCATTGTTACGCCATGGCTAAGGCTGGAGCACTAGAGCTCCACCGCGCAACGGTCGTATTCCTAATCGTTTAGGTTTGGGTTCTGATAGGTAAATGGGCCGAGTCATATCTGGGATTGGACTAAACCAAGAAGGCCCGGTTTACTTGATAAGCCCTTGGGCCTAACGTTACCTACTTCATATACGCGGACGAGAAATTTACACCGTACCCCTTTTTAAAACTTATTTTCATACATACCCATTTCTAATTTTTCTTTCAAAAAAACCCGTTTTTGTGGTCCATGTTTCATATAAAAAATACGAGCGGTCCATATTTATAATGTAAATTTTAATCCATGAGGTATACATTTCATATATAAATATGAACGGTATACATTTATAATGTAAATATTTACTACAGTTTAAATTTTTCATTATAAATGGTGTATATTTTAAAATATATGTCAATTTTTAGTGTAATTTTTATTATGAAATGTAGAACTCGGTATATATTTAATGCATTAAATGAATACTCTGGTCTACATTTTATGTGTAAAATAGTGGTAGTCTACATTTCTCTAAATAAAAATGGGGTATTTATGAAAATATAGTTTTGAAAACGGGTATTTATAAACTTTTCCCTATCTGGATTCCAGCCCACCTATTTTTGTGTTTTTTTTTTCCTTTTTTTACCATATATTGGGATAATGTTAGATTCGAGGTTTTTTCTTCTAAATAGTTTATCAGATTTTTTTTTTTTTTGGTTTTCCTTTGAGAATTCTTGAGAAGAAAAAAAGTGGAGTTTTACGTTAATTGATTTGATTTAATAGTTATAATAGGGCTAGGACAACTCCCTTTTCTACTCTTTCTTATCCACTTTCCTAGCACTCCTCTAATAGTTATACTTATTCTCTTTTTGGTTTGATCGTTACTTAAATTGAAAAGAGAGGAAGGTGGCAATTAGAATGACATCTCTCTTTGAGAGTTACCAAAACTTTCAATTCTACTAAGGAGGAATATTCCTTGGCCTTAACGAATCTAGCTACTAGTAAGGATTACATGGGATGTTGTTCCTAGCACTCTACACTCATGAACAGAGCGAGGATTTTTGTCTAATAGGAGCTAAAACTATATTTTTCTCTATTCTGTGGGTATTTTTATTTATTTTTTTGCTTTACAGTGGGGACTTTGTATGTAATATAGGTTAAAATACTATAAATGCATGTGAATTATTAGCCTTTTTCAAAAGAAAAATTAAAATTTGGTGAGGACTTGAGAACAATGTCCCTTCGTTCTGTCTATATTGATAGGAATAAGTCTTCTCACTTAAGGCCCTCAAGAGAGTAATCCAGTACTTGATCTCGTGACCACGATCTTATGCTAACCAATCCTTATCACTAGATAATCTCACTTATCACCTACCACATCATTAAGTTACTACTTCAAATAATTTGTCATGATATTTAGTATTTATTTAGTTTTGAAAGCAACATGCATATTATTCTTGAATTAAACCGTTTTTATTTTGTTTTATTAAAAAAATAATAATAATAGAAACACTATTTGATAGGACGTGGTTCTAAAAACTAAAATCCATTGGTATAAACTATAATGGTATCCATAGTTTTGTAAGAAAATTTAAAAATTCTGATGTCTAACATTACTCTACCATAGATTATTCCCAACCAAAACACCAGGACAGACTCTTAAAAGTTATTTTCTCATGTACTTCATGTTACTTGGTAGTTGCACGATGTGCAGATCTTCTTTGGCACTTTGGTGCGAACTGAGAAGGTGACAATAAAGATGCTTTATTTCCAATAGTACTCAAAGCCTACCAAATCTTGGTGTAAATGCACTTGGAATTGCCCTTCCTCATCTCTTATTTAATTATTTCATAAGACATATAAATATATATTGCATATTTGGGAGCCAAGATTATTGGTTTAAATGCACTAGAATCGTACATGGTTCATTCTTTTTGTGAAGGCGGTGTGGTTCGCTTAAAAGTTGCCAAGAATCATTAATAAAAACACACCAAGTTGCAAGTATTAAAGGAAGAAAAATCCAAATGCGGGTACATGAAATAAATAAACAAACAAATAATGTCAAGAGCGAAATTATGTATCATTGTTGAGATTATTACACATGTGACTATGTGACAACAAAATTCATATCGATTCACAGACTACAACTACGTAAGATTCATGTGGTCGCATAATTTACATATAATAGTACTAATACACTATCACTTTTGTTATACTTTGTTGTTAGTCAAACAGTACACACATGATTGATTATTCAATACTAGAAGATAAAACAAAACAGTGCCCAATGCGGAAGTGCAGACATGAGAATACCACCGTTGACAATTAAGTTCACTGCTAAGCTTAAACAAATGATTATTTATCCACTTGGCCATTGAGAGATAAAAGAGAAGTGGATTAGTAAATTCGGCATGCCATTGAGTTATGAGCCTTTTAATGTCTTTCTTTTTTTTTTCTTCCTTTTATTTACTCCATGAAGGAGCATGTTGGGATGTTTTCCTCCTCACTTTTTTGACTTTGGAGGCAAACCTTGTTGATCATATAGCTTTTTGCATATGCAGAGAAAAGGAGGAAAGCAAAATAGTCTCAAAACTTGGTGAGTGAAAAATGTTGATTAGTTTGATTCCTTCAACACCTTGGTGGGGAAATAAGAATCTTTGTTTTCCAGATGTAATCATTACTAAGTTGTTAAATTATTTTGGGTTCAATTCTCAGATAGAATTTCGTTTCTATCCTGGTTCAGTATATTGTGACAAAGTTTTTATAGCTTTTTTTTTCCCCTCTCCTCTTTTTCTTTTTCATTTGTTTTCTTTTCTTACCCCTTTTGCATGATTTGAGAAAACTTTTCCTTTTATCCCTCTTTTCTTCTTATTTTTCACTTTACCATTTGATCATACAC
The DNA here is from genome assembly GCA_002914845.1 of Trema orientale. NCBI lineage: Eukaryota > Viridiplantae > Streptophyta > Magnoliopsida > Rosales > Cannabaceae > Trema > Trema orientale. The sequence continues at coordinate 275,243 of JXTC01000334.1, forward strand.
TAGAGAATTCATACTTGGGTGCTGCATCCACGTAGTGAAGATAATGTTATTAAACTGCTTCATTAAAGAAGTCAATGATCCTCTTAATTGGTCACTCGTTATGTAATTGATGGCCAACCCAAAATTCATAAAGCAAGTAAAAACAAATAAGACTTGATTAGAATAAGACATAATCTTGTGAATTTTGATAATGAAGGGAAGAATAAATGAACACTACAAGTTCCAAACACAGGTCACCTTATCACAAAATATAGTAGAAGAGCAGAATAGAGTAAAGAAAATAAATAATATAACTGTACAAGTTCCAGCTATTACGAATACATTGACTTTTGCAGTAGCTTGTTGCAGCAAAGGTTTTTCTACTTCGTTGCTCTCTGAGATTAGAATACCTAATCGAGTTTATTATCTCCATTCAAATACACGCCTGTTCAAGAGGAGAAATTGCATAATCCCTTAACTTAGACGATTAGTAGAATGAATATAACCAATTAAGCCCCTGAAAATTAAACCAAATCAGGATGTTAAGACAAGCTTAGTTAAATAGATCCTACTATCACTATCAGCTTAACCACTCTTGATAATAGAATATAACACAATCAACAAAACAAGCTTACTTGTGTTAAACCAAACACAAACCAGAAAATGAATCTGCAGAACTTATAGAGAGTAGATATATCAGATAAATAGACTTGACCAATAAGGGTCCAGACCTGTCAAGAATTGAACTCAAAGAAAAATAAACAGGCCGATACTCTGAACAACATTTCAAACACAAGGTGGAAAAAATAATACTCACAATTGACCAAATACCATATCAGCAAAAACTGAAGTTGAATAGTTCCATATGATTAAGGTGTTTCTGTTCTGATACACAAGTGGGGTATAGCTGACGCTCCATTATGCAGTCGTCCTCAGGTCTTCACATTCCATGGGAGGATTACAGCTGCTTTGACATAATGCAAAACAGTTTTTTAAGTGATACTGAAGAGGGAATGAAACGACTGTGCCATTGTGTCGTATAAGGACAAAAGTTTTGATCAGTTTGGTTCCCAAACAAGGACGAGGAATCAAACCGTATTCTACTACTGTCTTCGTATCAATCAATTTGAGACTCAAGTAGCAAAAACTCGGGTGGGGAAGATGAGCCCACCCTTATATCAATCACCTGCTTTCTTTTGGAATACATAACACGCCAAATACTGCAACAGAATGCTATTCCTTGAAACTACACCAAGGAGCCAATTTCTTGGATAAGATAAAAAGTAAAGTTGAAAAGAAAGAAAAACTTAAGAAACATAATGAATCATCAAATTTTTTCCTCATAAAGTTCAGATTTTTTTTTTTCCATCTCCACCATGTTACTTTTTACCTGGGTAAGAGACTGAAACGGCAAGAAATAAAGTAAAAGAACATAACCCATTTAACAAATGTATGATTAGAGACAAAAAACACTGAAATTGTTGTTATTATAGTAAACTGAATAAGCATGCTAATCACAAGAAAGAAACAAATTTAAGGAATTTTTTTGTTTTTTTTAATAATCCAACCAACCAACCAACCATCAAGAAGAATACAAAGGCATGTGTGGTTTTACACAACAAAAGCAGCAAAATTAACGACATAAATTAATAACCCAAAAGAACAACATATGGACCTTAGTTCTTCTCATTTTTCAGGTACTCTTTCTCTTTCTCTTTCTCAATACAATCGCAGTACGCTTCTTGCTATGGATTGTGCGTGGCTGTACCCTCTCTTCCCATTTGCACTCCTCCGGCTGCTCCTCATTGGAGTCAAATAAAATCTCAGAAGTCCATTATCAATGTTGTTCGGCGAATACCTTGCGCTCCGGTTTCGCTCCAAAACGACATCGTCCTTCTTCTTCTTCGCATGCCCATTTGTCTCAGCGTTGCTCTTCCTCATGCTACCGAAAGACCCTCCGCCGAAGCCCTGAGAATTCCTCCAGCTGACACTGCTGTTGCTCCGGAACACCTTCGGATTGAATCCGCCCCGAACGTCGCCATTTCGATCACCTCGAAGCTCCGGCCACGACTCTGAGAACGACCTCTCTACCCCATTGGCTCTGCTGAACCGGTCCTCATCTTCGTCCTTGTTCCCACCTCGCCTGTGAATAAAGCCCCAAATGTTCCACGCCTTACTCCACCGGCGGGACTTCTTGGGCCCTTTTCTATCGCCATTACCCACCACCGAGGCCGAGTCTCGGAACCCCATATCGAAAGTCTCGGAGCAGTCATCCCTCAAAGAATTCGAGTTGGAATCCCTCGAATCTCTATCCGGAACCACCAGTTTCGGCCCCGGTAAGTAATCAACCGTTGCCGGAGACACCTTCGCGTTCGAACTCGACTTCATCTCGTCCATCTCCGCCACCACAGCCGCAGCCGTCTTCCTTATCGAGTTCGACCGATCCAGGCTCCGCCGCCGTCTCGACGACGAGTCCGAATAGTAATCCCGGGTCTGCGCTGACCCGCCGGGAACCCCCTCGTCCTCATTGATGGGCTCTTCAACTGGGATTTGGTTATCTGACCTCAGAACATGGACCGGAGGATCCTCCACCACCGAAACCATGGTGGGCATCTTCGGAAATGGCCGGCCGATCAAGTAGCCATCCCAGGAAGCTCGAGGCTCGTCGAAGGAGTATCTCGCGTCGTCGAACGACATCCGGCCCGCGTCGAGCGACATCCTCCCGGCGTCGAGTGAGAACCTCGGATCAGTATCGCAGGACCGTCGGCCGAACCCGTAGTCGGCGATCTCCGACTGGGTTTCCCTGAACTGTCTCCCGATCGGCTTCTCGACCGGCAATGTGGCCGAACCGCCGCCGTTCTGGCGCTTCTTCATCTTCTGCTTCTGCCTCCATTTCTGCAATTTCTTGCTGAAGACCGAAGCCGCGGACCAGAAACTACCCGCAATCTCCTTCAAATCCCTCTTCTTGGTCTGCGAATCGAGATCTATATGGTCCTTCATGGGCTTCAACTCCACCTCCTGAGCTCGCTCTGGCTGCTCTTCTGCTGCTACTTCTACTCCTACTTCTTCTTCCTCTTCCTCCTCTTCTTCCTCAACAATTTCCTCCACTCTCTCTTCGATCACATCCCCCACATTGGGTTCCTCACAAACCCTAATCTCGTCCCCGCCTTCGTCTACACTCTCCTCCTCTTCTTCTTCTTCCTCCTTGGACTCAAAGACAGGGCCTTGAACACTCGACGAAGCCCCTCCTCCTCCGATACTCCTAGCAGTCTCAACCTCAATCTCTCCAGCGCCAGAACCAGGCCTGGAAGAAGATGACTCCTTCTTACCAGGGTTTCGCTCGTCGTCCTGGTAGAAGAGGTTCCAGAGAGTGTTCCTAACCCTAACGTCACAGGACTTCCTCTGGGGCTCGAAGACGCCGGAGAACCCCTCGTTCTTGGAGGCCGAGAAAGACTTGGTTCGCCTGAGCTCGGGGAAAAACGAGGTGGGCCTGTTGCGGTTTCCGGAGGAGGGACCTGTGCCGGCGGTGGGGGGCTTGAAAATGGCCCTAAGGGCGGCGGCGGCGGTGGAGGTGGTGGGGGGCTTTCGAGAGGAGGAAGCAGCGGAAGCCGAGGAGGAGTGATCGAGTACGGCGAGGCGCTCGCAAAGGCATGAGGGGCAGAAGCCGGTGAAGGACTCGTCTGGGTGGCGGTCGCAGGAGGTGGAGGGACGGTGGGGCTGCTGCTGCGGCGGCGGCTGAGGCGGTAATGGTGGTGCTTCAGTGCTCGGATTCATAACCGGTTATGGTGGTCTGTAATCCCCACTCTGCTGCTCATGTTCCGGTGAAAAAGAAGAGAGAGAAAGCTTTAGAGTGATGTGATGAGAGAGAGAAGAGACTGAGAGACTGAGTTTTGGGTTTGAGTAAGAGGAACTCGGAACTGTTTGGTTCCAACGGACAGTGGTGAGAAAGTGTGTGAGAAAGTGAAGGAAAATGAAAACAACGGCAAATTAAATGAAAAGGAAATAAAAGATGTGATATTTTAGGGGAATTAATATTTAATTAAAATAATAATAATAATTAAAGAAAGACAGAAAAAAATGTCTGAGTTTTGAGAATTACTGAATTAGTATGGCCCACCCACCGTCTCTTTCTCTCTCTAGAGGTACTCGTTTATGAAAAGACAATTTTGGGCCTAGTAGTCCAGTGAATCTCTAACCGAGGTCAGCTAGGACCTGTTTGTTTGGCAAGCTGGATTTTGCTTCCAACAATTAAATCTAATATTCATAATATTTCAGAAATGGTAGTTTAACATTAAGATTCAACAATATGCAAATCTCTTTATGGAATTTTATTAAAATGTGACACTTAAAAATTGTGCATTATTTACCAAGAGTCAATACTTCATATTGAATTTTGAGTTGATATTATTGAATTGGTGATCTCTCAGTATTAGCTAGAGTCATTATAGCTAACACATTGTTAGAAAAAAATAATAATTATTTTTTTAAAATGTATAGATTATACCAAAAAAGTTCCTTAATAAGGAGGGTTGGGCTAGACTAACCTGAGAAAGCAAAGGGGAGTATCAATAGCAAAAGGGAAAGGTGGATTTGGGATAAAGAGGTGCTCAAATTACTTTCCTTTTTTTTTTTAGCTCATTTTTCTTTTCTTTTTTTTTCTCTGATTTCTACTTTGGATTTTCAAAGATTCCTGTCGAGAGAAGGAAAAAAGCAAAAGCAAATCACGCCATCACTATGGGAGAGTTGGAGAGAGAGAGAGAAGAAGAGGAGGAGGAGGTGGGGGTGGCTCAGCTCAGTCTGTCTCTCTCTCTCTCTCCTCCTTTCTCTTTCTCACACTTCGCTTTCTTTCTTTCTTTCTCCTTTTCTTTCCTTTTCCCTCTTTTTCTTTTTCCTGTTTTGGGCTCTTTTTGTTTTTCGGCCCTTCTCTTCTTTCCCCTCCCAAACAGCTCCTAATATGCTATATCATCGTTGTATGGTCTTCCCACTTTGGATTTATGTTGATGGATTAATACCAAACGACACAAAAACAACATTTTCAGCCAAAAAAAAAAAAAACAAAAAACAAAAATGATGTTTGCCCAAACGCTCCCAAACTTCACTTCAGCCCCAACAAAAAAAGAAAACAAAAAAACAAAAAAACAAAAAACAAAAGCCTCATGTCCTCTCATAGTTAGATAAATCCAAAAACGAAGTCGTTCCACAGCTTCTTTTTGCCTCATCTGAAGTTTGACATCTTAGTTAGCATGTTTTTGTTGGTTTTTCACTCTTCAACTTTATATTTGACACTAATAGTGTTTGAACACAATTAATTAGGTTTAATAATCATGTTTATAATATTTCACATGCAATGTATGAGACTCGCTTGCTCCCAAAATTTTCTGTACGTAAAATCGGTGTAATATATTATCCTGGATGAGGTACTCTCAACTTTAGTAGTGCTGACTAGCATCGTTCTAGCACACGGTATATTTTTCTGATGCCCCGAGTAATGTTGATGTGTAGCAATTATTCATACATGACAAAAATTTAAACCCACGCGCTAACAGGGTAATTAGGTGCTATACTTCTTTTTTTTTAAAAAAAAAAGTGGAACTTAACTAATAACTTTCACTTATTACAAATTAAAAGAAAATACCTACTACTACTCAATATTCACCCCACCTCATTAGGGATAATAGACTTTCACGCCTACCCCTGGTGTGACTCGAACCTAGGACCGAGATCCTAGATAGTGGGTTACTACTTGAGCCAACCCACTTCGTCAATAATTAGGTGTTATACTTAGGAATACTAACAATGCTATATAACAGAACCTATATTCTAATCGAATATTAGTATTCTTATTTACAAACAATGAATTGATAAGACATTATTTATAACTTAAATCCACCTAATCAACTTTTTAATTTTATCATTTTCGTTTTAATTTTTAATACGGTGATCCCCATTCTCAAAAATATTGTGTTGAAAATTATTGGTTTACAATATGCTATATATTTTTTGTTTTTTGTTTTTTGTTTTTTTGGCTTATTTGTCCCCAATATCCTAATTTTTTCCCTTATTTGTGTTCTGAGAATGGGACTTGAGCTTGGGTTGGCTTTATGTTGGCTTTGCCTTTTTACATATGGTAAAGGAATGGGTGAATGGGTGTACGTGATGTGTGTCTGCTCACAAAGGAAAGGAGTTGATCAAGAGTCCCTTCCTAAAAACACAAAAATGGAATCAACCAAGCAGATGGTGAAAGCCACAGGTTCCCTTGATCCATTTCTTCAAAAGGGAAACCTACCTTTTTCATTAACTTGGTTCAAATGTATCTATCTATATATATATATATACACATACATATAGAACTCTCCCAAAGCAATTTGACCTTGTTTCATCCTTTGATTACTTCTTGTTTCCAAATCCACGTTTAACACTAGTTGCCTTACACAGTCATCTATGCAAGTGTTAATAAGCATCATTTGAGATATATTTGGTTTTGAATCTTCGCCTTGTTATATATAATTTATCTTATGTTTTGACTTTTTACCCCCATTTGACAGTTCATATGAGGGCTAAGCTTTGATTAAAACGTGTCTACATAGAGATCAGAAAATATAGTTAATTACTACTTATATTAGTAATGAAGTGCTAATAACTCTTTCCCTGTTCCAACTTTTAGATGATAAACCTAATTCAAAGACTAGTAAATTAACATCAACACTAGAATAGAAAGAGAATATTGTAAAACATGAATGTTCATTTTTGGAATTGAAGAGCTTTATCAGGAGTCCTAGCCTTAAGTCCGCAAAATAGGATATAGAAAAGAGGAATAAAAAAAATTATAGAATCGATGTAAGGGGGACATGAATTAAAAAATGAATGACAGAGACCGAAAAAAAAAATGATAGTAAGTGTTGAATAATTTCCAGCTTGGGACTTTGGTTTTGTTTTTATTTTTATTTTTGTTTCTTTTTTGGCATGGAAATTAGAAATTCCAGGTTGGTATTTTAGTAAAATAATTGGGGAATGAGTGCGCACGTGTCGATGTACGGATTACGTATTCGCATGATGCATGTAGGTAGGTATTTTAACAAGTCATCTTTGTCATTCCTGATTAGACCCGTATTTGACGCCTCCAAAGTTTGGGCCCACTCCGTAGAGTACACTCTACATCTCTACTCTAGCGCATTCCACCGCTGGTGATTGAAAGCTGCATTATCGGCAAAAATTACAAGTAAATAAAATTATGGGTTAATGACAAATAAATACCCTTACTTTTGACTTTTCTGCAAAAAAAAATCCTCACTTTTCAATTTTACAAAATAATACCTGACATTTTAAGTTTATGCAAATTTATACTCTATAATAGTTTTATATTTGTTTTTTTTTTTCAAAATTTTAAAAATTAAAACTTAAATAAAGTAACAATAAATTATTTTTAGGAATTATATTTGCATTTAATAATTTTTTATTAGGTTAGTAAGGGTAGAATTGTCTTCTTACTATTAAAATAACAAATTATCAATCATAGGGTATAAATTTGCATAAATTTGAAATGTCAGGGTATTATTTTACAAAATTGAAAAGTGAGGATTTTTTTTGCAGAAAAGTCAAAAGTAAGGGTATTTATTTGTCAATATCCCTAAAATTATAATTTGTATTATCACGTGTGGCAGATATTTACATTTAGAACAATTCTATAGACATTAGTAGTGTCCAGTAGGGCTGGCAATTTTTTACACGACACAACGATATGACTCGAAAACGACACGAAATAAATGAATTTGGGTGACCCATTTAATTTTCGTCAATTTCGGGTTGACACGTGTAATACGTATAATAAACGAGTGGGTTTCCAGTCAATCCGCTTAACCCGAAAATGAGCCGTGTAACCCGTTTAATTAAACGTGTCATTTTCGTGTCGTATTAACACGACACTAATACGACGCATTTATTAATATTTTAATATATTAAACATGATTTTGATTAATTTTAAACATATTTATAGGAGTAAAATTAAATTAAGTAGTGCATAATCGTGTTAAATTAGAATAATCGTATTAATTTTGAATAATCATGTCAAACGAGTCATAATATTACACATGACACGTTTATTAAACGGGTTACACGTGTCGTATCGTGTTACACGTGTATTAATCGTGTCGTGTTCGGGTTTAAATTTTTTATACGTTTATTAATCGTGTCGTGTTCGGGTTAGGTGTTATCATGTCGTATCGTAATCGTGTCGAGCCGAACACGACACGATAACACAAATTGCCAGCCCTAGTGTCCAGCACTATAACGACATGTTAATTTGTTACTAGTAATCTTAATTAATAAACTGAATCTCACATAAGTTTCACCTGAAATGTCATTATAATTAGTTAATAACAGACGGACACATCACGTGGTGTTGGCCACCATATAATGCTCTCGTAACATCACTCTTACGTTTAAGTTGTCCATTCACTTCCTCATTAGGTTAAATTTCCCAAATTTCGTAATATGATGATTCACGAAGCAAATGAGGGCTCATTGCCTCTCTTGGGTGGGTACTTCTCTTTTTTCTCGTTTAAGAGAGGTTAAGATTTTAATTTCAACATTCTTAATCCATGGCTTAAGAAGGGGATTATTTGCCTTTTAAATTTTTAACTCCTGAATTTGTGACTAAACTTAACAAATTCTCTCAGGTTTTGACATTTCGTTGACGAAAAGGGCCAAAATAGAAAACTTCGATAAATCAGGTGCCTTAAATAGGCTATTTCAAAAGTCTGGAGTTCTCAATCCTGTCAAATATCTTTTTTTCAATTGGCAATCAACTAAGTATTTCAAAAATCTTTATTAAAAATATGTTTTTTAAACAAAAAAGAATAATCGAATATAATTCTTTTTAAATGTTTTGCATACTAATATTAGTTAGGGGTGTCAATTCGTGTCGACGGGTCGGGTTCGTGTCGGGTTGAAGTCTAATATATACATAAATTATATCAACCCGAACCCGACCCGTGACCCGTCGTGTCAGAAAACTATCAACACTAACCCGACCCGCACCTAAAACGGGTTGACCCGAACCCGACCCGTACAACCCGCTTTGGTGAATAACATCCAACCCACAACCCAATTTTGACCCGTCAACCCGTCTTTGACCCGCCAACCCGCTATGACCCGTATTTTTTTTACTTATATTTTTTTTTTCCTAAGGCTATTATTGTCTCATTTTAAAATAAATAAATTAGGGGTAATTTATAAATATAATTAATAACTTATAATCCCAAACACTTACATTGTACAAATTAAATATATCTATAATAATAGTCATAAACAAATTAAATAAAAAAATATTTTTATAATTTAATTATATATATATTTGTTGGCGGGTCAAATGGGTCAAGTTCGTGTCAAGCGGGTTGACCCGAACCCGACCCGTTTTTTAATTCGTGTCAGGTGGTCGACCCGAACCCGACCCGCACCCTTTTTCTTCAACCCTAACCCGCAAAAAATCGTGTCGTGTCGTCGTGTCGTAACCCGAATTGCCACCCCTAATATTAGTATTATGACAAAAATACTTTAGCATAAGTAAGATCACTAATCTACGTATATGTGTCAATTCTTTGCGGCAATAAGAAACCGAAACCTATTTAGATAATACATACTATATTGTCAAATATCAATAGATCAAAATTAGACAAGAGATCTAAGATCTACGACTATGAAACGTCATTTTTGTTTATAATTGGAAATTAATTAACAAGCCAAAACAGCAAGACGACATAGAAAAAAGGCAAAAAAAAAACCCTACACAAACACCTTGAACTATCTACAGCACAATGGAGAAATAAAAATTTGCTAGATTCACATATTTGTTATGTAATCGCATACACTTTCTAATTAAGGACACAGCCCGATAAGACACTATTTTGAGATGCTGCAAATCTATGCAGATTCATATTTTCAGTTAGAGTACTAGCAACATATTTTATTTTCTTCTCTCTTTTTTATTTTTTTTATCGCATTGTCTAACATGTAAATTTTTTTAAAAAAAATATCTCAAATTTTAATAATATGTAATAGATTTTTAAATTCATCGTATCAAGCACTAACAAATGAGAATGCAAAAGAGTATTGTTACTACCGTCTATATTTAATCATAATAATCAAGGTATAATATTACTATATTATAGACTACTGTATTATACACACTAGAAGAATGTTAGCAGTACTTTTTCTCACTACTTTTTACACATTTTTGTCCTGCTACGAGCACTCAAACGAGGTTAATTTGTGTAACACTATATATGTTATTAACTTTTCGCCAAAGGAAAAACGAGAAAAGAAATGCCACGTGGCGAAAAAAAAAAAAAAAGGAGATTCACGAGTTTAAGGCAGGGGCATACGTGCATATACATGGCCGAGGTTGAGAAGAAATTAATGAAATGGAGTGAAGAATATAAACGAAGAAATAATGCATGGTTGATAATGATCTTGATTGATGGGTATACATGGGATTGTTGGTGTAGGGCCTTTGAGGTGACGATGATTGAGAAACCCGCCGCGGGGTCACGAGAGCAATAAATCAACCCCACGCCGGCTAATTACATACATAATTTAATACACTAAGCCTAAACATATACATTATATATACATATCTATATAGCTATATCAATTACTACTACTACTTCACTTTGAGCTCAGTTACTTTCTAATTCTTTTCGTCGAAGCACTTCACGGGGTCCCCAATAAATTCCTTTTCACCTTTACTCCCATCACATGGGTCTACCACCTTAAACCGAATGCACATAAAAAAAAAATTGTTAATTCTATTTTCGACCCGTCATAAACTATATATTATGTCAAAAAGAAAATAAAAAATGCCATCTTTGTGTGATAATTTATACATACATTACATGGTCAACATAAGAATGTGTGATCAATTCCCCAAAATTCAACAGTCACCCCGATAATCACTAGCTACTAGCTAATAGTGTTATCTGTGGGACAGTACTAATCAAAAGGATTTATCTTTCAATTTGAGTATAGTAAGGACCCATTTATATATGGAGCTTCCTCCACAGTTTTGAAAGCTAATTAATTACAGTATTATTGGCCAATATAACTCACTAAGAAAATATATATCTTGTGCGAATATCTTCTACTAGTATTTTAGAAATATGTAGTATAGCATATATATAGATATGTATATATATATATATACGTGTATATATATTTGACACTTAGCAGCAGAAGTTGATTTAGTTACTATTACTAACCAATTAAGTTGAACTTATAATTACGTGCAGCAATTTAATTAAACGAGTGCTCAGTTCACACAAATATATATATATATATATATATATATACAGCTATAAAATTCAGTAGTGTACTAGAATGTATTAATGTAATGTAATAATTGGATTATTTACTGGAAAAAAAAAAACTATTTATCGGATGCTTGAACATCATATTTAATATGTGATTAGTTGTACACCTCCAAATATTTAGCGAAAAGTGCTATTTATCTTCTTTATCTTGGTTGGAATACTTAAAATAATGTACTTGGGTTCGGCTAAATTTAACTGAAATTACTAGCTATCTGTATTTGGCCTGGCATACATGGGATATTGGTATTATAGTGACCGTATTCGTGCATGGAATTGTGGGATGAGGCGTAAAGTTTCGTCATGTCCTCTCTACCTTTACCTTTCCCTTTTCTAATAAAGTTGACCTTAAAAAAAAAGGAAAAAAAAAAAAACACAAAAAAGAGAGAGAAAATAATTTAATAGACAAACATGCAAATGGGTCATTGGGGTTTGTCTTTCTTTTTCTCCTAGATAATTCAGATATTCTCTCTTAGGGCAAGGATTTTGTCTGTCTAGGGCTATCTTTGTTTGTTTGGTAGAATATAAAGGAATAATATCAGATCATTCCCATATATCCTCCCCAATATGATTTTAATGTCATGTTACGTGCTAGTATAGTGGGAAGGAAAAAGAGGAAAAGAAAAAATTAAAACGAAGATTTAATTTTCGGGACAAAAATTCTCTATCCACTGTAACTGGGACCCTGTATATACTATATATTATATGATACAACATTCCACTAAACACAAATATATGGGTATATAGCCAAAATGTTGTTTTCAAAACATACTTTTTATTTTTCTTTTAAGTGGGGTGTATATTTTTGTGTTACATTCTGTCTTGTTTTAACATGTCATATTGTGACACTCCATCCACCATATTAGAGTCTTATATGTATAGTCCCCACCAAATATATGTTTCCATCAAATTACTTTGACAAAATATCTGTCTTTCTCAAATCAATCATTGTAAGGTCTATTCTTATGTAGTTTGCATTTACACGAATTGAGGAAATATAAATATATGACATCAACCAAATATTCATGAAAATTATTCTTTTGGTCCCCAAGGTACTTTCGATATGGTTAATGGGGTACTACATTTTAATTATATATATATTTCTTTAATTGTCCCACACCTCAATATTCCAGAAAATTAATTATCAAATTAGTTCCAATGTCATCTTATATATGATCAGCTACCGGTTCTTAATTATTCATGCTAAAACTCTCATGGACAGGCAGAAAATTCTAAAGATGCATATATGAAGTGAATATTATAGACACATAATTATTTTATACTGGTGTAACTTTATTATTATTATTATTATTATTATTATTATTATTATTTTATTTTTCTTTTTGTTGCTGAAAAATATCGGTGTTACTGATATGTCTCTTCTACGTGATAATGTGTTTATTAATTATATATTGTGAAATAAAACGTGCCACAAGGTGCCAATATTATATATAAAGAAATGAGGAAAAGGAGTATAATTAAATTGAATAATTAATCCCTGGCCAAATCTTTCTTTTTTTGGACAAACAAATTAGAGTCTGCAGAGAATTTCTTACAGTACCATTTGTTTAATATGATATCATTTGGTATATGATTATACCAACTGGGTATTTCCAAATGATAACATTGGACAACAAATTAATTAAAATAACTATATATACATGTATAAATCCATATAATATATATTCTTGCATGCATGTCATGTAGGCTTTTCACGAAGATTATTGGAGGGAAGTGGGGAATCAGTCTCTGGAGGGTTTCAGTTTCTTGTGTCAATTTCTTTTATTTTTCTTCTTATAAGATATGACATGGAAAGGAGCCGATCATCCCTTGTGTTGGAGGATGCAATAAACATATATAATATATAGTATATAATAATTATCGATATTGCATATATATATATATGTAAATGACTCTTTTAGATTTGGAGGTTGGTGATTTATTTTTATATATTTATATGTGTTTTTTGAGGCTTGTATTTCTGTTCTTTTTGTGAATAACTGAAGATTCGATGGTCAGGCAGAGAGGGGCAGGGCTAAAATAGTTTTTGTCTCTCCAAAGCTTTATGCAGTGAGAATGAGCTTTCTTTGCCTTCTTTTAAAAATTTGTCATTTTCTTAATGAAAAGAACAAGAGAAAAATTCAGTCTCTCTCAGTATTTTAAACCTCCCCCAAAGAAGAACATTTGCTGCAGAACCTTAGTACAAACATTCCTATTATTATTATAGATGACATATATATATGCTAGAATACCCTATTGCAAAACAAATTTTCCATGCTACTTTGATTTTCTGGTATTATGATTGTGAATAAATCATGTGATTATACGTGATCGATATCTAATATATATACATAATATGTAACATGCACCATCAATTTATTATGCCCAGTACTAAATTGGAAAAGAAACGAGAAAGCGAAAAGATAATGAAAAACAAAACCATTATCCCCCTACCCACCACCTATATACCACCTTTTCTCTATTATCGATAAAAGTATATATTCTTGTGGTTGATTTGGTATTTTTTTAAATATATATAATATAATATGGTAATTTGTCTTGTAAAAGACTGATATGGTTTCATATAAAATATTTTGCAAAAATGTAATTGATTTACAATATAATATGAGTCATAAATTTCAATCAAAAATAACATTTGATTATTACTTCAAAGTTTTATTTCTCTCCTCTCTAGTTACTTTACTAAAAAGTTGCTGATAAGTTCCCATGTCTTAACTCATATAGTCATGTATCCCTTCCCAAAAAAAAAAACCACATATGCTACCATTGTAAATCTAAATTAAGGGCAAGGTTTTAAATTGATGTATGTGGACATAGGTACTAAGAGAGCAAAGTTCAATAGGATGGTCGATGCATTGTAGCTCTTTCATAACGAATGAAGATATATATATATATATGGGCACCAATTTAGTAGGTTTTTTTTTTTTACCTATGCATAGGTATCAATTGGACCAATGAAAAATTTTTTTGCACATTTTTTTATATTAAAAAATAGGAGAGAGAAAAAGTATTAATAATGCACGTCTTTTCATGCATCTCATTTTAGTCGTTAGATCATTGTTAGATGATGATCCAACGGCTAGAAAAAAAATACCTACACATAAGTAAAAAAAAAAAAAACCTACTGGATTGGTAACCTATATATATATATTAAGAAAAATTAAAAACTAAATAGAAATTTTACAACCAATTAATTGAGTCATGAAATATATTCACTCTAGAATTAGAAGTCCTAATTAATTAGTGGTGGTCTACTAAGTCTAGTGATATCACTTCTATTATGGAGTACATATCTTCTGGACCTTAATTTCTCCTAAAATCATAAAAATTAATTATTTTAGAATGGATTACAGCTCTTAGCTCATCAATAGAGTAAACATACAAACATGGGCACCCCATATAGATTCCACAAATTTCGCGGAAGCCATTATATCGAATTATGCTGTCTTTATTATACGCCTAGAACATTATTGCTCATAATCATGCAAACCATATTCACTAGATAAGAAAAGTTATTCCCTTATAGTGACATAGTTCTAATGAGAACCATATTACTCTCATTTTTTAGACCCAACAAAACCAAAGGCTAAGAAAATTTAGTGAATGCATTTACATATGTGTCTAACTGTAGAAAAAAGAGAAAAAGTAAAACTCATCATTACACAAGAAAAATGAATACAAAAGGACAATCGACTTGAGAGCTGGCCTTTACCCCACACGCATACAACAGAATATAAATCAAAGGCTTTTTCATTTTTCCCAAATTTAAAAAGTTAAATAAAGAAATAAAACAATGTGTAGAATGATAGTCCACTTTAAACAAAGCCTCCATCTTGGACCCCAACAATATGGCTGTGCAAAACCCAATTCACATTTTGCCCCCACTGTGCTGGATTACATTTTGTTTTTGAAGAAGACATATATACATAGAGATACGAATAGATGTACATAATACCTCTGAATTTAGGAGAATGGTCAAGACTCAAGATTATGTTTAATTAATCATTCCCATGGAAAGTTTTTCAGTGCATGTGTGACATAATAGATAAGAATCCATTATCCATCCTCATTTCCGCCGCTAATTACTCCACACGGCTGATTTTTAACCATTCGATCTTCGATAAACTTCGATCATTTCTTTGTTTATTTTGTGGGAGTTTTATTACCTTAATTGGATTTGGAAAAAAATAAAGAAAGCTATATATTTAGGTTGGTTGGATTTACTTTTGTTTTATGTTTTTTATTTTTAAAAATAAAAAATTTAGATTTTTTTTTTTTAAAAGTTTACTTGTCGTTTTAAAAATTGTTACCCTTTTTTTTTTCAAAAGAGAGGTAACAAAAAATCTCTAATTCCTTTATTTTTTTTAAACGAATTTTAGAAAACAAAAAAAATGGATGTATTTGTATATAAGTACGTATATACATAACACATATATGTATAAACATAGGCAAATACAAATCTATTTTAACTCTTTTCTTCTTATTATTTTTATATTTTTGTTTTTAGAAATAAGTAGTGAAAGAAAATTTGCCATCATGTTTCTTATTTTCAAAAATTAAAAGCCAAAATAAAACTTTTACTATGATTTTTAATTTATTTAAATAGAAAAACTAAAAGCGAATCTAAACAAACTCCTAACATTTTGGTATATTATGAGTTTTAAGTGGATCCTAAGGGCATGTTTGAAGTGCCCAAAATGAGCATTATTAGGCTTCCATATGGCAATTAGGGTACTCAAATGAGGGGTAGGTCTATCATGGGTGTCCTAGAATTTTACTCGTGCATTTCCTATGATAGCCTTGAAAAGAACTATATGATTATACAAGTAGAGTGAAGGAATCCCAAGAAAGAATGTATAGTTTGGCATGTTACTAAAGCAAGACAAAAGCAAAGAAGCATACAACCGGATAATTTCTAGGCATACCTTCTTAGGGATTTACAAATATTCCAAACAGATCTTAGGGTGTGGGTTGGGTTATTATGAGTGTTTGGGGAGCTAGCAATTGTATATTTTTTTTTTCCCCTCTGGCATGCCTTGAAATTTACACAAAAAAGAGAACATGTCCCAATAGTTTTGTATTAGAATTGCATGAAAATCATCAGCAGAAATGGGGGTTTTCAAAGGAGAGGGAAAAAGAAAAGTTGGTCTTTGCCCTTTTTCTAGTCCCCTTTTCTTTTTTAATGTTAAAGTGGAGAGGCTGATGATTTTATTGCTTGTAAAGGATATAGATAAAAAGAAAAAGAAGTGTTCACACAGGAAAGGATCCTATTTTTTAAATTTCTTTTGGGAAATTTCTTTTAGGATGGAACCTTGATCAGCTTGCTATTGCTGCATCATAGCGCTAGTAATTTGATTTCTTTCCTTGCACCAATTCTTTACTTTCAGTACTAATGGGCCTAGGTAATGATTCCCAGGCTGGGCTTCCATTGGTCCAAGCTTGGAAACTTTTTGTCATCTTTAAGCCCGATTTAAAATCCGAACATGGGCCCTTCTTGATACTTGCTGCACTACAGTTAAAGGTTCAACTGAAGCAATTGGCTAACGCATCTGCTTCTGTTTTAATACAAAAAGTTCAGTATCTGGTTCCTATTTGTAATGGCTTTCTTTCATCCAATTCCTTCTACACATCACTAATGTTTTCCTTCCAAATCCGTTCAAGAAATCATTCATTTGGAAAGTATTTCAAGCTTTTGAAGAATTGTAATGCTTTTATTATGTCAAACTGTTGGTTCAACATACTATATTATTGCTATTCACCTTGAAGATTATATCAAGCTACAGCTAGGTGAACTACCTTTATATACACGGTCAAGGATCTTCTCAAGATCAATAGCCTTTTGATCTAATAGAGGTTTAAGAATTCAATTTGTTTCTGTCTTCCCACATGGTTGATTGTAGCAAAAATGCGCCAATTTGGCCACTGTTTTAACTTTCTCCATAATTGATGGAAGCAGTCTGGCTGCATCAAAATATAACTCAGCTCCAGGTCGGCTTGAAATCTCTTCTCCAGAATCAGTAGTTTGTAAGTCTGAAAATAACTGGACAGCATTCTCAGCTGCAGCATCCAAAGAAAGTAATGCTTCCCTGCAGGAAATGATTTTTCGCTTTGCTTCATTTCCTCCTGAAACGCATTCCTCCTGGTCTCCTGCTTCTATCAGTTCGTTTCCTGTGCACAAACTTTCTACGGAGTTCTTCGGGTCCTGCAATCGGCACCGGAAACATTAACATCAAAAAATCGGAGGCATTTGTTGCTACATTATAAATTAGAGATACATTTTAACTAGTTCATAACAAATTCATGATACATTTGATGTTCAACTGTCACAGAAAAAAAACAAAAACTAAAAGCTAATCCTCATATCTAACCAGAGCACAAGTACCTAGTAATAAATATAGAAGAAACGAATATAGGTTGACATCTTTAATAAAGCCGGTGCTTTTTTATTGACAAATTTGACAAGTTTCAAAGTTCAAAATTCCCCCAGTATTAGTCAACCTTTGGTGAAACAACTGACATCATCATCTGTTTCTCAAGAATCATTCTTAGGAGAATGCAGTGTACCAAGTCATTTTAAATCAACGAACCTGCTTACAAGAATCAACTATTTGCTTTTCAACTGAAACCCGGAATGAAGGATCCTCCAACGTTTCCTCTGGGCAGTTAAAGATTTTACCGCCTAGAGATTTCAAGGGTGAGTCAAAAAGTCTCTTGCAGCCCCCAAGATAGTCCCGATGTACAACGTATCGAGCAGAGTGCCTTCTCCTGATTGATTTTCCTCTTTCTATCTGTGAAAAATAAGACATACAAATTTATCAGCACAATATGTATAATCCAGTCCCTAAGAGTTGACCAGGTATCACCCAGTTTCCGCACAACAAAGCCCCATCCAAGAAGAACCTCATCAAGTTTCAGTTAGAGACATGTAAGGAACAAACCTTGTGCATGGATGACAAGCTGCTGAAGTGTTTTTTAAATAGATCACTTTCTTCAGGCCTAATGTGGCAGGCATCCGTATTCGTTTGAAACTCACAACCAGTTCTATCGGAATGCAATTGATCCGTCACATCGGGGACATTCCCAGTAACAGCCTCGCGACTAGTGCTCAAATCACTGGGGCCACATTGATCAATATTCTTGTACATAGATCTAGAATCATCAGGACTCGCCTGCTTATCTGGTATATGACTATTCCTTTCATCCATAATCCGGCTCTCAAGACCGTACAAGTGCTGACCAGTAGTTGTGATCTCAGAACTGTGGTGTACTGCAAGCCAAAACCCATGTTTACTCATAAACAAGAAATACTGCAAGTGTCCCCAGGATATCTCTATCCATGAACTTCTAAGAAGATTTCACATCATATATATTGTAGTACGTCCTCATAAAAGATTCACTGCGGAGAGCAATAGCATAAAAACATGGCTTCCTCTAACACTCGAACAATTTAATAAAAATCGTGGACTAATGTAAGAGTAACCTGATAAAATTTCTTTTCTGTTCTGCAAAATCAAATATCCTACAATTTTTGCTGGGCAACCTGCATCAAATACTAGAAGCAAATGTGCAAACAGGGAAAAAAAAAAGAACAAAAACAAAAAAAACACCGAAAGGTCCAAAAGTTGAAAGTGGACATTCCTGACATTATCATAATTATCTGACTTTCTGCATGATTAGAAAATTTTGTCTCCATTTATCTAGCCTTATGCTTCCATCATTGTCTGTTATAATGGTAAAGAGATTATCATGTGAACACGAGATTAGCCTTACATGTACTCTGGGACAACACTGGCAAACTTGTGTCCTTTACATCCTGCACGTCTGGGGAGTTTAGCAAGCAAACAGTATAAACAGAGATCCAGCGCTTGTCCATGGCAAAGCTGCTGAAGTGCAATAGTAAGTGAGCTATGTGACATCATGAATATTAAAGTACAGTATCCAGAAATTCACTGAACACTAATAGAATGACCGACAAACCAATTGCATACCTAAAGGTCCCTTGAGGTTCTGGAGAACTGCAGTTGTCATTAGTACAAGGAGAAAATGTAGGGGATTGCTCACTGGAACATATCTGATGATTAGATGGCTTTTGAGCCTTAGGGGAGGATAGAGCATATTCTTGAGCATCAGCAACCAAAGGAGAGACATCTTTCCACTCTACTCCCTGGTGTAAGCAGTGGGAGCATAACGGAACAGAGAAATAAATATAAATAAGAATGGACACAAATGTCGGGAACTCTGGAGAACTACAAATTCAGACATCTACTTAGATAATCATGATGATTGGTTTATTTCTCAAAAGTAAGACTAATTAAGATTACTAAAGTACTAAGCTTGTAAGGAATCAGTAACTGATAGATATAACTAACTAAGGCCATTTTTGAACAATGTTGTGCGCTATTATTTTTTGTGACACTTTAATGTACAGAAAACAGAACCACATTGTGAGTGCATTGATGTGGAATAAGATTCATTATTTGGGTATGTAGTAATATTAGTAAATGGTTCTCAAAGTTGGCTGTGACTCGTCAGAGAAGTTAGTTGGAAATAACTAACTTAGCAGGAGCGGATAAACTCTAAAGCTCAAGTTGGTTAATCTCTGGCCAATTATAATTTGCTGGTCGTTAAGTCTGTTATTTGTTAATTATTATATATAAGTTCCCATGCACAAAAGATCAGAGTGAACTGGTTGTAATTGGGGATTTGGGAGTGAGGATTAGAGCTTTCTATTGTTTTCAGTCTTGAGCGAGAAAGAATTCTGTAAAGTGAGCTTGTCAGCTTGAGTTCCTGAGTGTGTAATTTGATATTTTTCATAGTGAATTTCTTTGAGGCATAGGCCAAAGTGGATGTAGGATTAATCCGATCTTGTGTTAATCTGAACCACTATAAATTGCTTGTTCTTGATTTCTTCGTTTCTGCTTGGTTTATTTCTTGAGTTGAAATAGTTCTGGTTACTGGTCATATTCGATCAGGATAAGTTTTAACATGGTATTTTCTGGTAACAGAACCAAATTGTAATATACCTGGGACGAAGTCAAACAGTGTTCTCTCAGGACATTAGAGCTTGTTAATTTGGCTTGTGCCCACCTTGGAAGTCTTGATACGCTAAATTTGAATTTCTTGGTCTCCTGAGTGTCGCCTCCTTGATGAGTTACCTTTTTTCCTGTCTTTGCAAGCATTTCTGGGGATAATAGATCTCTAGAATCAAATCTGCATTGCCAGTCTTCTTCGTTAAAAATGATCTGACTAAAAGCTACTGGCTGGGTTAAGCTTTTTGGTGACAACGGGCTTGACTTTTTCTTCATTTTCTGCTGCATTTTAGAGGAAAGAAGAGCAGGCACTCGCCATACAAAAATACAACCATCACCACCTACCTAAAAGCATGAAAAATCTTAGAAGTGCATACATGGTAAACATTGAAAAGCTCAGAGAACCATATAATCCTATATGGGCTTATTACGTTCTTTCTACTCATATCATCACTTAACTTTTTTTGCAACCAAAACGAATATCTAGGCTTAACGAAGACAGCAGAGAACTATAAATTCCAAAATCAAATTTTACAAGCCATCAATGATGAAATTCAAGAATAAAAGTGGCTTACAGAAACTATGTGCTTGCAGTCAGGTAAAAAGATGACACCAGTTATAACTTCACCATGCCCCATTGCATGTGTAATCATCTCCCCAGTAACTAAGTCATAAATGCAAAGAGACTTGTTGGAAAAGGAGCAGGCCAGGTAACTACAGCTTGGGTCAATGGTAACCTGCAAACAGGATAAAGATTTAGCATGAGAATTGACATTGGAGGTGCCTTGCTGACCACCAACATAACTCACCTTTATTGGTTCTCCAAAATCTCTATCGTGCTTGAATGATCTAATCAACTTCCCAGCAGTGATATCAAATGTGTTTATCTTCTTATCCTACGTGCAGAAAGAATATTTGGAATTAGCTGCAAGAACTAGCATTACCAGTTAACCAAATTCTCTATACAGAGTTCGTAACTAAATGTTTGTACATATAATTACCTGTCCAACTGTTACCACGATCTCCATTTCTGGATCTATAGCCATGTCATAAACAGTTCCACGTGATGCCGTTTGATGAAGACAATGCAAAATTTGAAAACCATCATCCATGACAGTAACATCACGGAACACCAGAGACCTGTAGGAAAACAAATCATGCTTATAATTAAAGGAACTTGAATATAATACGAATTTAATCGAAATCACTTCATTTTTTTTCAAGCCTGAACAAAGCACAGGTTGTAAATCGAGTAGGCATCACGAGAATCAGGAAAACTATAGTCATCATCATCATCATCATCACCAAACACAACAAAAAGAATGTAATTCATTTTTATGGCTTTGATGTATGCATCAAAATAGTGCTATTGAAAATTCAGTTAAAGCAATAAAAGATTGTTCCGCTGCAATTCAAATATAGAGGACCAATAAAGCTACTGAGT
This sequence comes from Trema orientale, assembly GCA_002914845.1. Taxonomy (NCBI): domain Eukaryota; kingdom Viridiplantae; phylum Streptophyta; class Magnoliopsida; order Rosales; family Cannabaceae; genus Trema; species Trema orientale. The sequence goes on from JXTC01000334.1 coordinate 297,076, forward strand.
CCCAAGTACTCTTTTATCCATCTTACTTTAGAGTAGTCTAGTAAATTCATAGAGCATATCAAAAGAAAACTAATTACAGTATACCTATCAGCGCTGCAACTTAGAATCTTATGGCCATTGCAAGCAAGTTTTACAGAAGTCACTGCTGCAGAATGGTCATCAATACTTTCAATGAGATCAAAATTCCTGTCATGGAGGAAGCCTAATCAACATGTCTATCACACAAATTTAAAAAGCCCTAAAAGTTATTAGCTCAGACCTTTTGCAATCATAAAGATGAATAAGTTGATCACGGCCCCCTGAGGCAAGGAAGTAATGTCCATTGATGACTTCTTTGGAATCAACACACATCTTTCTTGACAAACTAAAGCTCAAAGATAGGATCTCCGAATCATGAGCACCCTGCTTGGACGGCCAATAGATATCGAGATCAAGAAAAAGATTTGCAGTGCCTTGTCTTCAAAGGCAATGGATTGTAAAGTAAACAAGGATACCTATACTACCTGGAAATATGTATAATCAAAAGTGTGTAGATCATAGACATGCAGGTTTCCCTTACAATCACCAGCAGCAAGGTACTTTCCATCTGGACTAGCTGCCATTGCCCGAAAGCCTTGAGTGCTAAAACCTAACTCCATAGCATCACGTTCAAATGTTCCTGTTCTAACTGCAACAATTGATAGAAATGTAATTGGCAAGCAAGACATGAAATTCACTTTAAAACTAAAGTACTACATTTCTGTTTCTTTTATGAGCTCGAAAAATTTGACAAGTTTTTCATGAATGTTTAAAATGCTTATTTCAGAGTCCAGAATTCACAGTAAAACAAGTTGCAAATACCTAAACTTGTGGAGCTTATTGATTCCATATCCAAAGAATGGTGGTCTACAAGATCCTCAAGTGGATCAGGTTGCAAAGAAAGATCCCATATCCTTATAGTACCATCTGCTGAGCATGTTGCAAAAGAAACTCCACCAGAACAACCTCTAGCTACGCACGCAAGGGACTCATCATGCATGTTTTCACAACACAGGTTCTTGATATCCCATATGCATGCAGAGTGTGAAAGTAACACACAACACCTTCTGGCCTGAAACAATAAAGAATTGTTTTACTGCAAAAAAGCTACATACTTGCAATATATGCATAAAGTCAAAAAGCACCAAAATTAGAAGTTGAATAACAAGAAATCCAAAAAATAAATTGATACTAATCTAGTTTTCTAGTTGATTCTATCAAACAAACTAGAAGAAAAATGAGACATGAGCACCAAATATTAACGAAACAATTACCTGGTTCACATTATGGATATCCCATATATAGAGGCTATGATCTCCGTAAATAACCACTGCAAACCAGAAATATGAAATATGCTAGTGAGAAACGAAAGTAAAAAAAAATGTAGCTTTTGAAGTAAATACTCACCAAGCTTTTCTGACATAGAGAATTGGCAAGCAACAGCATCAGGAAGAGTAGGCAAAAGTTGAAAATCATTCTCTTTATCTTTCGCGTGGCAAACAATGACATTTTCCCCACAACCTTTTCTGTCCTTTGAATACAAGAGACTTCCAGCATATTTAAGAGCATCGATGGTAAAGAGCTGCACTATTCCATTACTACAAGCACAGGCAACTAGCTTGTCGGATACAGATATTGCAAAACCCTTTTCAACCTGAAAATTAAGTTTTCAATGATGAAGTAATTAAAAGAATAATAGCAAAACAGTAATGCATAAAACAGACAGATTTTTAGGTCCTACGGTGAGCATCCAAGTGATCCAAACTAATATGACCACTTGATACAAAATCTATAAACAGAATTCGTATGCTAGCTTCTTTCCTTTTGCTTTCTTCTATATTGAAATATTACAATAACAAAGACTGATTTGTGAATACAGTTACAGACTGTACCACAATGATTTTCTTTATTACTAGCTCAACCATTAGTTCAAGAAAAAAACAGAAAGACATAAGAGACTATTAGTGCTGCACAACATGCATTCGGATAGCTCAATAGGGTAAACCAACTAAACTCACAATTTGGGTAGCCAGATGGGCCTCCAAAAAGGTTCCTCTTTACTTAATACAAATTGGGTCTTTTGAAATCCATCACGAACGATAAAGGATACATACAACGAACCTTTAAATCCACAAACTTTCTTACTGATAACCCTGAATCTAGCAGGCACAAAACACCTGTAAGAAAAGGAAAGGGATTTGTAGATTATTTCTTCAATTTTCCAATTCACTGGTAAATTTGATTAGTGGAAAATGGCCCCAACCTGCATTAGTTAATGTGTATATAGGGAAAAGTTCACCGGCCTGGCCACACATGGTAATATTATTCCTGAGGGTGGATGTGATAGATATAAATGAGCTTTCCTTCTGAGGACCAAGATTAACAGCCTTTCCGTGAACTGCCAATGACACAGACCCTTTATTCAAACAAGTCTTTGGAGATGATCCAACAGCCCAAAACTTTAAGTGTTTCTTCCCAGCAGTTACAACGAATTTTGCATCTGATGAGAAGCTAACTGATGCAATAGCAGAACAAGACGAACTTGCTTTAAGCTTTGTAAGCAGCATACCACTTTGCCACTCCCAAAGATAGATGTATCCACCAACAGAGACCAAATGTTTCCCTAAGATGATTATAAACAAGAAAAGAAAAGTAAGCACTAGATAAATGTTAAATAGAAATAAATGTAGTAGGGAATCAAACACTGTTGATTGACTCAAACTAACCGTCAGGTGAGAACGCAATGCATCCAAGCCCATAGACATGACCTTTTAGCTCAGAGACAAGGGCTAGCGTTGTGCCGTCCCACACTAAAACTGCAGGTTGAGTTCCTGACTGCAAAACCAAATGAGACCACATATAGAACCAAAAATCATATATAGGGAAAGCATATGTCTTTCCTCTATCATTACCACACTTATAGGACACACATACTTATAATTATCATTGGATTTGGGTACTAGGTTGTGTCTATCAAACTCAAGCTCCTATAACGTTATTCAACATTTTAAGGATATGAAATCATTCTTGAAACTGTTATAGGAGTTTCTTCTTGCAATTGTCAACATAAGATCTTGATCTCGAGCTGAATTTGCACAAGTGAATGACAAGCCTCTTCTACGTTTTAAGTTTTTTTCTTTGAAAAATCTCATAAGATACAAATGTGCATCAAACTAATTTGTTCTCTTCTCCTGTGAAAAGGTTACTTTCGTTTAGCGTATGTCGCGTGTTAAAAGCTACATTATCGCCATCGTTGACAGAGTCCCACCACTATCAGCCCTTCTGACTCAAAAGGGCTTGCGAAACAGTTACCAGACTTTATCTTATGTTCTCCACTCACACTCATTACCAAGACAATCTATAAACTCTCTTCTAGACTGTGAAACTATCTTTCTCCAGTAATCTTAAAATCAAATTGAAAGTAGAGAAATATCGTCAGGCAGTGTAACACATCAAATAGTTATCCTACCTCTCCAGCAGCTATGAAACGCCCATCTTTGGACACCGCAACGCAGTTCAAAGGCTTCGGCATTCGATGAGACACCATGAGGTGCGATTGAGTGCCCGAATCCACATTATAAACCACCACAACGCATCCCGCCACATAGGCACAGTTCGCGGAAGAAGCAGACGAAGCCAATCCATTGCAATTGGCGGTCGTCAGGCCAATAACCTCCTTCAAAGCCAGCTATCGAAATCGAAGAGATCAAGAGCACCAATAATCAGAAAAATTAAAACACTCTCAGTTGTGAGTTTTCTTGGGAACCAAACAGGACTGTGTAGGGTTTAATTTTGGGGAAGAAGAAGAAGAAGAAGGTATTTACCATGGAAGAATTGTCTGGTTGTTTCTTCACCTTACGCATAGTCCTCCTCATTCTCAGAAGCAAAGATTGAGATTGAGAGAGAGAGAGAGAGAGAGAGAGAGAGATTATGCCTAAGCCTACTCTGCTTTTTCCAGTTCTCTTCTCTGCTAAAAAATAACTAATGGATGGAGTTTGTTCGTAGCCGTTACATTTACCTGGAAAACCCTCAAAATTTTGAATTTCACATTCGAGGAGTGGGAAACTTGTGACGTACAAAACCATTTTATGGATTCAATTTTAAGTACGGACCATTAAATCACATTACATTTGATAATTAGCTAGATCACACAGTTTATTATGGTGCTTCTATTATTTTCACCCCAAAATTTTCTCTTTCTCTTTAATTATATATTTTGAGGGTGAAAAATAACCTGTATAAAATGACACAAATAGGTATAAATAATATTAAATAATTAGAATATTCTTTCTTAACTATATTATTTTTTTCGTCACACACCTCTTAAACATAATTGATAAAACACATCATGTAAAATAATCTTAAACAATTAAAATATTTTTAAGTACTTAAATTAAATTTTCATAGTGATAGATGAAAGTATTATGCTCTCAAAATTCTAATGATCTTTCTCTAAAAAAAAAAAATCCTAAAAGATAATTTAAAAACTCAAATTATCATTCCTTAATTCTCAAGAACTCTAAAAATGATTCAAGAATTCCCAGCCTCTAATTTCCATAATCCCTAAAAATATGATTCAACACCTCTAATTATCTCTAGATTTCAAGAACTTTAATTTTCTCTCCAATTCTTAAGAACCCTAAAAACATTAAGCAAAAAGTTGAATAAGAAGAAGGTAAATGAATAAGGGATTTTCAAAAAGGGTGAGCAAAGAAGTATCGTTTGAATTTTTTTATTGATGTCTAATTTTGGAATAAAAAATATTTAAAAGGGGTATATTAAGAAAATACTTAAATGTTAGATTTTAAAGAGGGGTATACTTAGAAGGGAGTTTGATAGAGGAAAAAAAAAAAAGTGGCAATAGGGCTATTCTTATATAGTTACACAATTTAGAGTAAGGAAAAAAAATAAAAATAAAAAAATCTAAACTTCTTTGTTTGTTTGGTGCTTGTAGGGCATGTTAATGTGGGCCGACCCACATTCCGAAGAAAAGCCACGGTACTGAGCCAGCCCATTACATATAGTAGGTGTCGGGCTGGGCCTTAGTCATAAGCCTACAGACCCAGCCAACCCACATTTATATCGGTCCATATTTAGTCATTTCATATATAATTTTAAATATATTTTTTAATTAAAATTTTAAAAATTCTTAATTAAATATTTCATTTATATGCTTTTAATGTTATTTATTTAATTATTTTTGTTTGTTTTTCAATTTATTCAAATTTTAAAAGAATATGAATAAGTTTTAAGCCCATATTTAATATTTTAAAGAAGAAAAAAACAATGAAATTAGACCCATATTGTGGCCTATATTCGGCCACGACCCACTTAGGCCCGCATAAAATATAGGTTGGGTCTGTGGGTCGTGCCGGGTCCCTTAATAAGAATATGGACCAAGCTAGCTCATGTTTTAGGCGGGTCGGGCCTAGACCAGGTACAAAGCCCATATAAGCTTATCAAATATGGGTCGGTCTGACCCACTTTACCTCTCTAGTGCTTGGTTTAGCCAATCTAGTAATGTATTTTTCCTTTTATTCTTAAGTAATACTAAGGGACACCATATGATGCTCAACACCACATGATGTAGTAGTTTATTATTGGTCCCATGTGGGACTCAATTTATCAATTATTATCATCTTATGATAGAATTATATCTAATTATGATAGAATTATACCTTACGTGATGCTGAGCACTAATATTCATAGTTTGTTGATCCAACTCTATCAAACAAACTCTCATTCAAGTAAAGCCAGGACATGAGAATGATCAATTTAAATATGAAATCCACTTGTATTGATCTAGTAAAGTCACGACTTATGACATCACATTTTAATTATATGAGTTATGAGATTCTTAACCCATTCGTGGCACTAGTACCTTATCTCACCATTGAGTGATTATAACGATTAATAAGCACCTAAGCCTTTTATAGATTGTTTAAGGTGTTGACACTTAAGAAAAACGTTGGAATAATTTGGAAATTGCCGAGGATGGTGTTGCCCCAGTGATTTGTTTAGTTTAAATTTTATATATAATGTTTGTGAAACATTTCAGTTATGCTCTAATTTGATAATTAGAATACTTATGTCCCAACCTTTTCAATTCAAAGTAGTAGCAAGGATGTCCTATTTAGACCCTTTATATCTATCCAATTTAGGTTCAAATTCTAGAATGGGCATTTGCTTTGATCCATCTCCTATTAGTCAGGACCCTAGATTAGCTAACCGTTAAAGTCACATGGCCATAACCCCTCTCTTTTCACTATTAGTCTCAATTGATAAATAAATAAATATCCAAATGACAAACACCTATACACTCAAATCAATTATAATCCAATTATAGGCTGAGGTCTATTTGGAGAGAAACTCAAGCTGTGAGCAACGTGGGAGTATATGTTTTCTTCCGCGTATTACTTAAGCGAAAAAACAAAAAGAAAAAGGCTACTTTCTCATTTTGTTTATATTATATTTTTCTTCATAATCTTTCTTTTTCTTTGTTTAATTTTTGGCATATATTTATAGAAGATTTGGTCCATCGTTTACTTCTATTTTATTCCAATTTATTTTTTTGTTCTCTTGTTTTGCTAATATTTAATTCCCTCACTTTGATGGTGGTAGGTTTTTGGATCGGATTCTTGTGGATAAAGGTAACTGTCAACGATTTTGTTGAAATAGTTGTTATGGGATTTTAATATTTCAAGCTATAACAATATGGGAAAATAGTATACCGTACATATAAAAGTAGTTTGAAATTTTCTGTGTGGTTCGGTTGCTATGTCCTTATAAAGCTTTGAAATGTGGAGTCTAAACCAGAGGCAAATCTTTACTTGTTTTTTTCTTTAAAAAAAAAAGAGGATATAGGATGGTGTACTCCTATAACTCGGGAGTGTGCTAATCAGATCGATTAATAGATTTATCTTAGATTATTTATAAACTTCTGACTACTATAATAATGGCGACTCGAACTTAAGTCCTCTTTGTCAAGAAAATGAGTGCCTTACAACCGTCCCCATCTGTTGATAGTAACCAAAGGCAAATCACATCTTATGTGGGTCCATAATTAGATTTTACAAATAAACATTGTCAAAGGTTTTCATTTTTCAGTCACTTTTTTAATATAAGATTCCCTCTCCACCGAAAATAAAAAGTAAATAAATAAACAAATTCTTCCTCCACAATCCAAAGTCAACAAAAAAAAAAAAATGATAAAGAAAAAATAAATACATATCTTACGCTACATTCTCAACCCTTTCCATGTAAAGCCAACTATAAGTAACACTAGAAATTAAATTAAATAAGGAGATTATTCCATAGGATTAAAACATAAATACCTTATTAATATTTTGGTAGAAATACTCTGATTACTACATCTTCCAATGTTCAAAAAACCGACGCTACATAGTATCTGGACCACGACCTAAAATAATTCTAGTCTTGTATTTGAATTCTTGTGTTGGTCCCTGGTAGCACCTTGGGTTGAGGTTTTCAAACTCTGGGTTTGGGACGTTTGGGAGGACTCATTAGGTGGTAGGTGGTGCCTAAAATTGGGGAATGAGGTAGGTGGTGATGTGTTGTGGCAACTACACGTAATGTCCACATAGGAGTCTCAAAGTAGTGGACAACACGAAATGGGTTCTCTTTCAATGACCAAAATTTAAAAACAAAAATAAATTATTTCATTTTTATTCATACATTTTGCGTTTGTTGTACCCTTTTTTTTTTAACGGGTTTGTCGTACTTTTGAAAATTGACAAACTAAAAAAGATAAATAATCTATCTCTAGATACTAATGAGCTCATAATTAGTTAATAAAAAGGACATGGGTCAATGCCTAATGGTTATGGTTAAACATAAACAAGAAGAGAAATAGGGACCTTACTAGGAATGGCAATGGGGCGGATCGGGGACGATTTTTTAATTACTATTCCCATCCCCGAAAGTCAATCACAATACCATACCCGCCCTATTAATCATTCTTTTAGATGCTTAGACAGTGCGGGTATTAACCAATGGATAACGGGGAAAACCGCGGTTACCCATTATCCATTGATAATATTAAAATATTAAAAAATTAAGATGAAAATACTAAATCCTTTTCATAATCAATAAAATATTAAACACAACAATATACTAATAATTTTTAAACTCTAAAATTTAAATATATAAGTACGTATAACTCTCCAAAATCATTATTTTACCAAAGATATAATAATATAAATAGTATAAAATTAAATAGATATTTATATGTATAATAATTTTTCTATGTAAATATATATATTGGGGCGGGTACGGTGCGGATTATACTAATACCGTCCCCGTACCATACCCGCATATTAACGGTACGGTTATTCCCCGCCCCGGTCATTTTCCCCGCTTGAGCGGTTTTTCCCCTCCCCATTCGGATCGGATAACCATGGATACCCGTAACCATGGGTTATATTGCCATCCCTAGACCTAACGTGTATATATACATATATATAGGTTGCTAATTCAGTAGGTTTTTTTTTTTTTTACCTATGTGTAGGTATTTTTTTTTAGCCTTTGGATCATCATCTAAAGGTGATCCAACGGCTATAATGAGATGTATGAAAAGACGTGCATCATTAATGTTTTTTCTCTCTTACCTTTTTAATATAAAAAAATATGTAAGAAAAATTTTCATTGGTCAAAATGATACCTATGTGTAGGTAAAAAAAAAAAATACCTACTGGATTGGTGCCCATATATATATATATATAGATAATACTTGAGGTACTAACTTTTGTATTAAAATTTTAATACCAACATATGTGGCATGTGATTTGTCACCACTCAATTGGTGATAATGTTTATTCTATTTGTGGTAAGTATTAATATATCAATTAGATAATGACAATTTATATACCATATGTGTTGGTACAAAAAATTTGGTACAAAAGTTGGGACATGTAGTGCTATCCTATAGATATATATAAAATATGGTTGCCAATCGAGTAGGTATTTTTTTCCTATGTGTAGGTATTTTTTTTTTAACAATTGAATTATCATTAGCATGAAAAGATGTGCATCATTAATGTTATTTCTCTCTCTTACTTTTAAATATAAAAAAATGTGTAAAAAAATTTTCATTGACCAAAATGATACCTATATATAGATAAAAAAAAAAAAAAAAACCTACCAGATTGGTGCCCAATATGTATCTATCTTTGTCTATGATTCATTATGCATCAAGAATATGAATATTCACTAAAACTTTATGTTTTTTTAAGGGTATTATTTTAGTACCATTTACTAAAGCATGACAAAATTCGTTGTTTTTATTGTTATTCATACATACGACGTTACAAATTTGTTATTCATAAAAATACAATATCAATTCAAAAAGGAATACAAAAATACCAAATAACAAGCATAAGAATGTAGTTAATTAAGAAAAAAAATTGTTCATTATAATATTTATATTCATATTTATATTCGTATTCACATTAATATTCTCATTCAATTCAACGTAGATAACGTATTCAAACTCAAGGAGAATAATTCTCAAGACTCAAGAGTGTAAGGCCCTTAAATATTTCCATTTTCGTACCAACTCTTCTCTTGCACAACAACCCTTTTATTGTTTTTTTTTTTTAAAATTTTCTTTCCCTTTTCTTGCAATCTTTCTCTCTTCCCAAACAACCTGACAAATCCATATAACAAACCAAATATTCTGATTCACTGTCACCAAAAAAAAGTGTTTCTTTTAACATATTTTCCTCTAAAATCAATCATCAATGCGCTGACACATTCTCTCTCCTCAGAGCTATTTTTTCACTCTTTCCTTTTTTCTGTTTTTGTTCTCTTCCTTTATCAATGGCGACTTCAACTCCATACCCTTGTTGTTTCTTGACCTCTCAGTCGAATTTGAAGGGTTTGAGAAAGACCCAGATGGGATTTGGGCCCAGTCTCCAAGCCAAGCCCATCAAATCATGGAGAGGCTTTTCGAGTATTGGTATCAGAGAGAGAGAAAGAAGAAGAGGAAGAACAGAGCTTTTGGAAGGAAGAAGATATGGGGTGGTGACCTGTACGGCGGAGGGAATAGAGAGGGCCCCAATGCTGGTGGGAAGGGTTTATAGAGATGAGGTCAAAGTCAACTTTCCGGAGAGGTTCAAGGTGGTGGCTATGGTGGCTGCCGTTATGTGCCTCTGTAACGCTGATAGAGTAGTCATGTCTGTGGCCGTTGTTCCCTTAGCTGCCAAGCTGGGTTGGTCCAGTTCTTTCTTGGGCATTGTTCAGGTACTTCAAAGCCTCAGAAAACCTTCTTTTAGCTTTGACGTTGATTATTTTTCAATTGAAAGTTTTGAAGTTAATTAATATGGACTTGGATTTTGTTGCCTTTTTGCCTAGAAAATCTTTCAAATTTTCGTATTGCCATGTGTGTTTTTCTTCATTTGGAATATCTTGGTCCGGACCCTTGAGTTTTGGAATTTTTTTTTTAAAGCTTATAATGCAGGTTTTGATTCACTATTACAATACTATATTGAAGTTTTCTTTCATATGGTGGAGAGAGAGAGAGAGAGAGAGATGTGGTAGTTGTTGTGGGTGTTGGTTGAAATTTGAGGGGGTTAGTTCGCCGCCGCCGCCGCCACCTCAAATCCCTGAGCATTAGCTTTTGGTCCCCACGAAATGATATCATATAATGACCCACATAGTATTAGTAGAAGTAGGACCAGTACGGACGAGAATGGGCACTTTAGCTTTCCTCTGGGACCCAGCAACAACGTTAACCATCCTTTGCTATCCTTCCTACTTTTCTTGGCACCAGAATCTCCTCATTGGGCTGTCAGCTCAAGCCCATCTCAGTTTCTGGGTTGTCTGCCCAAGTTCTGGTCAAATTGGGATTTCTAGTGTGAGCCATGAATTAACTTCCCATTAGCTTAAAATGAAAGGCTTCTTTGCTTTAGAATCCAATAGTTCTTTGGTTCTTAAAGAGAAAACATGCATGTTCTTTTTGCATATTAACAAATGTGATTCACGTGGAACCATTTAGTTCTGGTGGTTCCATGACGTGTTCTCAAAGAAAATGGTTTTATTTTTATTTTTTTATTCTTTTCGTTTTTGTGTTTCTCAGTCATTTGGTTAAGCTGACATACTGAAAAATTAAACGCGGTTTGATCCGTTTTTGAAGTCATCCTTTCTGTGGGGATACATTCTCTCGTCAGTGATTGGAGGGGCATTAGTGGACAAATATGGAGGAAAGAGAGTGCTGGCATGGGGTGTGGCTTTGTGGTCTTTGGCCACTCTCTTGACTCCATGGGCTGCGAACCACTCCACGGTGAGCCTCTTGGCTATTCGTGCCTTCTTTGGACTCGCTGAAGGTGTAGCCATGCCCTCAATGAGCACCCTCTTGTCCAGGTGATTCCTCATTTATTAATGTTATTGTAGATTATATATTCATACAGGCCGAGTATACAGTTGCATTAGTTAGAATTTGGGCGGTAGCTTTGCTTTTTTGGATGAACTTGGTATTGATTCTCTAGACTAAACACTTTGAGCTAAGTTTTTACCTATAATAAATAAACTTACTCCTGAACCAGCTATAAACCAGAAGATTCCTTAGATCAATGTGATGAGGAAACTAGTCCTCTAGAGAAATGAAAACGTATCTTTGGTGATTTTTTTATAGGTGGTTTCCAAGCCAAGAAAGAGCAAGCGCGGTTGGAATTTCTATGGCAGGATTTCATCTTGGCAATGTTGCAGGGTTACTACTTACTCCAATTATGCTGTCATCAACAGGGATTTCTGGTCCATTTGTTCTCTTCTCGTCTTTTGGGATGCTGTGGTTGATGACGTGGGCCTCTAAAGTCTCAAATGATCCAAAAGAAAGCCGTTTTATCAGCAAATCAGAGCTCCATCTAATCCAAGCCGGGAAAACTGATGCTCAAGTGAAGAGTGACAAATTCCCACCTTTAAGGCTTATACTATCGAAGTTACCAACATGGGCTATTATTTTTGCCAATTTCACCAACAACTGGGTGAGTTTACTCTTTGATGACTGGCATCAGTAAATATTTCTATACTTATTTTAATCTTTATATATGAAGCTTTTCTTAAAGATGGTCTGTATTGCAGGGATACTTTGTTCTTCTCTCATGGATGCCTGTCTATTTCAAGACAGTAAGTATATATATGTTATCTTCTTTTCATCTTTGTTCATAGATAGTATCATTCTTGCGACAGTATTTAGCTTTATAATCTGCGTTGTTCACCAAGTCAAAAGAAACTGTTATCTTTTCAGCTTTTAATGAAACTTTATGTGATCTGCATATATCATGCTCCTTTATCGCGGGAAAAGCTAAAGCAAATTAACTAGATGTAAATGGTTTTCTACCTACACTTTCAAGAGAATTATTCTCCCGAAACTTGGTGGTATGAGGCAACATGCACTACCCTTTATTTGAGTCCTCAATATTTATTCCTGTTTTTGGCTCTTCTCGGTGAGTATAGGTATTTAATGTGAACCTGAAACAAGCAGCATGGTTCAGTGCCGTTCCATGGGGAACAATGGCGGTTTCTGGATATATTGCTGGTGCAACATCAGATTACTTAATCAAGGCAGGCTACTCTTTGACATTAGTTCGAAAGATCATGCAGGTAAAGTCTTCAGTGCCCTTTGTCAAATCATGAGTCCAGTTCCCAAATCCATTCCAATAGTATTGTATATCTGTAACATTCACTAAGCTGATGTAATACTTGCAATATTCAGTCCGTTGGTTTCATTGGACCTGGGGTGGCATTGCTCTGCTTGAACTATGCAAATACACCTGTAGTTGCAGCTGTACTCATCACAATAGCCTTGAGCTTAAGCTCTTTTAGCCAAGCTGGCTTTCTCCTCAATATGCAAGTAAGTCACATCCACTTGTCAAAAATTTTCATTTCATGAGAACAGTTGTTACCTAGATAAATGAGTATTTTTCTCTTCTTTTTCCTTTCCTTTTGAATCAGGACATTGCTCCTCAGTACGCTGGAGTTCTCCATGGTATGTTCTTTCTGCCTTTCAATCTTCTAAATGGGATTTTTGTATAATTCTTTCTTAGAACTTGTATGTTTACTTTGCTGTCTGCATCAATAGGTATTTCGAATTCAGCTGGGTCATTTGCTGCGATAGTTAGCACCATAGGAACTGGTTATTTTGTCGAATGGTTGGGATCATTTCAGGCATTCTTAACTGTCACCGCAGCTCTCTACTTCATAACAACCATGTTCTGGAACCTTTTTGCTACTGGAGAGCGTGTCTTCTATGATTGAAATGTCAAAACATATAAGTAGCCACTTAATTTGACTAGAAATATCTCCCAAGAGTCTAAGAGATAAGGAAGGGAAAATGAGCATAAATTAATTGAGGAATTTACAAACTTTCGCTAATTCTTTTCGCGCGTGCATGACGCAGAGTGATTTTTTATTTTTTTTATTTGGGGGGGGATCTAGAGAGTGTGTTAGTCATGTAAAAATTAGATTTTGTTCGTACACCAAGCAAGAATACAAATACCAATACTTTTGTTGTTTTTCTTTATGTTCCTGGGTCTGAGAAGGAACATGCATATGCCATAATCATAGGTCTTATGAATGATACATAGTATGAGTTGCAAGGATGATTACCATGGCATAAGTTTTGATCGTATTTATTATTACAGAATAGTCACTAGTTTAAGTAGCAAGGCACTAGTCTATAAAATGGAAATGAGAGTATTCATATAACTATAGAACAGAGCAATATAGAACCGAGCAATCAGATGAAGGATAGAAGATGGACCATTTTAATATAATCAAAGTAAGGACTAGATTATGAATCATCAGCATGTGCAAATGTAAGAGCAATCATGGAATCATTTTATTGACAAAACGTTAATAGATGTATATAGTATTACTATAACGATCGTGACCTGGGGATTATGGATCAATATGATAAAGCAGCGCAGTATAAAGTTTTGTTGGATTAGAAAAGAGATATTTATTTAATCAAGGTGCCATTAAGGGGTCTTATTATGTATTTACTTTAATTGATAATCCTTCTTTCTTTAGTCTGGCCAAGATGTGTCCCAATTTTATTAAATCCAATTCAGCTAAGATATTAGAATTCACACCCAGCAAGGGTACGAGGACTCCGGTCTAGCCAAGGTATACAATATCGAAGCTCCAGTCCAGTGGAGATATTGAAATTCCAGAGTCTAGCGAAGGTATAACAATTCGGGTCTAGCAAAGGTAGAGAGTATTTAGTCTATCTGAGGTATGTGACTCCAGTCTAGCTAAGAGAGGGAGAATCCAGTCCAGCAAAGGCATTTTTGTCCATTGAGAAAATACTTTGTGTTTACCAATTTTTGGTCCACCACCTATATTAATACCATTTATAAGTAACAATTTATATTTTTTCCATATAGGTCCCGTATGATGATCATCAATTAAGCTATTGATATCTATTCCTGCACATGAACTCATATATATATATATATATATATATATATATATACACATACACATATGGATTCTACTCCCATAGATAGATTTCGCAACAATTTTGGTGATAGTACCAAATATTGGCATAATTTACCGTATCCAAACACACAATAAAACGACAAAAGGACATTTATAGATTAATCAAATAAAATGGAACGAAGGAACATACCTGTAGCGGTATCATGGAAATGGCAGCAATAATGGAGCTAGTCTTATCAATAATGAGATCATGATAAACTGATAATTTGGTAGATAAATGAGCGTATATGTAGACATTAATTAGATCACAACACAATCTGGTTTGGGCATTTTCACAAACAATTAAAGGGCATAAGAACAGATAAGTTCGGGCCCAAAGTCAGTAAGGAAACGAAGAACTTTGATTTCTACATTAACAGAGCAAACAGATGAGAGAGTTACAGGGAGAGAAGAAAGAAATACCTGAGGCAGATTGATAAAAATAACTCCACAATGCCAAAGACAAAGAGTACGCTCAAATTGAGAATGGCATCAAAGGGGGGAAGGATGGGAAGAGCACAACTCCTCCCACTACCGGAAATTGGATTAGTAACCGGAGATGGTTTGTGCATTCTCTTCTTCCTCCTTCTCTCTTTCTCTTTCTTTTATTTAATTTCTCTTTCTAATTCATTCTCAACAATATCCAATTCTTATTTGTCAAAAATACCACCACTAGAGCATCTTAAATTACTGATCCAATTATGCTGGTGTGGGTCCATTAGACAATGTTGTACTTAATCGCTCCATGCCACACCCCATAATATTTATTCCCACGAGTATAATCCATAATCATCTCCAATTCGTTTTCACCCCAAAACACTTTACAACCAATTGTATGTAACATGTATATTGTCATATTCTGTTGTGAGAAGAAAAAATAACATCGAAACTTTTTAATATGAAGATTCAGACGTCTAGCCTACCATCCAAATTCCAAACAATGAATTTCGTTGACAAAGAATTTTGCAGTAAAAAAGGAGATTTGATTCAAGTATTTATTGCTCAAATATTTTTACATGCATACGGAGCCCATTCATATATTCGATGAACTTTTTTGAACTCAATTGATTTATCTATCAAATCTGTATAATATGTTAGAGTATAAAAAGGGGGAAAAAGAAAACAAAACAAAAAGATTAATCAACATAAAGCATACAAGGATTAATCAACCAAAAGCATCCTCATATGTGAATTGTCAAATACTTTCTGCAATTAGTGTGGAAGAGTCCTGTTCTTCATGGTTAGAACATAATATTGTGACAAATAATGTTGACTCATTTGTGATGTACACTAGAGTCTTATTCTACATCACAAGAATATAATGTTGCGACATAATAACGTGATTCATTTGTGATTAAATTTTAGAATAATGGGCACCTCTATGTGGCTCTTTCTACTCAAATTTTAGAGCAATGCTTCGACAATTGNAAACCCGTATTTAATGTATCGTTTCTTGAATAGCTCAATTGAAGACCCAAAATTGCTTTTAAAAGCTAATCCAAAGCCAAAGAGTGAAAGACTTGTAATAATAAGAATACTATAGTATTCCTAGGCATCCAAATTAAGTTTCAATATGTGACATATACCTCGTAAATAAGGTACCAAATTACCAATAAATCTTTCATAAATAGGTAATTATAAAAAAATGAAAAAAGAAAAATAACCAAGCCCAGTTCTTATAAAGTTTTAAGACCAACAGTGATTTTTTAAACTCCAATTTCTTCGTTTTTACAGAATTATATTAAAAGAAAAAAGACGATACTCTTTCACGATAAAAGCAAATAAAAATTTATATAGTAGTCATTTTTTTTATAGAGGAATTCTATAATTATAAATTAGAATCGTATTCACTTTTTGTTTTCCTGATAAGAGCAAAAAAAGGAAGAAATGAATGATTAGAGTGGTATCTCTCTCTATGCGTGACCATAGGAGCTTCCATCCTCGCTAATGGGAATATTCGTTGAGAACCCTTCGAACAAGTCTTTACCCCATTGGGCCCGATGGATGGAGCGCGTCATCCTAACCCCATCGAATATAGTTGCTATAAGGCATCGAACTCTGAATTGGTAAGAAACAGGCATTTATATTTAAAACTCCTGAACGAAATACCTAAGATTCGAACCCACGACCGGACCATCACCTTATTACCAAACCACTCCACTCGGTGGTAGAATCGTATCCACTTAGCCTATTGGTTTTATTGGCTACCGACATTTTCTAATGATCGAGTTCATTGAAAAAAAAAAAGAAGGAAAAAATTGGCAAACGACCTTTTTTTTGTTTTTTTGTTATTTTTTGGCATTAGAAGAGAAATTGGAGTTTACCGACTTTACCTTCTGACATGTGCAAGTTACTTACTTTTTACTGTTTGTACTCTTCATCCAATAATCGGCTTATAAGTTACATCCAGAAAACGACACCATTATCTTCTGTTTTTTTTGGCTGAGACAGAAAACGACATCATCAATCAATACTCAAATGTATGAAGACCCCAAATCCAATGGACATGTTCTGTTGTCCTTCTGGTTATCAGGCTTCTGGCATTCCACCAATGTAATAATCGTGTAGCCAATAGAAACACAGAGAAGACTCAATAGTCATGGCCATCACCCAATTGGGATTTTTCTTATCAATTTTACCAGATAATAAATTAAAAAATACTATAATTATTTATTTTTATTTTTCTAAATGGTGGACAAATAAAGAAGGTCCAAAATGAAGTGTTTCTCCTTTCTCCGGAATCACATTATATTTCCAAGTGGTTGGTTTATAAAAAATATGAACCAGAAAAAAGGTCAAGTGAAGCCAATGATAAGTTCAAAGCAACTATTGTGGATGAGACTTTCAACCTACTAACCAAGCACGCATTCTAAAGAGAACTACACTTCAACCTTCCAGAGTCCAAGGCCCCAAAATGTCATTCCGTTTTCTGGATCAAATACCACTTGTGTGAAAATATATATATTTATTTATTTCACTACATTCCAAAAATAGTCTTACCCTTTTAATTTAAGATTCTCTTAGGGTGATTCTTTTGGTCAACCTTTTTTTGGAATCGGTTTCCTGGCGATGATTTCGGTGAGACCCAGAACTTGATTTGACTCGAAATCTCCGATTCCTTGATAATTATATATATATATATATATATATATATATATATATATATATAAAAGCCCCAGATTGAGTTCTGGGTTTATCTTGCCAAAGAATCGAGGTTTCTGATTTGGGTCAACTCCGGAAGAAGATTCGGAATTGATTTAAGGAAAGATGATTTCGGTGATAGCCAGAATCTGATATGGCTCGAAACCTTCAATTCCTTGATAATTAACAAAAAAACCAGATTGCAGTTTTGAGGTCTAGGCTGGCCAAGAATCAAGGTTTCTGATTTGGGTTGTGAACAAGGTTGAGAAAGGAAGATTCTGAACTGGGTTGGTATTTGTTTGAGTTTAAAGGTCAAGGCTGTCCCAGAATCAAGGTTTCTGAATTGGGTATTGAGAAAGAATAGACGTTCTGAATTGGGTCAGTTTTAAATTTCTCTCTCGAGAAGATATGAATTTTAGAAACAGGGACGAGTTCTGGGCCTTCTATGTGAGCCAACACTCGAAACCATCGACAAGGCGTTGGCATTTCGTGGGAACCCTTTCTGGAATTTTCTTTTTGATATGTTCATTGCTGTTTAGTTGGTGGTTTCTGCTCTTTGTGCCTTTCTCTGGCTATGGATTCGCCTGGTACAGCCATTTCTTCATCGAAGGGAATATTCCAGCCACTTTCGGTCATCCAATCTGGTCTCTCCTATGTGATTTCAAGATGTTTGGATTGATGCTTACTGGGAAAATGGACAAAGAGATCAAGAGGCTGGGAAAGAGGCCCATCTTGCAGGTTTTCTAGTTCTGTCTAAGCTTTCTTTCTTTTTTTTTTTTTCAGTGAGTTTTTGGTATACTTTTCAAGCCTGTATGTCTTTTGATCCCAAGTTACTGAAACATGTTTTCTTGAATTGAATGATCAATCTCGAGCACAATAACTTGTTTGGGGAATCATTACTGTGACTGTTTAGATTAGATTTTGAATAATGTTTTGCTGTTAATACTGAATAATTGGTTCCTCAGAATAAGTACATCTGTTTAGTTTTAATGCAATTTGGAATTTGTCTGAGACCTTTTGGGAGTTTCAGACTGCTTTACACACCAAATTATCTGTGTGGTCGGCTAACTCACTAAGCCTTTTGCTTTAAGTGGTGCTTATATTGTGGGAACTAAGCATTAATTTTTGCCAACCTTTCTCATATATTCTCTGCCCGGCGTTTGACATTGAGCAAGCCACCAAGGTGAACCAGTCAGAGGTTTCTGTTGGAAATTCAGTGTCCTTGCATAGTGGGATTCACAAATTAATTTGGTACAACTAGAGAACACTATTATCATGACTTACTACTAGTTTGTATCCGTTCACATATTTGCATATGAGTTGGGATTAACAAACCGTTATATACAAACACACTCATAATTTTACGTAGTCCCTTGATACTACAAATGTAGGTGTACTTGGAAATTGACAGTCATGGCTTTTTGTTATTGCGGCATTAGACTACGAAATGGATATCGTTGCATTCAAGAAGCATCCTGAAAAAGAAATTATGAAAGAATGTACATATGACAAAGTTGGCTTTTTTTCCCGAAGTGGGAAATTCAATCACTTATTTTAGCTTCGATGTGACGAATCGAATTACGTTCTTACTGATTATACACCCTTTGGCACAGAGTTGACCTCCATGGACTTAAGTACATCAAAAGCCGATAATTCACAATTTTAAACAACAAAGAGGTGAGGTTATTATCCTATTAACCGTCCGTCCGCCAGTGAGTACTCCTACAAAGAGGTGAGGTCAGTTCAAACCAGCTGATTCCATAATCACGCAGGTCTGACTCCTGTTGACCGTCCATCGCCACTGAATACTCCTACAAATGCCAAATTCACTTTTTTATGGGGCTAAAAAAATCTAATAAATTTGATACACCCAGAATTTGAGAAGTAACTGTTGAAGCGGTATACCGTAGATAAACAGAGGTCGCTAATTATAATCAACAACTAAGTAATAGTTTGCACCATAAAAATATAACAAAGTGCATGTCTGCAACCAAGCAGAAATATAACACTATATTCTCAGTAATAAATATCGATTTCCTCAAATGTGATTTCCTCCAAATGACTATGAATTATAGTGAAAAAAAAAACACTTGATCAGAACCAACAAACGATTTTGTGACTCAAAATCCATAAATCATAACTCAAAATTATCTATGTTACAACTCCCGATTGTCTATTGTCCAAATTGCAAATTCAGCTCGGGCCAACCACATTTTCAACCCAATGATTTTATCTATTGGAACTTGGCCATCAATAGTTCAACACTCATATGAGTAGCTGCTAAACACTCTATCTCCTCCGACTTTCGGCATTGGTTATGATGGAGCATTTCTATTTATGAACTTTGGCCTGTTACAGGAGCGGACAAGGGTAAATGTTACAAGTCAGTGTTTCGCGAAAAAGATGGCAAAGGCATGGCCTCCTGTGGGCGAAGGATGACAAGCACACCAAACATCCCAAGCATTGGGATAACAAGGAGCCACTTCAACAGTCTATAATAATACATATGGAATGTGAGGGAGAATTCGTCCGAGAAATAGAGTCCGTTCCTGTCAACCATCTCCACCAAAACAGTGCCTGTTGTCCTTACTCCAACCGTCGGAAGCTTTATACGATGTTTTCCAGGACTATCTATAATCTGGTTTTGCTTTATACTTCTCTCTCCTTGGTAATTACCAGGAACTAACAAGGTGGTCTACATAATTTGGACAAAACAAGAAAATTGACTCCATGAGATTTAAAGTAGCAAACTTAATGAGAAATAGAGGGTTAATAGTGGATTGCTAACTTTGACAATGTAATTTTGCAAGGAAGAAGCAACTTACTGTGACATTATATGGTCCTTGTGTCCCAGATGGGTATCTATAACTGTCCACTATCTCAATCTCAACCCAAAAGTTCTTGCCTTCCTCGTCGCGGAAAGCTCTGGATGAAGGTGAAATATAGATACCTTCACGGTTGTTCCTATGTGCAACATTATTTCTACCTTGATTAGGCGATCTCCATTCCTGACCAAGATAAGGATTCCAAAGTTAGAACATTAAGAAGAAGAATACAAAAAGAAAGTATCCGGATACAAATCAACTTCAAACCTAAATTACCTTGAGGGGATGATGTGGAGCAGGAGTAGAGAAGCAAAAGACATTGCCATTCATGGTTGTCACTATAAGATCAAGATCATCTCCACCATCAATATTGTCCGCCAAGACCATGCTATATCTGTTACGAAAAGATTTAATTATGAACTGACTTTTGAAATCGGAAAGAATTAATTAAAATCCAGAGCAACAAAGGATCCAAGAATATCTTACGAAGTTTCACCAATGTCAACCACATCTGCGCATGACGTTGGTCCATCTATTAGATACAAATAACCATCAAATGATGTAGTAACAAGAGTGAGTCCCTTGGATTTCTTGCCACGTTTGCTCAAATCAACAAGAAGAACTTGACTCATCACTCTCCCATGAGTTCTATACGGATAAGAGCGAACATTCGATCCATCCCTTCCACTAAGAACATATATATTCCCAGATATCGTTGGAACCACGACATCAGTATGGCCATCTCCGTCAATATCACCAATAGTAGGAGCCTGAGGAATATAATTCCTGTTTAGATTCACCCAATGTATACTATACCAAATAGAAACTAGTCATATTAAGTTCAGATATGAAGTCTCAATATTAATGCTCCCACGTGTTCCTCATCTAGAAACCATAAAGGGAATACTGTGAGAGATTTGTGATGTATTAAATATACTAAACAAAAATCTACTTTTAATCACATTTACCCACTCATGATGTTATGATATGTTCCTCATCTGGAAACCTTAAAAGCAGTCACATGATATCCAAGACTTGTCACAGTGAAGCTCAGGGTATGTGAGTACAAGAAAAATATACATTTGGCACATAGGTTAACAAACAAAGCCATTCAAGAATTATCATCAGATACAGCGAAATAACATAATTAAAATATATATCTTCTACTGTTTTTCATTACATCTTGCGAGAATAACTGATAAGATAGTATCAGACAGACCTATTCAAATTCCGATTAAAATCACATGTAAAATACGATTAAAGGAACAAGGACAGTGCAACTATATCTGGAGTGAAAATGAAAATTGGAACTTACAAGACAAGATGCCCCTGTACAGAAAAAATAGTCAAAATTGCAACAAAGAATTTGCAATCATAGAGGTTCAATTCTCTCCCCATATGGCCAATATTACAACATATCACACAAAGCTCAAAACTAATTAGTCGAGGCTCAAAATTTACCTGTGGAACTAAACTCTTAAGATGCGATTCCCAAATCTCTTCTCCTTGCACAGTCCATGCAGCAACATTCCCATGTGTATCAGTAGTCACTAATTCAATCTTCCCATCATCATTGATATCAGCTGCAACAACACCTCCCTGAATTTCAGCCATTTCGAGAGGAAACTTTCTCCTGACATTGCCTGAATATCAGGAAAAAAATTAGTATCCAAAAAATATCACAGATTTGTTAACCAACCAAAAAATATCATTTGTAGCGATGCACGGAGACAGACTTAAATCATCCACTGATAGTTATTGATTGACATGAACACAAACAGAAAAGAAGAACATAAAAATAAAAAATAAAAGAGTTCAATTCATCTACTGAATTTTTTTGGAGCAAAAGATGGGTAAGTTCTCTAAGTTTACATCAGTTAAAAAAATATATCAGATGGAAAATTATTTTATGTTTATATCAGTTGAAAAAGAAAAAAAAAAATTATAGCACACTATTCATCAAGATCTTTTACAAATGCTGTAGAATTTACAGCAGCTCATGCACCTGCGATGTTATATCCCAACTCCCAACAAAAATCACAAACATAGGAATAACAATACGATCACATTCGCTCCATTATAGAATATGTGCAAATATTTACATATATATATAGAAGGAAATCAACCCACAAATTTAAGGGATTACCTTCATGATCCAAGACATAGAACAAGCCAAAGGAAGTCCCAACAAGAATATCCAAGTACCCATCACCATCCAAATCAACAACAGTTGGAGAAGAGTATATGTAAGCACGGAAGTTTCCATTGTCTGTACTCAGATCTAGTTCTGCTGTCCACTTTACTTGTTTCGTATCAAGATTGAAAACAACAATTGAACTTGCTACATATTTTCCAATATCAATGTCACCCAACTCTTTCATGTTCTCAGAGTTTCCGTAATACCTGTCAACTCATTGCTCTCAGTTAAATACTTAAAATAATGTTACTAAGTTTTGTTTTACCACTACGGACAAAAGAAGAAATAACTTAAATTAGTTAGGTTCTATCAAATTCTCATTAATGAAAAAGACAAACAGAAACCGAAAAAAGCCAAGAACACAAAATTTTCGGGGAATTACCACTCTGCTGCCCATGGATTGTCTCAAACTCTAGGCTTAGTTCATCTCAAGCAAATATGACAAACATGGCACAATCAACCAAGAAATTTAACACATTAGACAGGCATGACAAGTACGTTATTACCTCTAACTATACCCAAAAAAAGCCTCATAATGATCTTCAAGTTGCAGAAACGGAACGTTTCATTCTCAAAACTTCAATTCAATTACTATGAAATAAAAATAAAACGGTACTATGGAAAGAAACTTACTCGTGATCGAAGAAGTGAGAAACAGCAACAACCATTTCAGGTATGCCATCTTTATCAATATCTGCTATGACCTGATAAAATAGGAAAAATGAAATTCCGTCAACGACTTGCTTCCATCAAGAGAGTTTGTTTACAAACACAAGTGCACAATATGAATAATAAACAAAGTTATAACTTACAGGAGTACACAGGATATGCGAGTCAATATTCACATAATCCTCCAGTTTCTCATGTTGCCTTTCTTTCCACTCCTCGTCTCCCCACATTGACTCATCAACATAGTCATCATAGTCATAATTGTACTCATCAGCCAGCTCATCGCTATCACGTAACAGATCGAATGCTGCATCAGCGTCTGCTTCCAAACCTCCGTCATTTTCAACAGTTGCAGCACGAACCTCCTCAGTATTGTTTTTGGATTCAGACTCATGTGATCCTTTTGCACTGTTATCTTCCAAAAGCCGTCTCCCAGTGCTTGTTCCATTAGTAGCATTTCCTACTGAACTTATGTTTACGGAAGAATCATTTGCACTAGCAGGTTGCTTGATATCCGTTCCTATTTGACTTCCATCCAATTTTCTTTCATCATTTGTCAAAATAGTAGCTGGAGGGCTCGTATTATTTCGACTTGATTCTACATGGGTACCCAGAAATTTCAGGTAAAATAATTTCCGATTGCAAGAAATATGTTTTCCACAATATATAAGGGCAGGAATTTTTACGTAGGCATATAATTCACTTGAAAGCCTCTCATAATTGATGGCAAAAGACAAAGAAGCAGAGGCAAGAATTGAAAGAAAAAACAAAAAGTAATTCTGAATGTAGGTATAACTTACGCGCCACTGATTTTTCCTTCTGAGCATCCAGAATGATTTGGTCATCGTGAACATCTGGTCGGGAACGATCCACTGGATCTGAATCAAGACCCACAAACCAATTCCTTTTTACTTTTCTACGAGGTACTACCAATTTATCTACCATCATGTAGCCTGACACCCTAGAAAATTTACAAAAAGAACTTTAGTGATTGAGCTTGCTAACGACATAAATCTACCACAACAGAATAACAACATAATGAGAAAAATTCAAACGTATATACAAAGACAACTACCTGAAAAAAAGCACCTCGCCATTGTAGGTTGCCAAAGCTATCTCTCTCGAACCATCCTTGTCAATATCATACAGTAGGGGACTGGCATGCACAGTTGACTGGTGGAAAGCAGGCCAACCTGATATATCATTTAGCAAAAGTATTCAAGTGCTTTACAGACCATACTCGAAGCAAGCACCCGTAGAGATAAATTAAAAAAGAATAACAACTACTCAAATGCAATGTCTTTATGCCCCTAACAATTCAAGCAAAAATTACAATTAATCTATGCATTGGCATTACTAGTGAGTTATACAAATCATTTTCTGGATATATTGAGTCTCAAATAATAGATAAACAACAAATTGTTAGTAAAAAATCAGCTTCCTCCCATAAGCGAAGCAATTATATACCTGGCATTTTGTCTCCATCTGAGCCTTCTAAAACTTCCAGGTAATGAACAAAAGAAGGCACCACTATCTCAAGTTTCCCATCACTGAAAAACAAATACGAAATCACAGCCACCTATATTATAAGAATCAAGACAAAGCAAAGGCGCATAATCCCATACATAAATTTAGAACAACTAAGCTAACTCAATTTATGTCATTATTGACCACCCAGGTAGTACAAATTACAGTAGCCAAAACTGAACAAAGAATTCCTGTATTGAGTAACATCAAATACACCCAAATGGGAGATATTCATAAATTTCTTTACCTGTTAATATCAGCGATCAAGGGTGTCGCATAAATACTAGAACTAACTTCAGTTTGCCATCTTAGCTCCAAATTCTTAGGACACGTGGAATTCAACAAAGCATCCTCATCACTGATCACACAAGGATTTGGACAACAGATGAATGAATATCAAATGTAAAAGAAAAAACCCATATCGAAAAAGAAGATAAATCAATACATTTTTCCGCTCAAATGGCAGAATTAACCAAAATTTAACCAAATGCAATTAAGAAAGTCAACAAACAAAATAGAGAGAAACGAAGCTTACATGTTTGGATAACCAAGGGCATCGTCACTGGCCTCTCGCTCCCTGAACTTATTCTTCTTCTGCTCCTCGCCATTAGAGAAACTCAAACCAGTACACAGAATCAAACAAATCAAGAAAACCCTCAACCCCGCGGATTTCATATGATCTTCTTCTTCGTTTTCTCCCCAGAATCAACTCCAGCTTATAAAATCAGAGCATAAAAAAGGGGGAATTCGAGTAATTGGATTTCAGTAATGTTGAAACAAAAACCCTAGAGAAGCCTGTTACAGTAATTGAGATCAAATGGGTATGGAGAAGATCATAAACCCTCACCAGGGTTCTAAACGACCTTCGACCTTAAGGCCCAAGAGAAAGCGATTGACAATGGTGCCCTTCCAGTCCACGAATCGAGCTCACTGAATTTATGCGACAATTTCTATTGTTATTCTTTTATTTTTTATTTTATTGCAGGTTATAACTTCTAAGTCTAATGTCTCAGCCCGGAGGTTGCAGTGGAAAAATTAGCAAGGAGAGTAAGCTCCACGCGCGCAGTATGGAAAGTAGGAATAGGATCACTCCTGTGGTATGGGCTAAGAGGATACTGACAAAACAAGGCCCAAAGATGTGATCTTGCGGATATAGACTTTGGGGCCGTTTCCTGGGCTTATAATGGTTAGGCCGACTAGTTTACTGTTAAAAGCGAGTATTAAATTTTACTTTGCTTTTGAATTATTTTTCTCAAAATAAGAGGTAACTTAGTAAATCTAATTAGTTCTATTACGTAAGTTATTACTAACAGGACTAAGGTCCTTTGTTTTCATGCAAGGTACATGGACGATGAATCCCACCTTAGTTTTTGGGCAAGTTAAAGTGCTCCACTCTTCTCATACGATTTGTTTTAAAGTTTGCTTATTCATAAAACTAAACTAGGTGGCGACTGAGGAGAAAGTAGGGGTGTTCAAAAAAACTGCCAAACCGTGAAAACTGCCCAATCCAATCCAAACCGCTTAATCCGTACGATTTTTTTTTTTAAATAGCCGGTTACAGATTAGAAAATATAAAAACCGACTTGGCCAGTTTGGTTTTCAGTTTTAGAAAAATTCGGTCGGATTCAAACCGAACCGGCCAATAAGTTTGTATATGTATTTTTTTTTAAATGTATATTAATAGTTAAAAATTTAAGCTTATTCATTCTAATTGAGTAATGATTTCTCTTAGCTTATTTAGGACTGTGTTACTTAAGACTCTTATGATATTTTAGACTTTAAGTCTTGTTGTGATGATATGTTTAAGATTAAAGACTTTAAGTTTATAATTCAATTTTGATTAAGTTGCAAATTGTAACTAAAATTTAAATTTACTATGACTTTCGATTTGGTTATAGCTTTTAACTATGTTATGGTTTCGTTTTATATTTGGACTTTATATTTTAGATGAAATATGATTTTGATATGAGCTTAGTTAATATTATATTAATTCAAAATTTGTAAGTTTTCAAACCGCAGAAACTGCCCAAACCGGCCGCAAAAATGTAGGTGTGGTTTGGCCAGTTTGAATCCACAAACTCAAATCGCACGGATTGGTAAATCAACCAAACCACACATTCAGATTGGTTTCTGAATTGACGATTTAGACCGTCCAAACCGACCATGAACACCCCTAGAAGAAAGAGTGATACTAGGAAGCACCTTTTTGCAAGATTAATTGAACGGTATGCCGTGAGGTTTTGACATTTTGCCAATTTGGCCATGTTCCCTTTTTCTGGCAAACTTGCCATTATCCAGCCACACCAATATATATATATATAATGCTATTATGCCGGTCATGGTTGACCGGCTTGGTGGGATTAAGTAGCCGAATGAAAATTGCAAAATACCACTTGCATCCAAGTAAAACAAAGTTCAAATTGCAAAACCCTACTCTAAAATGGGCCATATGACTATCTTCTAGATCTGGCTTCCTCATGGAGTAAGTCATCCCAATGTTCGGGAAAATAAATTGATGTCAGCGGTTCTTTCTGATATATCAAAGCAAAAAGAAAAACATAAACAAAAAAACATAAACCAATGCAGAGAAAAAGCATGTTGAAGAAAATGTTCTTCGGGAGAGGACTTGTTCAGAGTCTCTTTAGTCATATTCACATTAAATTGAAAAGGCTAGAAGCAAAACTCGATGTGCAAAAAAATAAAATGCCTACTTTTAAACAACTTACAATAAATATCATATTGATATTTAATATACAAGCAGCCTAATCCTAAACGACTTGATCTAGATTAACTACCAGAACGAAACAAGTTTAAAGCTCTTGATTCTGAGGACTACCAAAGGTACCAGCTGGATCATACAATTCACCAGCAAAGCACTCCCTACAAATAATAGGTAGGTGTAGCTAATTACACGAAACTAACTCTTGAGAGTCATCTATTGACAGTGCCGGAGAGAAACCCAATTCAGAGCCAAACAGAACTTACAATCACTTGCACAAGCAGGTGTAACAGAAGAATTACGGCTCATCTCTCTCTTTACCTCCTCCGTGCTGCATTCGAGTGCTGGGCTGCTTTACTATCATTCCGAATCCTATCAGCATACATAGGAAGGCGAATAATCTCGTAAATCTCGTTCAACAAAACTTCTTCTGTGATGTTGTCTCTTATGCTCCGCATA
>JXTC01000334.1:325158-343081 GCA_002914845.1 Trema orientale
TTGTGTGGTGGGGAGGAACAACGTTTCTCTCCAGATTTTGTTATCATAATCCTACCCAGAATTAAAAGAAAATGTAAACTTCAAAACAATTTATGGCTTAAGATGACTTTATAGGAATCTCACAATACTACAATTACAGAGGGTAAACAACACAGCATGGAAACAGTCAAACGTAGGACAACTCTATTGCTCTGTTCAAATGTGGGAAGAACAAGCCACATGTGGACCAGTCTTTTTAAATTTTCATACATTTTTGTATTATAGATTAAGATTCAAGGAGAAACAGAATATGTACACCAAGTTAAATGCAGGAAATAAAGACATAAGGTAGGAAAATTACCTTTAAATACAACCCTGCTTCCTTCCATCAGTTTCTTCTTCCCTCGCTCGTAAAGAAAAAGCAGCTGCCGATCATCATCATCAACCTGTCCATACAAGAAGCCTTGTGTTAGGAAGTTACAAGCAGAAGAATGTAAAGAGTCAACATCGCAAGGAAAAGAGAAAAATATAACTAAAATAATAGTTAATTTAACACAACGTAGATGATAGCCCAACCTCAAATAGAAAGTCAACCGAGTTCATTTCAGGATATTTCCACTTCAACAGTCCTTCATGAGTACGGGGAATATATGGATCATCCCAACCCTGACCCAAAAAAATAAAGAAGAGTATGAGGTAACAGTTATCTTCCAATATCAATATAAAACCTTAGCTTAATTACATAAACCACGGTGGCCATCATCCATATGCTGTAAGCACGGCATAATGCATCCCATGCATTAAGGTAGAGAGAGAGATTAAAAAAACTAAACAAGAGAACCTTAATAATCATGAACCAAGTACTTTTTCATTTTAAAAAAAAAAGGTTAGTAACCTGAATCACCCAAAGAAAGAAAACTGAAAAAAAAACAACAAAACCAAAAAATATCTAGAAGTCATTTTTATGGCATTGTGCTAAGAAAACTACAATTAAATAATTGACAGTGCACAAGTACACTCTATATGTAGGAAATTTTGATCAGAAGAAAATTTTTATGTCCGCTAAGCTTTGTCAGATCCTCAACTACCTGAAAAATAAGACCATCGGCATCATGAGATAGCCTAGGAATGAATTCCTTCAAAACCTTTGTTACAGTAGAGAGCAACCAGAAATCCTTTCTCCTCACCTGCAAAGATTTGCAATCAAATCTCAGCATATAGTTATACAAAAACAAGGAAGTACATTTCAAAACCATGGATTATTTTAATCTTACCCTGAATGGTTCCAAGTCATATCTATAAGAAGAATTTCTGGCCTGTAATATGTTATGGCGTTCGTGATTACGAGGTTCAATGACTTCTTTCTCAAGCATCTTCCACCTTTCATAGAAAGGCCGCTGCATCATTTCTGAGAAAATTAGACATGAAAAAATAGGGGAAGACCAACGAAAAATATTTCCGTGTTCTTGAAAAAGAGAATTATGCAAACCAGACAAGACACTCTGTAGAATGCCTGATATAATAATTCATATTCTGTGAATAATATTTGCTTTGCTTGATTAAAGAGGCAAAAGAATGGAAGGAAAAAACATAAACGCAACCTCTATGACAGGCACTTGGTTAATCACTATCAGATCATATATAAGATATCTTCTCTCCTGCTTATGTGAATCTGGCAGGGTATCAATTATCATCTCCCCATCAAGTAATGTATAATGATGAGTCTGAATCTTTTCAGCTAAAGCCTTACAAAAGAAAGAAGAAAATGTCACACTTCAAATGTAATAGTCTGCATTAGAAGGTCTAATAATTAATTATATTTCAAAACATTGCAAGCATACATCATTTGTGGGTTTGCAAGGAAATCTCATCTGAACCCTTCTAAAGTTGAAACTTCTATCAATCAAGTAGCATCCATCAATAGTTATTAACATCATATATCGAGTCCCATCAGCTTTCCAAGTGGCATAATAATAACGTTGCCTCAGCAGTTGTAGGTTATCCCTGTATCCATTAAGGGGGGAAAAAAAATAATTATAGTCCTAAACGGTTGATATCA
The DNA here is from genome assembly GCA_002914845.1 of Trema orientale. Classification (NCBI taxonomy): domain Eukaryota; kingdom Viridiplantae; phylum Streptophyta; class Magnoliopsida; order Rosales; family Cannabaceae; genus Trema; species Trema orientale. Next base: position 327,197 of record JXTC01000334.1, read on the forward strand.
AAATCGAAAGGTATATCAAAGCTATAAAAGAAATAAATCAAACTCCTCTAGTGAATGCAAGTACATATCACATGACTGATCTGTATAAAATTCTAAAATACGAGATATGCAGTACTTAAAAGCCAACATGGTCGAGTCTATCAAATGTCAGGATTTCTTCAGGTCACACTACACTGGATTGCAGTACATTACATTACTAAGTACCATATAAATAAACTTCAAAGAATGTCAACCACCAAAAAAGAGAAAAGACATGATAACGAGTGTGCTACCACACTGTGAACAATTACAAGAAAACTAGAAAGGAGCATTCCTAGCAAATCTTTTTCCCTATGCAAAAGAATCAACAGATAAGCCATACTCTAGGTTTCACTACAAGTTTCCACTTAGGAGTACCAAAAGCTGATAATCCAAAAAGATAAAAAGGCATTGACTAACAGTATGTCTGGTAAAGATAACAAGGGAGAGGCAAAAATGGTAGGAGAGAAAAGTGAAGAGAAAATGAGAAAGTGGGTCATTTGTTCATCTCTCCACCTGACTTAGGATTAGAATTGGCAGTGCAAGACATTATTTTTCTTTTCCTCGCTGAGAAACAGCTCTTAAATAAATTTAAAACGGTACGATTTTTTAGTAGCTTATATTATTCCCCCTCACTTTGCCCTATTCACAATGTTTAATTATCCAGTTAAGCTCACTTTTTTATTCAGTAAGCCTCCCCTCCAAGGAAAGAAGAGGGTGGAAGAGAAACTGGGTGGGGCCCCCAAATATTAAATGAAAAGTTGCTATCTTCCAATTTACAACACTGATCTTACAAAAAGCAAGCTACAAGAACTTTATTAGGTAATGTAAGAGGAAGTGAATGAGGTAATCTTTCTGTCTCTTCAATTTTACCTCCACCACCAAACAAAGCAGAGTACAAATATTTTCTTTCTTTCTTGTTCACCAATCAACTATAGAGTTAAAATACATCCATTTCCATCCTACACATTTTTTTATCCCTCCTACTTTTTCCTCCCTCCCACTTTTCTTTCCTCTCCACCAAAGATCGCCTACGTGTAATGTATCAAAGATAGGGATACCGGTATTAACATGATGCCTAAGAAAAATCACTCAAACAGAATTGTGCTCATCATTTTGAGCTAGTTAAGGGAACACTAGTTTTTCAGCAATCGTAACAAGTGTCTACCTCTCAAACTTATGAGACTGAGGTCTCCTAATTCTTGTCCAAGTGCGATGATCTAGCCTATAATCCTCTTCGTCAACCTCGAATACATAAACAGAGTGCAAAATGACGTAGTAAAAACAACCCCTATACCCCCAAACACAAGAGAAATATTGCAGAATTATGCAAATAAGTTTTCCAATGGAGTGCTTCCTTATCAATGATGTTTATATTGCATCTTGCTTAAGATTGATGCATTCCTTATTTGCTTGTGAAAATTTCTTATTTACTATATCAACTACAACCATAAGCAAGAGCCCCACTGCATTTGTTTCACACTTGAGTTCGGACATTGATATTATGACATACAAGAAACAATACCTAATTATTCTCTAGTTTTTTGGTATTACTATGTCAAAAAAAAAAAAAAAAAAAATTTCCTGATTGTAACCCCTCTTGGTTATTAAAATCCATCCATGCTGAAGAAGAAGAAGAAAAAGAAAAAGAAAAAGAAGAGGACAAGAGTCCACAAAATTTTAATATTCTCCTTGTTTTTTTTTTTCTTCCACTATTTTCTCTCTCCCTCTCTCTCTCTCTCCCCTTCTTAATCATATAGACTCCATTACCCAGACAAAAGGTAAAAAAGGGTAAATCTAAATTGACTTCTGTGTGTAGCTATGGCAGGAAAAATCAATTGATTGATAGTAATAATCCTTGTCAAAACTATCACATAATAACAATTAATAAGGGGTCCTTGAAGTTGAACCTGTTAAGAGAGACTGGGTGTGACCCTGGAAATTGAGAGTTTCCTCTCACCTGAAATTGAAGATAATGAGTCAAATAGCCGTCAATTGCATGCATGAAATTCATGACAACAGATTTTTAAATTTGTTTATTTCATTTTTACACTGTCAAACTAAATGCCAAATCAATCAATTTAAACCTTCCACATGATGAAGAAAATGAATATACCATAGTTAACAAATAGCATCCAAATAGTAAATAATAACACACTTGAAACAAACCTCAATATTTTAGTTATACAAGGAAAAGTAAAGAAAAAAATATTAAATTAGTTTCAACAATGAAAGAAGGAAAAATAGAGATACATATATTACCAAATTCAGAAGGCACATTTCCAAAAGAACATATGGAGGAAATAAAAGAAGCATATAGAACATCTGACAAAAGAAGCTAAACTACTACAAAATGCAACTTTACCACATGTTTATAGCTACAACTTGGTACGACAAACGATAGTAATAAGAATAAGTCAAACATTAAATTTATTAAGGTACTCAAAATTCACGTGTTCACTACTACACACAATCTTAGAAGCACTTCGTATAAAGTGTTGCTCAAAAGCCAAAAACAGTAACATGATTGGAGTTCCTACCCCACCACCACCCAACTTAAGAGACTGGTAACAGAACTGCCGCAGTGACTCTTGCTGGTCCCAAGGTATCTCATCTCCCAAAACATCATCATTTGACATCACCACATCTAACTCCTGAGTCTCCTGCAAGTAGCATGATAAAAGGTGAACAGAAAAACAAAAATACTTCAGGTCCAAAATGACATGCACTATATAAAAACACTAAAAGGTAGAATATACAATTACCGAACTGAAGCTAAAGTTCTGTTAAAAAATAACTAAAGAGCAGTCCAACAAAAATATTATTTTTTATTAAAAAAACTATTCTTGGTTATAAAACTATTTGCACAACTACAGTTTGAGCCCATACACTATAAAATAAAAGGCAATAATTGTTAAAAAATTGCTTTTAAGTTCCCAATTAATCCTTCACAGTCTTCATTAAATCTTTAACTTAAACTGAATAAACAAATACTAGAATAAATTTAAAGGAAATTTTAAAGACTAGACGGGGACTTTTGTTTCAATAAAGAATTAACACTTTTTTTTTTTAACTCTTGCAATGAGTGTATAAGAAAGTATTTCCTAATTTCTTCTAATTATGCAATATAGAGAATAAATACATCACTACTTTTCAAAAGAGAGAGTGATGAGTTTAAGTTACTCAAGCGTATTAAGAGATTCAAAAACTGTTGCAAGTACAGGTAAAAACAATCACTCGTGGACAGCCTTTGACTTTTAAAAGCTTCTGTTAAAATGTCCGCCGCAACCCCNAAAAAAAAAAAAAACCACTAAACACAACAACGTAAAACAATTTGAAACAAATCCGACCATGAAAATTCTGCCATATAAAATGTAGTGGTACATTTCAGTTTCAAATCATACAACAGACAAACGAAAGAATTTGTCTGAACAGAGAAACACGACAAAATTGACTCGAAAATATTATATTTCTGCTGATAACGGTACATTAAACCAACAATGATACAAATTAGTGCTAAGCTATTCAACTCAAATTTCATGAAAACAACAAAGTTCTCAGATCATTCAAAATTTAACAAATGTGACTTGCTGCATGTATAAGGAAAACCAAAAGAGAGGGAGACCACAATAAATAAATGGAAAAAAAAAAATCCATGATTCAACTATTTATTAGACATTCTATATGTGGCCCTAATAAATTGCAAAAGGAAATACATAGGTTAACTCTTCAGGTAGAGGAACAATACCATCAAAAAGACTTCAACCAACTATGCCACCTAGCCATCTAAATGTATTAGAATTGAACTACAAAAAGACAAAAGAAAAGGTATTTCCTTAGACATGCATCAGTGAGTCAGTGACTTTCTCCCCCTGTAATTGGTAGCAAATTATAGACATGATAGGTTGGCAATTTTCAAAAACAACAGATATATCTTCTTTAGTGATTAGCTTTCATCTAAAAGCCTACTCACATACACAAAAAGAGACTACCATCCACAAGAAAGGCCTCATTTTGCAATAGATTCTATTTATCACGGCATTCATACAGTAAAACAACACAGTACTGTAAGTCAGTATTCAGAACATGCATACATGCACAGGAGGGGCGGAACCTCCATCATCATCATCGTCATCTGGCACTGCTTCCCCATTAAGATCAAGATCAGAAGATCTCTTCCAATCTGGAGTTGGTGGGCATATAACATGTTCCGGCTTCCTTTCATGATAAAATGTGTAGAGTGCATCAATATAATCAGGTTTATAAATGCCTGGAGATCGTGCTTCAGAAAAAGCTGCAATTGCCTGTGCGATCAGCAAAGAATGAAGGCATATAAACAAGCTGACAGAGCATAAAACAAACTAAAATACGTACAAATAAGTACATAACTGACCTCAGTGACAGAGTACTGTTGTGAACGCATAAGATAATGGACGATCATATAACCTGTCCGATTGTGCCCATGTGTGCAATGAACAAGTATATACTTCTTCGAGTGTTTCTGACGATAAAGGAATTGTGACACCTGGAGGAGGAAAAAGGAAAGGACATGGTAGTTTCATATCAAAAGACCACATTTATGAAGAGGGTTATCTGCAATACATATGATTAAAAAGACAAAGAAATGAACAATAAAACAATCAAAGAACAACTTAAAGAAACTAGAGGAACAGTTGGACAAACAATAATATATTAATACATGATAAGAAAAAGACAGTAAGGCAGATGTCTTATCATGGACAATTTGTACACTAATTGCGGTTCAACTAATTATGCAAATTGAAACATAAAAACAAAAGATGCATATTAGTTGTCATTCATTTCTGGGTGCATGTACGCATAAATAATGAGTAGCAAACATGAAATTCACTAAATATCTGTCCATATACTAGTTACTTATAGAATGTGCTTCCAACGAAACAACAGTTAAAGAAATTTTTTAAATAAAATAAAATAATCGATAGCGTATATGTTTCACATAATAAATACAGACGTATCAATCAAAAACAAAAAAGCAGACCTCATGGACGAACTGGTTCACAGACGGATTGTCAGGCACAGAGCCCCGGCCCTTGCATTGAATCTAGATCACAGGAAAACTTTAGGAAAGAGACTATTTTTGTGATGAAACACAAACAAAATTACATGTAAATGAAGCTACTGACCTTAACATGTTTAATACCCTCTTTCTTCAGATCCGTTGTTTGATAGTAACGAGAAGTATTAGTCAAATCAATAACCAGACCAAGCTGAAATTTAATGAATATAAATTCAAAATCCTCCTAATAGAAAAAGGGAAAGAAAAAATTCACTCTCTTAATATTACAACTACAAGAAAAAACAACTTCTTTTAAGTGCAGAGTGCTTACCTTTCTTCCTGAAACCCTCTGATTATGAATCACTTGTTTGAATGAGTATCGTTTGCCAGGAGGAACACAATCATTATATGCTTCACCAAGTGGAACCTTAGAAGGTATCATGCAACAAATTTCTTTACCAAATGCAGGGCAGTCCAACCAACCTGCATTACAAGAACAATATGGTCACAGAGAAAAGTGAGTAGTTAAGAATGAAATTTTACATAATCAAGAGAATGGTATTGTTCCTAGATATAGATACAGGACATCAACTCCAGAACAAGTAAATATCCTAATAAATACATCTATCCACTAAAATAATTGACAAACCTAAATATCCAACTTTCCTAAGACCAAATCAGAACTATCCACAAAACTAACACATACAAATTTTATAACAACCTAGAAGCATAGATGTAAAATGCTAATAACGCTTTCCACTATCCCTCCAAGTTGCCTAACGTGAGTACTCAACAGAAAAAAGTATCATATTTCCTAGCGATTCATGATTACTATTCTGGCACATTGCCATGTAAAACCACAGTATGTAAGATACAATGAATTGCTCAACAACACAAAGACATTGAAAATATGTTTGTCATGCATGCACCATCAGAAAATACTTGTGTTTTAGCACCCTTTTTTTTTTCTTTTGCTGAATAGAATGTGTTTTAGATCACTGTCTTGCACCAATAAAACGAAAAAATACCAGGGGGGAGCCTGCTCTTATCGTAAGTTCTGAGGGTTTTTGTTTGAAACGATTGGTCATAGTAAGGTGGTTGAGATGTTTGCATTGGCCTATCATCTATGCGATCTCTTTTTATCCGCTTGCGTCTTTCTTCACGCTCCTAACATAAGAAGCATAGAAAGCAACAATCACACACATGAGAAAAAAATTTATTCAGTGAAGGGAAATAAAGAGGTGTTTAAATCACTTCAGCGGGCAGAATGGCGGACAAGAAACAAGAAAAATACCCGACGTGCGATATCAACTGCAGACTCTACACGTTCTTCAGGTGCACCGTATTCTTCTACATGCCTTTCAAAAGTCTCTTCATCATCTTCAGGTATTGGTGAGGCATTTAAGTCCATCGCAACAATCATTCATAATCTGATAACATTTTTATTACCAAAAGCCAATACAAACTTGGATTAACATTGCACGCCCAGCATATGTAAGCACAAACACAAAGCAACGAGAAAAATATCAAGCAAGTTTTGCAAACAGCTAATCAGCTTAAAAATCAGGAAATAACACATAGCTGACAAATAACTGATACCAAGTCATGCCATGAATATCAATCTAAATATGTAAACGTCTTTATAGTTCCATGGTACAAATCAACTAAAAAATAAATTATAAACTGATACTCAGTTCTGAAAATATGTGCTTGTTCATAGTTCCAAAGAATTAAACTTAAAATCATAAATATAACACATATGTAACAAATAACTGACACCCAGTTATACCCTGACTATAAATCGAAATGTTATACATGCATTATAGTTCCAGAGGGGGAAAAAAAGGAAAGGAAAAAAAAAAATGACTTCGACCACGCATCAAACCCAACAGCCTAAAATTCGAGTAACTAACTTCAATCGATAAAAAATAACTTCTCAGACAGTGAATTGTAGCCAAAAAAAAATGTACGAATGCCCAGAAAAATAAACCAAATTCAGTATAATAATGTGAACCCTTTTATGTTTAATCTGTCAGTAAATGAAAATTAGCTCAAAGCCAAAGCTTTTATACATCATCCAATTCTCTCAGCACACAAGCCGCGAATAAGGCAGACCAGACCAGCGTCCAGACTAATCCCCAAAAACCCTAAACCAAAAATTTCATAACCCAACCCCATGTCCCATACAGATTCTAATTCAAAAGAGATTAATCAGAGATGAACTCAAACCTCATGCAAGTACAATCGACGGTCAATTCCGACTGAAACGACGATCCCGCCGAGTAAGCCAAAACCTAATCGAAGGGAATTGGTTGATGGTCGTACGATCAGAAATTCAGAACAACCAACCGAACAAGCTTCTTCCTCTTCTTCTTCGGCAAACCCTATGATGTCCGTACCTTTCTTTCCAGGCAACTGGGAAAGTCTGTGCGAAACCCTAGAGAGAGAAAGAGAAAGGGGTTGTTGGTTGAGAGAGAGAGACAGAGAAGGAAGAGTGAGAAGTAAAGGTTGTGTATTAATCAATCCATGTCAAGGTAGAGAGAGAAATAAGAGAGAGAAAGGGAGAAGCGAGATGAGGGAAACGCACGATTCGCTGCGGAGTGACTACTATGGAGTTTGGTTTTGGTTTTGGTTTTGGTTTTGGGAAAAATTGAATTATAAATCGAGGAGGTGGTTCTATTTATATTTATATTTCTGGGAAATTTATGCAGGAAAAAAAAAAAATTTGAAATATATAACATTACTCATGGGCGGTGACGAGAAGTATCTGTTGGAAAGTAAGTACATTAAAATAATGAACTAAAATTATAAAAAGAAATAGAAGTACCAAGAGCTGACTACATAATCAGAAGACACACAAATGTGAAAAATAATGAATATTAAAAAAAATAAAATAAAGTGCTGACCGTGCCCCCTCTACTCGGTCTTTAATTGGTAGTATTTATATTAACACACTTAAAAATCGAAGAAAGAAAATTAGATGTATTAATATTGGACAAAAGAAAATGACGGAAACAGCATTTGTAACATTGCTAGCTATATAGGATATAGGTTAGTGATTTGTGTTCGGATTATCACATAATATGTTTTTTTTTTTTTTAAGTAGGACTTAACTAATGACCACCACTTACTACAAATTTAAAAGAAAATAACACATACACACTTTACCAACACTTTACCAAGGTTTGAACCCTTGACCCCCCAAACTCACACACACATCTCTCAAATCTTGGACTAACTCAGCTAGCCCCAGTTGGATTTATCACATAATATGTTACGTGTAATTTGTTCATCAAATATGTATTGAACATATTTTATGACTTGATTAACACAATTATGAGATCATTTAGTCAAATGAAACACATCAAAACATGAAAATATCGTCAAGAATGTCGATTATATGTCATGCTGTGTTGACACAAAATTAACTGTTAAACATTTTATGCTATTTGATTTACGTGGGTCAATGCAAAACATATTCATTTATTATTCGTTTTAATTCGAATTTGACATAAAAATTAAATAGGTCACCTAAGTTGTTTATTTCCACTTCCAATTGTACAAAATTCCGTCCATCATTAATAAAAGCACTAATAAAAAACACTAATAAATGTAGTGTTAAGATTAAACTTTGTCTTTTTTTTTCCCTTTATCGTTTATAATCTAATTAATGTAATTACTTAAGGAGGTATCATCATAATTCTATCATAATTGCTAAAGATACACCAGACTCTTATAGGCAACTAATATTCTATGTCATAATGGATCTACATGGATCTCATCGTAGAATTAATATTCTATATCATAATGGATCCACATGAGTCTCATCGTAGAATTCACTTCAATAAAAAGCCTTGATTACGTATCACGTCATACTCGAATAGGCATAGCATTTCTCTTCTATCAAATTTTAAAATATAGATATATAAGATGTTTACTTTTCATCATAAGACAGGGAATACGAAAAACAATTTTGAGCCTCGCACATGATGAGAAAATATAACAATGTCATTTCCTGTAATTTATTAGAAAAGAAAATTTGTTCTAACATGTTTACTTTTTCACTAACTTTGCATTATTCAAAAAGAAAATGACAAAATGTCATTAAAATAAAATACGAAAAATTCTTTTGAACCTGATTTTTATTACAAAAAAATTATAATTTGATTATTTCTGATATCCGACATTATCATGTATGCTAAATCAGAATTATTAATAAAAAATAATAAAAAATAATAAAATTATCCTTAGTGAATAGCATATTTAGTTTTATGTTACATTTTCACTTTGAATTAGAATACGCAGATATTTATTTGAAAACTATTACTTTACTTACTAGGTTATTTCAAAAATTAAAATATTATTTTGAAACTAATATAGACAGTTCTTTTTTTTTTTATGAAGTATAGTTAGATAATTCTTATATCTATTTTAAATATAAATATACATTCCACTAAAGGTAATTTTGTTATTTCGCTTCAATTTCCCCAGTTTTGACACTACGAATATGTTAAATTCAAAAATGGTCGAACTACAAGTTTTTTCTAATAAAAAAGTCGAATTCAAATGATTTTTCTATATTTCTTAAAGTGGGGATTCATTTAAAAATAATAATAATAAATACAAGATATGGTGTTTTCTAGAAGAAAAATATGAAATTAAGTATATGATCTTACTAATTTCTAACTGAAACTTGTGTATAAAGGTATTCTAAAAGTTTATTTATTTTAATCTTAAATTTTAAATACTATAACAAAACAAAAATAGATCGATTGTAATAATAACTTGGGTGGCTCTATTGTCACCTCTCTTCTAATTAAAACCCTATAAAATTTTGAAATTTCTTTTTACACATCTTTTTATGTTTAGTTAAGTACAAAAATATCCAATGATAAATATTTTATGAAAAAATTCCTTTCACACTATCATAATAATTTACTATCTATTACAATTTAAGAACCTAATTTTTTTTGTTGTCTTTTTTTTTTATTTATATTGTATTGTTTTCTTAGTATATCTAGAAAGAGGTAGAATTAGAATTCATAGTAGGGATAAAGATTTTATAATAAAAGATAAGTCCAAAATGAAATTCATTTATACATAAAAGATTAATTTTTTTGTGAGATAATTGATCTAACAAAGAAGGGAGTGTTGCTACAAAGAGAAAAAATGCTAAAAAAAAAAAAGAAGGAAATGATTTATCCTTAAAAAATATATATCGTACACTTTTTATTAATTAGGATAAATATGTATATGAATTTTTTTTTTAAATATACATTATATATATTCGAACAAGAAATTATGTATATTATATGATTTATTCTAAAAAAAAAATAATAGTATGATTAAGAAATTACATGTACTTTATATGAATGATCTTAACAATAAAAGGAATTTCTGATTTAAAAATGCGTTTATAAATGAAGTACTTAAGGGGTAACAAAAAATCAATCTCTTAGGACCGTTATGTTTTTCATTACAATCAAAATTATTGATAGAATAATATCTTCAGTTCCATAATTTATCAAAGTAATCAAATTGTATAAATTAAATTTTGATTTTTTTTATGTGACATAATTTTTGTAAGTGATATATTTGATATATGAGAGGTGTGTTAAGGATTAGTTTTCTATTATTTAATAATATATGAGGTTACTTATGTCAATTTACAAGAAGATATTTTTGGGAATAAACAATCAATTAAAAAGAGGTAGGAAGAGAAAAAATGGGGATGACAATAGAGTCAGTCATAACTTTTATTAGGTAATTAAATACAAGAAAGGAAAGCAACCTAAATACAAGAAAGGAAAGCAAGTACTTTATTTGCTTTTATTTTCATTTACAAAAACTTTTCTAATTTGAATTTATTGCAATTATGGATATCAAAAGTAAACTTTCAGTAAATAGAAAGTAAATAGAAAATAGTTCGCTCAACTTTTTTCCTTAAAAAAAAAAAAAAAAAAAAGCTCACTCAACTATTTTTTTTCCCTTCCTTTTTGAAGGAAAAATTACACTTCTTATTCCTTTATTTGTTTTTTTAATTTTTTTCCTTAAAACTATATATTATGTATCCATTGATAGGATTACGCTACAAATAATAAACTATATATCATTTCTTTAAAAACAAGTTACTAGCCTATTTAATATGAAAACTCCTTAAAATCCAATTAATTTGATAAAATTAACCTTAAACTCAATTTTTCAGAGGAAAACTCCCAGATGTTGAGAATGTTAGTTATATTACACCTATTTGTAATGGAATCTTCACATGGTATAAAATCAAATAGCATAATTGATATTTTATATAGTTTATTCTAGAATTTCTCTTTGTTCTTTCAAATTTAGAAACTATAAGAAGTTTATAAGAAAGTAAGAAAGTTTTGGATTTTTCAGTAGATTTTGTTACACATTGACTAGCATAACTCACTTCCTAAACTACCATTTTTTGCCGGTCACTAATGCTAGTTGTTGTTATTGTTCTTCCACTAACTTTGAACACCCAAATAAGATTTTTTTGACTTCTTTTCATATTATATTAATGACTCATAAAGTTTTTTTTAATAATTTGTGATTATATTATGCATTTTTAATTATGTTATGATTTTTTGAGTTAGGTTATGCTTTAGGCTAAAATTAGGATTTGATTTTTTAACTTGGTTATATAATTTTTTTTAACATAATATACATTTGTTATTCAAAAAATGATTTATTTTTGAACATATGAAGTCCATGATTATTATATGGGATTTTACATTCTAGAATGAGCATATATGTGTGTAATATATATGAAAAACATAAGGCAAATTAGTGATAAAAATGAGTATAATATATGAAATATCATTTATACCCTTTAATTTAATACCACAAAAGGTTTTTTCGTTACAATTTGAAGTATCAAAACCAAATTCTCTAACTTTAGATAATTTTACTCTCAAAAAATGAGTTCAGAATTAAATTTATAAATTAGTTTGGACTTCCGTGTTTTTTTTTTATTAAATAAAATTTTTCCTTAATTCTAGTCATTTTATTTTTCTGAAAGCTCTCTTTCCTTTCATAGCTATAATCTCCTATGGATATTACTCCACTGAGAAGGGAGATCTTTCTTAGGATCGTTATATTCGATAGGATTTTCTTCTCATTCTATTTTTATTTTTGTTCAATAATTATTTCTCTTATGAAATTGTAGATTTTGATTTATGTGATTGTTTTATCCCCTTTTTTATTTGGTTTTTTTTTTTCCAAAATTTGGAACAACAAATGTAAACGAATATTAATCTATGAGGAAAACTATCACCACATCTTTTAGAAAGCACAATTTTGATTGTGGATGATATTTTTGTAAGATTTAAAGTTTATCAATTTAAAATATCCCATCTTAGAGTTAAATTCATTAAGGTCATTTAAAATCTCATTGAAGGCATAGTCTACTTTGAATATAATTTTCTATTTATAATGAAACTTCACATGAAGTAGAGTGTGAGCTTATTAATTTAGTTGAAGAAATCTCTTCTTCCATAGTAATTTGTTGTTGTAAAAATTTCTAATTTTTCGGTAGCAAAATAATAATTCTAGATATTCTAACTCTTATCAAGTGAACAGTAATAACTCAAATTCTATATGTGTTGATACTAAAAGTTTGGGATAATAATTAGGATCCCTAGCAACACTTATGATAAAATAAAATCATATTAAAGTAAATTATTTTATTATCCTTATCAAAATTCCCACAAATATGTTGATTTCAACAAATTGTAATTTTAAATAACTCATCGAGCCAAAAACATAAACAAGATAAAACATATTCAAATTCAACATACTTTGACATATTTTGATCTTTTATTATATATGTTATAAGGGTTAATAGCACAAATGGTTCATGAAGTATCTAATATGTGGTAATTTAGTCCTCAAAGTTTCAATTGAAGTAATTAAGCCCCTGAACTTTCCAATTTATAGCAATTTTATCTCTGTATTACCTAAATTACAACTTATTATTGAATTTTTGACCAGAAATATACGTGGCAGCGTCTGAAAGTATATTTAAAAGATAATTTAGGAATTTCAAGCATAAAAATAAACAATCACAGAAAAATTTTCTCTAAATTTGCAACTCCAAGAACCCTTAAAAATTACAAAGAATACATATTTCATTCTCTCCAAATCATTTGGTTCAGTTTATTTCTTTTAAATACTTTTTGAGATGTTATAACGTACTCTTTAAATGTTTATGTGTTGTTTTTTGTCAGAAATTCAACAACAATTGTAATTTAGATAATTCAAGGACCAAATTACTACAAATCCGAAAATTTAAGAGTTTAATTGCCACAATTGAAACTTTAAGGACTAAATTGCTACAAGCTAGATAGTTCAGGGACCATGTGTGCCATAAACCCATAATATAGTATAGCACAGATATGTCCAATAAAGTTAACGAGTCACTTTGGGGGCTTTTAAGCAAAGAAGAAAGAGAGTAAATTAAACATCCTCACATCCTCATGCATCATAGATCGACTTCATTTCTCTTTTCGATTATTCTGTTTGTGTTCTTGTAATTAGCTGTCCACACAATTTAACGCTTGAGAAAACAACAGAAGAAGTCTTCAACTGGAATTTGTTTTGGAAACATTCAAACCTACCTAGGTAACTGCATATATATTCTTTCTCTGAATATTTCTTGTATTATTGAATTTTAAGATGATATCATATGCTTTTGTTTTTTTTTTCTTTTTTCATTCCACTGTGAAAATATTTCAAAAAGATATAAAATTGCTTTCAATTATACTTTTTTTCTTAATTTTTTTTAGTAGTGCTAAGCTTTTATTTGATTAAAATCTCTTGTTAGCTAGGTTTCTGGATAATCCATTTATCTTGTTTAAGCAAAAGAAAATGTCGAGGATTTTTTCTTTTTTCTTTTTTTTTTTTTGAAGCTATTAGTTTAACTTATTCTCGTACGTTAATTAAGGGAATTTATGGTACATGCTTTTGTGGGCAAAATATGAGAATTAATCTAATCATGTTTGTGAAAAAGTTGGGATAATTCTTTGATAAGCTGATTTGATAATCCAGATCTTTTTATCTTCATGCTATTGTATATATGGAAAGTTGCTGCATTTAATTAAAACTCAAATTTAGCTTTGTTGTGTTATTTTTTTTCACTGTAACATAGAGATGTTAAAGATCGATCTTTGATTAGCATATTATGGATTAATAAGAAAGCATTTTTCATATTAAATAGTGAGTTAGATTGATTTTAAAAGTCTATTTTGATAAAATGTCACTGAAAATCATTGTAATTACACCATTTATATGCAAAAAACTGCGAACCTAGCTAGTAGAAAGTAGAAATTCTTCTTTCTAATCTCTCTTGTAGATGCCAAATTCTACAATTGAATTTATAGGAGGGCCATGACCACTCAAAATCAAATTCTGATATAGTTCTGATTTCTCTGTAAAAGACTAACAGATTAGTAGAGGTCGTGTGTAGAGGGAATAGAATAGTAAAAAGAGATGTAGAATGAAGAAGACCTCTTATAGGAAAATAAGAGGTGTTTTATAAATAGGAAACTCTATTAATTAGATAATTAATAATAATAATCTTTGTGTAACCTAGACAAAATAGGATACTTACTTGATTTGAATTTTAAGTATCAATTTAGATGTTTACCTGATCTTATCTGATAGGTGTCTTCAATATTCAATAATTATCCTTTTCAGAAAATATATCCGTGTCTTTTATAAATAATCAGAATGCCACGTGGCTGGCTAAAATAGAATTGATAAATTTTGACCCTAACAATCATCATGGTTAAAATTTGCAACATTAAGGTCATCTAATTAAAAAGATCATGATTGATTTTTTGATTAGTTAATTTGATAGTATTTGAGGGGGAAAAAAATTATAATTGCATGTTCTCTTACATTGACGTTTAGCTTCTTTTTTTCGTTTTGATTAAACTTGAAATACTAATTGAACTCGGTATATCAATATATGTTTATGTGTAAAATTTGTAGATTACAATTTGCAATATTCTACAAGAAGGATGATCGATCATTAGAATCTTGAGATGATGAGAAGAAAAGAGAGGAAAAATAGGACCAATACGATGAAACACAGTGAAAAAGAAGACGATGATGGTCAACGTAGTCTGCTCTATCTTCCTCCACATATTTTGCACAAAATTTTTTCACAAGTTCCAAAAGAACATGTTGCGGAGCTAAGGGTGGCATGCAAATGGTGGAGCAAGTTAATATCCGAGAGCGGCTTCATTGCGCATGATTTCTCTCGTTCTAAATCTTCATTGTTGATACAAGTCCCTCACACAATCTTGGCCAAGAAGTCAAAACTGCTAGAGTTGGATGATGAAGGACTTGGGTATAAAATAAAACACTTTGGTATGCCTCAGGCAGCAGCGTTGTTCAAGTCTACTTGTAATGGTTTGATCTTACTAGACAGCCCAATTTGGGCCAATAAATTACTCGTAGTGAATATGGTCACCCATGTGCCAGGTTGATGTCCCAAGGTGTCCATCTGGTTGCTCATATGTGACATGTAGTTCATCTCTAGTATTCGATCCATACTTGAAGCAGTACAAAGTGGTTCATATCTGTGCCAACCCTTCTGGGATAGAGATTTTCACTTTAGGGAGTTCTGAGGAGAAATGGTGTTGGTAACCATCATATGGTGCAGTGGAAGGTGGTGGGTGTAATATTCAAAATTTTACACCCATATCAGAGTTTTAGGAATCTTTATGGTATTGTTGTTTTAATACATAGAATAGAAAAACTATTGACAAGAAAAATAAGAACGAACCTTTCTTGTATTTTTCTTC
>JXTC01000335.1:20708-47501 GCA_002914845.1 Trema orientale
TTTGGGAAAACAAGATGCTAAATACAACGAAATATGTTCTAGACCACCAAATACTCTTTATTTGGTACCTTGAGGTAGTAGGTAAGTTTCGAGGAATAAACTCCTTGTTTTGAACCCTCTACAAATTGAATGACCAAGATTGACTGAAAATTGCCATTTGAGAAAACAAGGTGCTAAATACAACGAAATGGGTTCCAGACCACCAAATACTCTTTATTTGGTACCTTGTGGTAGTAGGAAAGTTTCGAGGAATAATCCCCTTATTTGGAACTGTCTACAAAGAGAATCACCAAAATTGACCGAAAATTGCTATTTGGGAAAACATGGTGCTAAATACAACGAAATGGGTTCTAGACCATCAAATACTCTTTATTTGGTACCTTGAGGTAATAGGTAAGTTTCGAGGAATAAACTCCTTGTTTTGAACTGTCTACAAAGAGAATGACCAAAATTGACCGAAAATTGTCATTTGGGAAAACAAGGTGCTAAACACAACGAAATGAGTTCTAGACCACAAAATACTCTTTATTTTGTACCTTGAGGTAGTAGGTATGTTTCGAGGAATAAACTCCTTGTTTTGAACACTCTGCAAAGAGAATGACCAAAATTGACCGAAAATTGCCACTTGGGAAAACAAGGCGCTAAATACAATGAAATGGGTTCGAGACCACCAAATACTCTTTTGTTGGTACCTTGAGGTAGTAGGTAAGTTTCGAGCAATAAACTCCTTGTTTTGAACTCTCTCGAAACAGAATGACCAAAATTGACCGAAAATTGCCATTTGGGAGAACTGGGTGCTAGATACAATGAAATCGGTTCTAGGCCACTAAATACTCATTATTTGGTACCTTGAGGTAGTAGGTAAGTTTCGAGCGATAAACTCTTTGTTTTGAACTCTCTACAAAGAGAATGACCAAAATTGACCCAAAATTGCCATTTGGGAAAACAACGTGCTATATACAACGAAATGGGTTCTGGACCACTAAATACACTTTATTTGGTACCTTGAGGTAGTAGGTAAGTTTCGAGGAATAAACTCCTTGTTTTGAACTCTCTACAAAGGGAATGACCAAAATTGACCGAAAATTTCCATTTGGGAAAACAATGTGCTAAATACAAAGAAATTGGTTCTAAACCACCAAATACTCTTTATTTGGTACCTTGAGGTAGTAGATAAGTTTCAAGGAATAGACTCCTTGATTTGAACTCTCTACAAAGAGAATGACCAAAATTGACCGAAAATTGCCATTTGGGAAAACAAGGTGCTAAATACAACGAAATGGGTTTTAGACCACCAAATACTCTTTATTTGGTACCTTGAGGTGGTAGGTAAGTTTCGAGGAGTAAACTCCTTGTTTTGAACTCTCTACAAAGTGAATGACCAAAATTGACCGAAAATTGCCATTTGGGGAAATAAGGTGCTAAATACAACGAAATGGGTTCTAGACCACCAAATACTCTTTCTATGGTACCTTGAGGTAGTAGGTAAGTTTCGAGGAATAAACTCCTTGTTTTTAACTCTCTACAAAGAGAATGACCAAAATTGACCGAAATTGCCATTTGGGAAAACAATGTGCGAAATACGACGAAATGGGTTCTGGACCTCCAAATACTCTTTATTTGGTTCCTCGAGTTAGTAGGCAAGTTTCGTGCCATAAACTCCTTGTTTTGAACTGTTTACAAAGAGAATGACCAAAATTAATCGAAAATTGCCATTTGGGAAGACAAGGTGCTAAATACAACGAAATGGGTTCTATACCTCCCAATGCTATTTATTTGGTACCTTGAGGTAGTATGTAAGTTTCGAGAAATGAACTGCTTGTTTTGAACTCTCTACAAAGAGAATGACCAAAATTGACCGAAAATTGCCATTTGGGAAAACAAGTTGCTAAATACAACGAAATGGGTTCTAGACCACCAAATACTCTTTATTTTGTACCTTGAGATAGTAGGTAAGTTTCGAGGAATAAACTCCTTGTTTTGGACTCTCTACAAGGAGAATGACCAAAATTGACCGAAAATTGCCATATGGGAAAACAAGGTGCTAAATACAACGAAATGGATTCTAGACCACCAAATACTCTTTAGTAAGTACCTTGAGGTAGTAGGTAAGTTTCGAGCAATAAACTCCTTGTTTTGAACTTTCTCCAAACATAATGACCAAAATTGACCGAAAATTTCCATTTAGGAGAACGAGGTGCTAGATACAACGAAATCGGTTCTAGACCACTAAATACTCATTATTTCGTACCTTGAGATAGTAGGTAAGTTTCGAGCGATAAACTCCTTGTTTTGAACTCTCTACAAAGGGAATGACCAAAATTGACCGAAAATTGCCATTTGGGAAAACATGGTGCTAAATACAACGAAATGGGTTCTAGACCACCAAATACTCTTTAGTTGATACCTTGAGGTAGTAGGTAAGTTTCGAGCAACAAACTCCTTGTTTTGAACTCTCTCCAAACAGAATGACCAAAATTGACCGAAAATTGCCATTTGGGAGAACTGGGTGCTAGATACAATGAAATCGGTTCTAGACCACTAAATACTCATTATTTGGTACCTTGAGGTAGTAGGTAAGTTTCGAGCGATAAACTATTTGTTTTGAACTCTCTACAAAGAGAATGACCAAAATTGACTGAAAATTGCCACTTAGGAAAACAACGTGCTATATACAACGAAATGGGCTCTAGACCACCAAGAGTAGAGATGGAGCAGGTACATGAGCGAATAGACAGAATAGAGAAGATACATGTGGAGCAGCCACAAATCGCTCCCAATATGCGTAGAAGAGGGAGATTCCTACCTAGGGAAATGCAGGTTGAAGATGAAGAATATTATGGAGACACTTTTGGTGATGAAGATGATCGAGATTCGATTGTTGGCAACCAGAGGAATGCTGGGCAGTTTAGAGGAGCTAGGAATCGAGAAGATAATTCTTTGGGTAGTATTAAGATGAGGATTCCGTCCTTTCAAGGCAAGAACGATCCAGAAGCTTACCTCGGGTGGGAGAATAAGGTTGAATTAGTATTCGATTGCCACAATTACTCTAAGAATAAGAACATAAAGCTTGCTATCATTGAATTTTTCGATTATACCATTGTTTAGTGGGATCAGTTGGTGATGAATAGGAGAAGAAATAGGGAGCGTCCAATAGAGACGTGGGAAGAGATGAAAGTTGTGATGAGGAAACTGTTTGTACCAAGCTATTACTACCGGAAATTGTATAGCAAGTTGCAAAGTCTTGCGCAAGATAATCAGAGTGTGGAGGAATATTATAAGGAGATGGAGGTTGTTATGATTTGAGCGAATGTAGAGGAGGATTAAGAGGCTACAATGTCTAGATTCTTGGTTAGTTTGAATCGAGAAATTGCTAATGTGGTGGAATTGCACCATTATATAGAGTTGGAAGATATGGTACACCTAGCAATAAAAATTGAGAACCAACTCAAGAAGAGGGGCAAGACACGTCCAAGCTAAAGTCCAAGTACATCAGCTTGGAAATCGAATCAGTGGAAGAAGGATGAGAAGCAACCTGCAATGAAGCCAAAAACTGAGCAAAAGCAAGATGTGACCAGCCATGGAAGTGAAGATAAATTCGATTCTTCTACTTCTAGGAATCGTGATATCAAGTGCTTTAAATGCAAAGGTAAGGGTCACATAGCAAGTCAATGTCCAAACAAAAGAGTTATAGTATTATGAGATGATGGTGAGATTAAGACCAAAGATGAAGATGACACTAACTCTATGCCACCATTGGAGGATGCCGATGAAGAGGAATACCCTGCCCAAGGAGATTTATTGGTGGCAAGGAGAGCTCTAAGTGCACAAGTCAAAGAAGAAGAAGAGGTGCAATGAGAAAACATCTTTTATACCAAGTGCAACGTTCAAAACAAGGTATGTAGTGTGATTATTGATGGTGGTAGTTGTACTATTGTTGCTAGCACTACAATGGTAGAGAAATTAGGATTGCTAACCATGAAGCATCCTCGGCCTTACAAGTTGCAGTGGTTAAACGATAGTGGTAAACTAAAAGTAAACAAACAAGTGTTAGTTTCTTTTTATATCAGAAAATATGAAGATGAAGTCTTGTGCGATGTGGTTCCGATGCAAGCTGGACACTTGTTACTAGGTCGACCATAGCAATTTGATCAGCGTGTCAAACATGATGGCTTCACCAACAAGTACTCGTTTGTACTTAATTAGTGACCAATCACTCTTGTACCTTTGACACCAAAACAAGTTCATGAAGATCAAGTGAGATTGTAACAAGAGAGCAAACAAAAGAGAAATAGTGAAAAAGAGAGAGAGGCCGAAGAAAAAAAGAGATAAAAGACAATTATAGATTCAGCCATTGAGAGAAAAACAAAGAGAAAACAAAACAATTTTTATGCAAAAGCTAAAGAAATTAAGAGAGTGATGTTTTCAAACCAGTCGATGCTTGTACTTTTGTACAAGGAGGTGTTTTTAAACACTAACGAACTTGACCCTGCTTTGCATAGTTCTGTTGTTTCTTTGTTGCAGGAATTTGAGGATGTCTTCCCCAGTGAGGTGCCCCATGGTTTGCCTCCAATTAGGGGAATAGGACATTAGATTGATTTTGTACCTGGCGCTGCCATTCCAAACCGACCAGCCTATAGGAGTAACCCTGAGGAGACAAAGGAGCTTCAAAGGCAGGTTAGTGAGTTGATGGAAAAAGGGTACGTTAGAGAAAGCATGAGTCCATGTGCAATTTCGGCAATTTTGGTTCCTAAGAAGGATGGATCATGGTGAATGTGTGTTAATTGCCGAGCAATTAGCAATATAACGGTAAAGTATCGTGAATTGTATGGTTCTTGTGTCTTTTCTAAAATTGATTTGAAAAGTAGATATCATCAAATTAGAATGAAAGAGGGCAATGAATGGAAAACTGCATTTAAAACAAAATATAGTTTATATGAGTGGTTAGTAATGCCTTTTCGATTAACTAATGCTCCTAGTACTTTCATGAGATTAATGAACCATGTTTTGCATGCTTTTATTAGAAAATTCGTAGTTATTTATTTTGATGATATTCTGATTTATAGCAAAAACTTAGATGAACATGTAGTATATTTGAAATCTGTTTTAGATGTGCTTAGGAAAGAAAAGTTGTTTGCTAATCTAAGGAAGTATACCTTTTGCACCGATAAACTTGTGTTTCTAGGATTTGTTGTGAGTGCACAGGGTATACAGGTTGATGAGAAGAAAGTACGTGCAATCCAAGAGTAGTCGAGTCTCACAACCGTAGGAAATATGAGAAGTTTTCATGGACTTGCTAGTTTCTACCGGTAGTTTGTGAAAGACTTTGGCACATTGGCCGCACCACTTACAGAAGTAATCAAAAAGAACGTTAGTTTCAAGTGGGGAGATGAACAAGAGAAGGTGTTTCAACTGATCAAGCAAAAACTGACCAACGCCCCTTTATTATCTTTGCCTAACTTTAATAAAACATTTGAAATTGAATGTGATGCTTTAGATATTAGTATAGGTGCAGTTTTAATGCAGGAGGGACGACCAATTGCTTACTTCAGTGAGAAGCTAAGTGGGGCAGCCTTAAACTACGCGACTTATGACAAGGAGTTGTATGCATTGGTTAGGGCTTTGGAGACATGGCAGCACTACCTATGGCCTAAAGAATTCATGATCCATATAGATCATGAGTCATTGAAGTACCTAAAAGGCCAACATAAGCTGAACAAGAGGCATGCATGATGGGTAGAATTCATTGAGACGTTTCCATACGTCATCCGATATAAACAAGGAAAGGAAAATATCGTTGCCAATGCACTTTCTCCCAGGTACGTATTACTTTCTACTCTTGATGCTAAAATACTTGGTTTTGAGCATATTAAAGAATTATATCCTTTAGACCATAACTTTAGTGAAGAGTATGTATCTTGTGAAAAGACAGCCAATGATAAGTACTTTAGGCATGAGGATTTCTTGTTTTCAGAAAACAAATTGTGCATACTGAATTGTTCTGTGCGAGATTTGCTAGTGAGAGAGTCACATGGGGGAGGTTTAATGGGACATTTTGGAGTTGCAAAGACTTCAGCTATTTTACAAGAACACTTCTATTGGCCACACATGAAATGGGATATTGACAAAATTTGTGGTAGATGTGTCATGTGTAGGCAAGCAAAATCTCGAGTGCATCCCCATGGTTTATACTCCCCACTACTCATTCCTAGTGAGCCTTGGATTGATATTTCGATGGATTTTGTGTCAGATTTGCCTAGGTCTAAAAGGGGTAGAGATTCAATTTTTGTGGTGGTGGATAGATTCTCTAAGATAGCACATTTCATTCCATGTCACAAATCTGATGATGCTTCCCATGTTGCTGATTTGTTCTTTAGAGAGATTGTAAGATTGCATGGCATGCCTAGAACAATTGTTTCTGATAGAGATGTTAAGTTCTTAAGTTACTTCCGGAAGACTTCATGGGCTAAGTTAGGAACTAAGTTATTGTTTTCAACTACTTGTCATCCTCAAATCGATGGTCAAACTGAAGTAGTGAAGAGGACTTTGTCTACTTTGTTGAGGACTATCATTAAAAAGAATATCAAAACTTGGGAAGAGTGTTTACTGCATGTTGAGTTTGCTTATAATTGTACTATTCATTCTGCTACTAAATTTTCACTATTTGAAATTGTTTATGGTTTTAATCCTTTAACTCTTTTGGATTTATCACCATTACCTTTGTCTGAGCGTGTGAATTTAGATGGAAAAAGAAAAGCCGAACTTGTAAAGTAGATTCATGAGAAAGCAAAGCTCAACATCAAACAACGAACTGAGCAATATGCCAAACAAGTAAATAAAGGCCGACAACAGGTGATCTTTGAAACAAGAGATTAGGTTTAGTTGCACATACAAAAGGAGCGATTTCCGACACAAAGGAAATCCAAGCTGCTACCTAGAGGAGATGGCCCTTTCCAAGTCTTAGAACGGATCAACGACAATGCATATAAGCTTGACTTGCTTGGTAAGTATAATGTAAGTGCTACTTTCAATGTTTCTGATTTGAATCCTTTTGATGTAGATGATGAACTTGATTTGAGGACAAATCCTTTTCAAGAGAAGGGGAATGATGAGGACAGGACAAGCACAAGAGCATGGAATGCGGATCCTATCCAAGTTCCCATTGGTTAAATTACAAGAGTACGTGCAAAGAAATTTCAAAATGGATCAAGTAGGCTGATTCAAGGGATTTGGGCTCAGGCATGCACGTAGAGGCCCATTGATAGAGCTGAACGAATTTTTAAGCCCATAACGAGCTTGATTCAAGTTCAAGCAAGTCCATAGGCGCATATGGAAGGGAAATCTGATTTATAAAGGCTTGAATGTCAAGTCATAGCTTACTTTCTTGTTTTAGTTATTTAGGTGCAAATTGGTAGTTTCCCAAAACGATTTATTTGCTTGTTTCCTTTTCTTTAATGGCATGTAATAGGCCGATTAGTAAGGGATTAAAGTCAAAATTGACTCCCTTTCAATTAGGGATGCATTTAGCTTAGCTATAGGGGTTATTTTTCTACTTTCCTTTTCTAGTTTGGGTATGTTATCTTTAGGCATTTTTGGGGGTTTTTTAGGACTAAAATTTTCGTGGCCTTGGCCTATATAATGTACACTTTTCGTTCAATAAGAGTAGATTACAATTCGTAACTTTGTGAGAATAATTTCTCTTTGGTTCTTTGAGAACTTATTCGAACTTATCAGATTTCTCTGTGGCGTTCATCCTTTGACTTATCAATCGAGTTTTCCACCCTTGATTGTGGCGTCTTTCTTTATACTAAGGTTCACATCTCTTTATAGGCATTGGGTCGATATTTTCCACCTGAATCTGAAAGTAGAACGGTCCCAGGCATCATTCTTGTTTCGGATTTCGTCACAAGTTGGCGGAGTTCGTATCACCTAGGGGAGGTTAGTCTTAGCTTTCCTCGGATATATTTCTCACCTAGTGGAGGTCGGTACGACATCTTTAAATTTGTATCTTATTTAGTCTTTTCTTAACTTGAGTAGATACGCTTCAATAACAAGCCCATATTTTATATCTTGTTATCTTAGCATTTTTTTTGTTGAAGTATGCTTAGAGTGTTTTAACGTGATAACATTGTACAATAAACATACATCATTTTAGTAACATAGGAAATATATCTTTATAAGCATATTCCACATCATACATAAGCCACACAATAATAAGGGCATAGGTAAAGTATCACATGAAATAATCTCAAACATATCATAACACAAACAAAAAAATATTTTCAAAATCATCCATGCCGTAGGTGAGATTGTACTTACCTCATAATGCGACTGTCTTAGTTCCACTCGTTAATTACGTACGTCTAGGTTGGAGTTTCGCCCTGACATATGTATGCTCTAATTGTTAGAGTAATTTAAAGTAGACTTATACTTTTTTCCTGAATTTTCCAATTACTTAGTGGGTTTAAGACAACTAGGACTCGTTCTTAATCAAACATAAAACTTCACATTTGAGAAACAATATTGTGTTATATTCTTTAACTAATTTATACTTTCAACTTAGATGGATATGATTTAATTTTCCCTAACCCTTGTCATGATGACTTTTTTTAGTCTATTAAAACTTTGGTTGTAGATTTGATTAATATCACCGTTAATTGGTTAAGTTTCCTTAGTTATTTTGCTCTTCATCAATTACTCTAAATTATTCTTGATTAATTACTTTATTCGTACTTATGGATTCTAATATGATAAGTGTGCCAAACACGCTAATGGCTACACAATTTTTAAATCTAAAATCGTACTTTGGGCTCGACATATTATTAGGCTTTTTCACTCTTCTTAGGCCCATAACTAAACTTGGGCTAAGTGCAATTACAGGCATATTATTTCTTATTATTGATTTTATGTCCTAAACTTAAGTAAATCTTTTCTTATCCCAATTAGAGATCTAAAATAAAATTTTCAATTTATTCTTATACTAAATCTTCAACGCAAAATTTCAAGTTTCATAATTTATATTTTTACCTATAATCTTAAGATTTCTAACATTTATGTCCTCCAAAGGTAAACCTTGAGTTATAACTTATCTTTTTATTAAAGATTCTTCTTTTATTTATTTTTAAACTTTAATATAGTTTTAAAACTGCCTAAAATAACTTTCTCATAGATTTGACCCGTATTCTGTCAAAATAACACTTTTGACCCAAAATACTCAAAATTTTGACATTTTAGTCCCTTCAACTTTTGATCAAATATTTTTAATTTTTAGAAAGCATTTTTAAGGGCTAAAAATATGTTCTTAAGGATCTAAGTCTAGATCATTAAGCTTGGTTCATTTTCATGCATATTTTATTTTAGGGTCTTTCACCAAAAAATCTCCCAGTTTTGAGTTTAGTCAATTTGATTTTATTATTATTATTATTTTTTTTTTTTCAGCCTTTATTATCATGGAGTATTTATATTTAAAGGCTTAAGAAACCAACAAGATAAGCCTTGACATAAAAATAAATTATATAACATATAAAGTAGATCAAATATGTTATTACTTATTTATTTTCTTATAATATCTATTTAAACACGTAACAAGTAAGGCGAGGGAATATTTATCTTCCAAGCTTGTATCTTCTTTCTTAGAGTGTTTGGGAACTTTTTCAAGTATGAATATTTTACTAGAAGTCAAAATACTAAAATTAGACTTCTTATAGTTTTAGAGCTAAAAATCTTAAGAAACTAAAATGTGTTTGTGCAACCTACCTTCCAAAGATCTTTCATTCTTCTTCCTTATGTCTCCACCACAAAACTAGGTGTTCTCTAGTCTTGATTACAGTTCTTGAATTCTAGAGTTTTTAAATAAAAGGCAAGGATGACGGATAATATATTATAGCTCTTGTGAGTTTTGAAGAAAGTAAGATAGAAAGAGTTTTTCTTCTAGTTTTCTTTTAGAGAAAGGATGACAGGAATGATGAAGATAGTTTTGGCTAAGTAATTTGAAAGATGAGTATGGATTTCTAATTGCCAAATGAAGGGTTAATTTATAGGCCATCCATATGAGGTATCCAATAAGGTACCATTTTCACATTCCATCCAATAATCCAAGCATTATTATTACTAATTTTGTCTATGCATCTTCTTTTCCTACTCCCCTACCTTATCTTTTACTTATTTCAATGACACTTTTTTTTTAGTCTACTTTCCACCATTTACTAGTTTTGTCTTTGTCTCTAATCTCTCATCTTTTTGAATTATTTGGAGACAAAAAGGTACTAACTAGTTTTGTCTATTTTTTCCTCTTTGAATTATGGCTACTAGCTTCCAAAGAAAATCTCCCTTGTCATTTTCCTTTTCTTACTTTTTGAATTATTTTAGAGACAAAAGCTATCAACTAGTATTATCTATATTTTCTTTTTTTAGAATTACCCACTAACTTTTATCTTTTTTCCTTATCTTTTCTATTCCACTAATTTATCTTTTAATTTAAAGTTATCACCTGACTAAGATAAAACCTCATTAGTTTTTATCTTTTTCTACAACTTATTTCCACCCTTGGATTGATTTGTCTACTTAAATCTTTTTAGACTTAAATCTTAGCCATTCAAATTGTGTCATAGTACTATTTTTGTGCAATTATTATCTTTGGGTTATAAGGTGTAACAATTTCTTTTGTGTCTTAAATATGTCACATTCTTGATGTACTATTTATGTGACCTAAGTCATCTTGATGTACATAATGTTTTCTTTGTGGAATTAATTTATTATTAAGGAAAACTAACTTAGAATTTCCAAGTTAAAACAAGGAATAATTATGATTTTCTCACATAATAAAATTTAACGTTATAATCACACTACACACATAATTTCAAGCATTGTGAAAATAAACTTATTAAAATTCGACATTAAGTCTTTTAATAATAATTCAACTATGGTTGCAAGCCTAGGGATTCCTAGGGGGTTACAATCTCCCCTAATTATAAAATTTTTATCCTCGAAAATTAGAATAATTCCGGGTGCTTTTCCTTCATCCCATCTTCTCATTCCCAAGTGGCTTCTTTGATCTTGTGGTTTCGCCACAACACCTTAACTAAGGGTATGGTCTTGTTTCTAAGGGTCTTTTCTTCGTGAGCCAAAATCTTCACAGGTTTCTCCTCGTATGTCAAGTCCTCATGGACTTCAATAGACTCACGTTCCAAAATATGTGACGGGTCTGAGATGTATTTCTTCAGCATGGACACCTGGAACACGTTATGGACTGATGCTAGTTCAGGCAGTAAAGCCAACTAATAGGCTACTTTGCCAATTCGTTCTAAAATTTTGAATGGTCCTATGTATCTTGGACTCAATTTTCCTCTCGTTTCGAAGTGCATTACTCCCTTCATTGGTGCTATTTTGAGAAAAACTGTGTCTCCCACTAGGAATTCCAATGGACTTCTCCACTTGTCTGCATAGCTTTTCTGTCTACTCTAAGCAGTTTCTATCCTTTTCCTGATTTTTCGTATTACTTTAGTGGTTTCTTTTATGAAATTAATGGTTTCTAAATGTTTCTCCCCAGGTTCACACTAATGGACTGGGGATTTGCATCTTCTCCCATGAAGTGCTTCATAAGGTGCTGCCTTGATAAAGGCCTAGTAGCTATTGTTATAGGAGAACTCTATCAATAGAAGCTTCTTATTCCACGCTCCTTTAAAGTCCATGATGTATGCCCTAAGCATGTCTTCTAGAGTTTGGATGGTTCGTTCTTACTATCCATCATTTTGAGGGTAGAAAGCTGTGCTAAAATTTAGCTTTGTACCTAAGGCTTGTTGAACTTTTCTCCAAAAAGTGGAGGTGAATTGGCTGTCGTGATAAAAAATGATCTTTCGTGGTATTCCATGTAGTCTGACTATTTCAGCCACATATAATTCAGCCAATTTTTCCAATGAGTAAGTGATTCTCATTGGTAGAAGGTGTGCTGATTTAGTTACTCGGTCCACAATCACCCATATTGTATCGTATCCTTCTTACGTTCTCGGTAATCTAACCACAAAATCTATAGTAATTTTCTCCCATTTCCACTCTGAAATTTCAATCGGTTGTAATTCTCCAGCAGGTCGCTTGTGTTTGGCTTTGACTTTTTGACAAGTCAGACACTTCTGCACGTACTTAGCGACATTGTTTTTCATTCCATTCCACCAAAGTGTTCTTTTAGATCTTTATACATCTTTGTTGCACCAGGGTGGACAGAATAAGGGGTCTCGCGTGCCTCAGAAAGGATATGATTTCTCATTTTGTCATCATTGGGTATGCATAATCTACCATTCAATTTGAGAATTCCGTCAGAAGAGAGACTGAACTCCGTCTGTTTTCCTTCTGCAATGTCTTCTTTAATTCGAACTAAGATAGGATCGAGCTCCTAGTGATACAAACCTTTCCAACCTGTGATGAAACGCGAAACACGAAGGATGCCTAGGACCGTTCTACAATCAGATTCGGATGGAAAACCTCAACCCAACACCTATAGAGAGATGTGAACCTTGGTATAAAGGAAGACGCCATAATCAAGGATGGAAAACTCGATTGATAAGTCAAAGGATGAACGCCATAGAGAAATCTAATAAGTTCGAATAACTTCTCAAAGAACCAAAGAGAAATTGCTCTCAATTTTTGATGAATTGTAATCTGATCTTTTTATTAAGCTAATGGCTATTTATATATAGGACCACGAAATTGGTAGCTAAAAAACACCTAAGAAGCTTCCCTAAACCAGAAAAGGAAACTAAAATAACCTAATTCAATTCTGAGAATTGATTTGCTACAGTACCCTAAACACGCCTACTTTATAATAAAAAAGGAAAGTATCTTGATTGGCATGCAAGCTTTACAACTCAACAATAAAACTTAATAAATAAATAAATAAATAAGAAAGATAATTTATTTAATTGCTACCAGCCATTCTCCTTGATGAGTAAAAATCAAGTAAGTTATCCAAATTAGAAAACTAGCTTGTAATTCACGCACCCTTGAGCAATTCTCTTTTGAAAGTTTTTTCTAGATTATTCCAAAGCTTGAATAATGAAAATCCAACCTTGTGGACCACGTATAACATCATCATTGGGCCTCCAAGAATTTATCTCTGTCCAAATGCTTTGAATCAGCCCATTGAGAGACTCATTAAACCTTTTAGCTCGAGCTCTTGTAACCGGTCCAATTGGAACTTGAAATGGCTCATTTGTAACTGTACCTTGATTTGCATCACCTAGACTTCCTTCATATTCTCAAAAATGTTTGGTTTGAGAGTTAACATAGATAATTTACCTACTATTAACTCTAAACCGACACTGTTTATATTTTCTTGTAAGGGCTCAGGTAAGACTTTTATTGACATCAGAGTTGTAGTCATTTTTCTGCTTAGCACGTCTCCGACCTTATTTGCCTTTCCTGGGTGATACAAGATTTCACAATCATAATCTTTCACCAACTCCAGCCATCTACGCTGCCTCATATTCAACTCTTTATGAGTGAATATGCACTTTAGGCTTTTATGGTCTGTGTAAATTCGATATTGAGCCTCGTATAACTAGTGTTGCCAAAGTTTGAGGGCGAATACTACAGCAGCAAGTTCTAGATTGTGGGTTGGGTAGTTCTTCTCATGCTCCTTAAGTTATCAAGAACTATACACCACGACCTTTCCATTTTGCATTAGTACTACTACTAGCCCCAGCTTCGATGCATCACTATAAATGTTGAATTTTCCTTCATTTGATGGGATGGTGATGATAGGTGCATTGGTAAGCCTATTTTTCAACCCTTGAAAGCTTTCATCACACTTCTCTATCCATTCATATTTCTTCCCCTTTTTAGTAAGGGTTGTGAGGGGTGCAGCGACCTTTGAAAATCTTTTGAAAATCCTTCTACAAATCTCCAATAATAGCCCACTAATCTCAAAATATTCCTTACGTTAGTCACCGTTTTGGGTGCTAGCCAATTGTTCACTGCCTCTATCTTGGAAGGATCTATAGCAATCCCTTTCTTTGCGGCCACATGTCCTAAGAAATGGACTCGGTCTAGCCAGAATTTTGCACCTGGAGAATTTGGCATAGAGACAGTATTCCCTTAACTTCTGCAATACGTGTCTAAGGTGTTGTTTATATTCCTCTTAAGATCTTAAGTAAATCAAGATGTCATCAATGAAGACTATGATAAATTTGTCCAAGTATTCCTTGAACATTCTGTTCATTTGGTCCATAAATGCCATAGGGGCATTGGTTAGCCCTAAGGGCATCACTAGGAACTCGTAATGCCCATATCGCATTCGAAAGGCAGATTTCGGAATATCACTCTCTTTAATTCTTAGTTGATGATAGCCCAATCGCAGATTGATCTTTGAGAAAACTGCGGCTCCCTTTAGTTAATCGAACAAGTCATCTATCCTTGGCAAAGGATATTTATTCTTTATGGTTACCTTATTCAATTCTCTATAGTCGATGCACATTCTGAAAGTTTTGTCTTTCTTCTTCACAAATAGCACTGGTGCGCCCCACGGTGAGTGGCTTGGGATGATGAAACCTTTGTCTAACAACTCTTGCAGTTGTGTTTATAGCTCCTTAAGCTCAGCAGGTGCCATCCTATGCGGTGCATTGGAATTAGGGGCAGTACCAGGTAGTAATTCGATCTCAAAGGAAATTTCTCGCTCAGGCAGTAATCCTAGCAGATCATCCAGAAACACGTCAATGCACTCTTTGATGATGGTTACATCCTCTGGCCTCTTCTTTTCTTTGTTTTACTCTTATCTAGAATATTAGCTAGATATCTCAGACACCCGTTACTCAACATTCTCCTTGCTTGCACTGCTGAGATCATCATTCGAGGTTGTTTCATAGAATCTCTATTATAAGTGAACTTTTCTTCTCCCATAGGTTTGAACGTGATCTTTCGACTTCGATAGTTAATGTTAGCATTATACCTTCCCAAGAAGTCCATTCCTAGAATGACATCGTAATCAATCATTTCTAGGATGACTGGGTCAGCATACAGTTCCCTAGCAACTATAATTATTGGAACATGTCTTATCTAATAGTTCGTTGTCAAAGTTTCTCCTGAGGGTAGAGCTTCATTTAGAGTTCTAATCATTCTATCACTATTCTGAGCTATTCTTTTAGAAAATACATGTGACACAAAGCAATGTGTGGCACTAAAATCAAATAAGACATGTGCATTTTGAGTGACAACAGACAGCTAATGACCATATTAGAAGTTCCTGTGTCTGCTTCATCCTTAGTAAAGGCATACACTTGGGCAGTGGTTTCTGGCAGCGCTTCCAATCTTTCTTGAGTGATCTGGGGTCTTTCAAGTTTGATATGCATATTATGAATTGGAGGTACTTGCGGCTTAGACGTAGTAGGTAGGTTAGCCTGGTTCTGTTTACTATAGTAGATTTTTTTTGCAAAATGGTCCTCTTTGCCACAGAGATAGCAGGTGTTCGAGCCAAAATAACATTCTCCAGGGTGTTTCCTCCCACACTTAAGGCACGGTGGAAAATCTACCTTGCATTCTTTTGCTGTTAAGGCTCCCCTTTTTGGTTTTTCTTACTGTTAAAATTATTCTTTCTCTTCTTTCCACTATAGTTGTTATTGTTATGGTTCTTATTCTCGCCAGAGTGGGTCCCATATCCTCTTTGGTTATTGTCCTGATTCGATTTAGCTTGTCTGCACTAGTTCTTCTTTGCTTCGAAATATCTTTATTGTTCTTCCTTGGCTTGGGCGAGACAATATTCTGCTTTGAGTGCCCTTCCTACATATTCCGTCACTGTAGTTGGTAGGTTATCGCCATTGTCGATGACAACTACCAATTCAGGGCGAAACATTTTTAGGATCCTTCTTACTCGTTCCTCTTCAGTGGGTACCAAATAGGGACACAGTCGTGCTAGTTGGTTGAACTTTCATACGGCCTCAGTGACTGTCATATTCTCTTGTTTGATATTAATGAATTCATTTTGTTGGGCCTACATCGCCATACGAATGTAGTATTTCTGGTTGAACTTATAGATGAAATCATTCCACGACATCTCCCTGACATTTCTTCTTATTTTGACTGTCTCCTATAAGTATCATTCGTCCTTCTTCAAAACATAGGACACACATAACACCTTTTTCTGGTCATTAAGGTTCATAAAGTCTAGGATAGTTTGGATCGATGACAACCATTCTTCGGCCACCAAAGGATCTGTCGATCCTTCAAACTCAACAAGATGCATCTTTCTAAAGCATTCGTAAAGTGGTTCTTGGCAATCTACACGTTGATCGGGTATAACAGGTTCAGGTTGTAGTACTAGATTTTCCTCTTGAGGCTGTGGTTCTTCAGCATCCACTTGAGGTTCA
Organism: Trema orientale; assembly: GCA_002914845.1. NCBI lineage: Eukaryota > Viridiplantae > Streptophyta > Magnoliopsida > Rosales > Cannabaceae > Trema > Trema orientale. The sequence goes on from JXTC01000335.1 coordinate 37,061, forward strand.
ATATTCACTTCCCGTTACTGCCTCAGTTGCTCATGGAGGTTTCTCATCTCCTCTTCTTGAGCTTGGAGTCGTTGTTGCAAGTTAGTTACGAGATTACTTAGGTCGGGTGCTTCGGGTGTGTTGACTAGGTTAACCCATGGTCTTCCCTTTCCTCTTGCCATTTTTTTCCAGTTGATTCCTATTAATTCAGGTATAATTTATTATTAGTTACCTAAACCTCGGTCATGCAAAAAGGGATAGATTAGGGAATAACTCATATATCATTTCATAATTGTCTTATTTCATTAATTAAGATATAAAGTAAGATCATACAAACATATTTAATATAAATATTTTCTAACCTACTTTATGTCCAATCTCTCATATTATTGTTGGAGAGTTTGCTAGGGTTTTCCTCTGGGTCCTCCTCTGGATCTTTTTCAGAGTCTTTCTCATCGTTGTCGACACGTCCTTGCCCGGTGGGCATGGTTCTTTCCACATCTATTCGTGGTCGCACCCTTCTCAGTTGTTCTTCCTCTGGGTCACCTTATTTAAAAGGTATTCTAATGATGTTCCTGTGAGATGATCCTTCGGTCATATTTTGTTCCATCTCCCTTTGATATTCCTCTTTTATATGGATTGCTTTTGAACTAATACGTTCAAGATTCATATCGACAAGGAGGTTTGGCATATGCCTTCGGATACGACTTGGAATTCTATTCCAATAGGTCAAAAGTAGGATACTATTAGGCCATCTTTGAGGGAATAAGCGAATTGCCTCTTCAGTAAAACGAATATTGTAGTCTTCCATGGATTTGCCTGGGCGGGATGTCCATGTGTCTATCACAGATTAAAAGCCCGTTCTTCTATTTGGGTATCTCTTGTCGAGATCCCTATTAGATTGTTGCGATGTTCCATTTATGGAAAATGTTCTATGACTAATCTACAAAAGGTTTCCCAACTCATATTGCTCACAGTGTATCCCGATGCTTTCCACCAGGCTCGAGTGTTGTTTTGCAGTTGCCTGACTGTGAGAGTGGTCCATTTAAACTCATAGATGTGTCATGCCCGTGACAGTTACTCCGTTTCGTGAAGCCAATTTCCTAACACTCTGGGTATAGGTTCTCCAAGATAGTATGATAGTCGTCTTGCCCTGAAGGCAGTCACTGCTGCGGCTCCAAAAAATTCAACTTGGCCAATCTCTCAGTCTTTCGGGATGTCGATTATCGAGAATCCATTACTACTACATAACACGTATTTAGGGTTAAATAACGTACTAAGCGAAAATTTCTACTTACTTGAGTTGTCTCAAACGTTGCAGAGTGATACGAGGTAGGATGGCAGGATATCCGCTTTGATACCAACTGTAATGACCCAAGTTTTCATATCGTTAATTACTTACATTCTTAACTTACTTATTTTAAAAGAGAAATTTAGACTTTGAAAATTCATGATTTTTTTTAACATACTTTTATTTCTTATTAAGAGATTGATATTCACAGTAAACCTTTGTTTAAATTTGTCATGTTGAAAAACGTTCGTTTAAACTCTATTCAGCCAAAATTTATTTTCAAGCTCAACTTAATAAAATCATGCATTGTGAAATAAAATAATGAGTTATAAATATGTTTTAAACAATATTAAGCCTACATAATTTTAAATAATGTGTCTCATACTAAAAACATGTGCAGAAATAATTTGATGGCGGCATTCCATAGTCCATACCTCGCATTCATCACCACCTCCATTGAAGTTAACCCATTAATCAAATCAAAGATTTCTTTCTTTTGGTACCTATATCATGGATATTCATACAACGTGAGCTTTCGCTCAATAAGTACAATGTAATTCTCACAGAATACTTTACTCATAAACACACAATCTTTTATGAAATTCCGATTGTACTGTTTTATAAAATCATTATCTTATGTTTTATTATAAGATATTATATCGTTATTTTGTCTCATTCTTTATCATAAAGTCGTTTATCTTTCTTATAGGCCCTGGTGTATGTACCGAGTGCACACTACCAAATAAGGAACCAAGGGAGTGACCCAACTGAAAACACCCATAATCATAAACTTAACATATATTTCCTCGGGAATCCTCACCTAGAGGAGGTCGGTCTTATCTTCCCTCGGATATATTCCTCACCTAGTGAAGGTTAGTACGACTCTTTTAAATTTGTATCTTATTTAGTCTTCTCTTAACATGAGTAGGTACGTTTCAATAACAAGCCCAAACTTTATATCATGTTATCTTAGCATTTTATTTATTGAAGTATGCTTAGAATGTTTTAACATGATAATATTGTAAAATAAACATACATCAGTTTAATAGCATAGGAAATGCATCTTTATAAGCATATTCCACATAATACATAATCTACACAATAATAAGGGTATAAGTAAGGCATCACATGAAATAATCTCAAACATATCATATCACAAACAAAAAAATATTTTCAAAACCTTTCATGAGTTTATTTTAAAATTTTTTATCAACAGGACTTTATTACTCTTCAATTGAGCAATTTGAACCCATGACTAGGGCTACACTTTGTTATCAGTGTTCCATGGGTTTATTTTAAAATTTTTTATCAACAGGACTTTATTACTCTTCAATTGAGCAATTTGAACCCATGACTAGGGCTACTTTTTGTTCCCCCATATGATGTTTCCAGTGAACATAAATCCAACTGAGGGTTATATCATTAAAAGCAATCTGATTATGTGGTTATATGTCTTCTTTGTTTTCTTTTTTATTTCTCTTACAATTGTTATTTCTTAAATTTTAGAGTTTGATTGTAACTAAGCAATGTGTGTAGGAATGCTACTCGGTAGATTATATTTTCGTTTGGCGCGATAGCAAACCTACATCTATGTGAACTTCTCTTTTTCACTCCACTCCTGTCTTGGGCTAATGCAATTTTGGGAATCTATTAGTATTCTATCTCTCTTTCTCTCTCTCTCTCTCGTTTTTCTTTTATTGTTTAAACAATCTAACAGTTCTTACAGTTCTTTGTCTTTAAGCTGCAGTTCACTTTGTCATCAATCTTCCATGGGTTTATTTTAAGAATAATTTTATCTACAGGGCCTTATTACTCTTAAATTGAGCAGTTTGAACCCATGACTTAGGATACTCTATCTTCCCTCATATGATGTTTCCAGCGAACCTTAATCCAACTGAGGGTTATGTTGTCAAAAGCAATCTAATTGTGTGGTTATATGTTTCTTTATTTTCCTTTTTATTTCTCCTGTATTTGTTATTTTTTAAATTTTAGGGATTGATTGTGATTGGAGAATGTGTGTAGAAAGGCTACTCAGTAGAATATGTCTTCGTTTAGTGCGACAGCAAACCTATATCTACGAGGACTTCTCTTTTTCGCTCGTTTCCTATCATGGACCAGTGTAATTTTGGGACTTTGTTAGTTTTCTCTCTCTCTCTCTATCTCTCTCTTTCTCTCTCTCTCGTTTTCCTTTTCTTGTTTAAACGATTTAACAATTCTTACAGTTCTTTGTCTTCAAGCTGCCACTTCACTTTAGTTTCCTTTTTTTTCTCTTGTATTTGTTATTTCTAAAATTTTAGAGATTGATTCTAACGTGGGAATGTGTATTAGAAGGCTACTAGGTAGATTATGTTTTCGTATGATGCGACAGCCAACCTGCATCTACGGGGACTTCTCTTTTTAACTCCACTCTTGTCCTAGACCAATGCAATTTTGGGACTCTATTAATGCAATTTTGGGACTGAGTTAGTTTTCTCTCTCTCTCTCTCTCTCATTTTCCTTTTCTTGTTTAAACAATCTAACAGTTTTTATAGTTCTTTGTCTTCAAGCTATAGCTTCACTTTGTCACCAGTCTTCCATGGGTTTATTTTAAGAATTTTTATCAACAGGGCTTTATTACTCTTCAATTGAGCAATTTTAACATATAACTGCGGATAATTTTTCTTTTGCGTAAGATGTCTACAGTAGACCCTAATCCAACTGAGGGTTATATTGTCAAAACCATTCTGATTGTGTGGTTATATGTTTTCTTTAGTTTCCGCTTTATTTCTCTTTTATTTGTTATTTCAAAAATTTTGGAGATTGACTCTGACATGGAAATGTGTATTGGAAGGCTACTAGGTAGATTATATCTTCGTATGATGCGATAGCCAAGTTACATCTACGAGGACTTCTCTTTCTAACTCCACTCCTGTCTTGGATGAATGAAATTTTGGAAAAGTTTGTTAATGCAATTTGGGGCCTAGTTAGTTTCCTCTCTTTCTCTTTCTCTCTCTCTCTCTCTCTCTCTCTCTCTCTTTCTCTCTCTCTCTCTCTTGTTTTCCTTTTCTTTTTTAAATAGTCTAACAGTTTTTATAGTTCTTTGTCTTCAGGCTGCAGCTTCACTTTGTCATCAGTCTTCCATGAGTTTATTTTAAGAATTTTTATCAACTGGGCTTTACTCCTCTTCAATTGTGCAATTTGAACCCATGGCCGAGGATACTCTATCTTCCTTATAAGATATCTATATTGAACCCTAATCCAACTGAGGCTTATCTTGTCAAAAGTAATCTGATTGTGCGGTTATATGTTTTCTTTATTTTCCTTTTTATTTCTACTGTATTTGTTATTTCTTAAATTTTATGGATTGATTGTGACTGGGGAATGTGTGTTGGAAGGCTACTCAGTAGATTATGTCTTCGTTTGGTACGACAGTAAACCTATATCTATGAGGACTTCTCTTTTTCACTCCACTTCTGTCATGGACCAATGTAATTTGTGGACTCTGTAAGTTTATTCTCTCTCTCTCTCTCTCTCTCTCTCGTTTTCCTTTTCTTGTTTAAACAATCTAACAGTTCTTATCATTATTTGTCTTCACGCTACAGCTTCACTTGGTCATCAATTTTCCATAAGTTTAACATGGCTTTATTGCTCTTCAATTGAGCAACTTGAACCTGTGACTGGGGATACTAAATCTTCCCTATAAGATGTCAACAATGAATCCTAACTATTTGTCTTCAGGCTGCAGCTTCACTTTGTCATCAGTCTTCTATGAGTTTAACATGGCTTTATTGCTTTTCAATTGAGCAATTTGAACCTATGACTGGGGATACTAAATCTTCCCTATAAGATGTCAACAATGAATCCTAACTATTTGTCTTTGAAGAAAATAAGGATAAAGTGATCATGGACAGAGAGGAAAACTCTGTTTTGACAAAGAGAAAAATATGTCTTTTCTTATAACAACTTACATTCAACAATAGAAACACTAGAAACTTATATAGATCTTTTTAGTACATCATGTTGCCAATATGGCCACCTAAAATGTAAAAAAACCCATAAAAACTGGAATGAAAAGACAAAGAAACCTGATCTAGACAAACCCTTAAAAGCAGCAGAAAACAGGGACATAAAAAGACAGAGAAAAAAAATAGAAGGCTCCCTGAAAATCAGGAAATAAACTGAGACTTTCAACACTCCTCCTCAAGCTTGGAATATGTTTTCATTATTTTCCTTTTTAATTCTCTTTTATTTGCTATTTCTTAAATTTTAGGGATTGATTCCCACTGATGGTTCTCTCGTCAAAAGTAATCTGATTGTGCGGTTATATATTTTCATTATTTTCCTTTTTAATTCTCTTTTATTTGCTATTTCTTAAATTTTAGGGATTGATTGTGATTGGGGAATGTGTATAAGAAGGCTACTAGGTAGATCATGTCTTCGTTTGGTGCAACAGCCAACCTACATATATGAGGATTTCTTTTTTTAACTCCACTCGAGTCTTAGACCAATGTAATTTTAGGACTCTGTTAGTTTCCTCTCTCTCTCTCTCTCTCTCTCTCTCTCTTGTTTTCCTTTTCTTGTGTAAATTATCTAACCGTTCCTATAGTTCTTTGTCTTCAAGCTGCATCTTCACTTTTTGTTTAGTCTTCCATGGGTTTATTTTAAGAATTTTCATCAACAGGGCTTTATTCCTCTTCAATTGAGCAATGTGAACCCATAACTGGGGATATTTTATCTTCCCTATAAGATGTCTATAGTGAACCTTATTCCAACCGAGGGTTACCTCGTCAAAAACAATCTGATTGTGTGGTTATATATTTTTTTTTATTTCCCTGGTATTTGTTATTTTTTAAATTTTAGGGATTGATTGTGACTAAGGAATGTGTATAGGAAGATTACAAGGTAGATTATGTGTTCGTTTGGTGTGACAGCCAACCTGCATCTACGATGACTTCTCTTTTTTAGTCCACTCTTGTCTTGAACCAATGCAATTTTGGGACTCTATTAGTTCTCTCTCTCTCTCTCTCTTATTTTCCTTTTCTTGTTTAAACGATCTAACAGTTTCTATAGTTTTTTGTCTTCAAGCTGTAGCTTCATTTTATCATCAGTCTTCCATGGGTTTATATCAGGAATTTTCATCAACGAAGTTTTATTTCTCTTCAATTGAGCAATTTGAACACATGATTAGGGATACTTTATCTTTTATTTCCTTATTTCTTTTTTAATTCTCTTTTATTTGTTATTTCTTAAATTTTCAGGATTGATTGTGACAGAGGAATGTGTATAGAAGGGCTAATAGATAGATCATGTATTCGTTTAGTGCGACAGCCAACCTACATCTACAAGAACTACTCTTTTGCACTCCACTCCAGTCTTGGACCAATGCAATTTTGTGACTTTGTTAATTTCCTCTTTCTCTCCCTCTCTGGTTTTCTTTTTCTTGTGTAAACGATCTAACTGTTCCTAAAGTTCTTTGTCTTCAAGCTGTAGCTTCCCTTTGTCTTCAGTCTTCCATGGTTTTATTTTAAGAATTTTCATCAATAAGGCTTTATTCCTCTTCAATTGAGCAATTTGAATCTATGACTAGGGATACTATGTCTTCCCCATAAGATGTCTATAGTGAATCCTAATCTAACTGAGTGTTATCTCATCAAAAGTAATCTGATTGTGTGGTTATATGTTTTCTTTATTTTTCTTTTTATTTCCCTGGTATTTGTTATTTTTTCAATTTTAGGGATTGATTGTGACTGAGGAATGTGTATAGAAAGGCTACTAGGTTGATTATATCTTCATTTGGTGCGACAACCAACCTTCATATACGAGGACTTCTCTTTTTCACTCCACTCCTGTCTTAGACTAATGCAATTCTGAGACTCTCTCTCTCTCTCTCTCTCTCTCTCTCTCTCTCTCTCTCTGTGACAATCTTAAGGAGGTTAAATTGCATTAGTCAAATATTATCTGTTATGGTAACTAACTATGCATATAACCTATATGCTTCGACTTTCAAAACCGAGATATCAATATTGCTTGTTTTGTACTTCATATATGCATGTGGCATTGGCCCTCCTCTCTTGATGGTTTAGTGTTCTCATCTCCCTTGGTTCAAGGGATGGAGATACATGCATGACCGTTCTTTTTTTTGTGAGTTTACTCTTTAAGTCGTTGATTACTAAAATATCAGCTATCACAATTTTCCAATATATTAGGTTATATTTATATGTAGTATTTTAATTCCTATATTACATCCTTTGATCCTTATCAATATCAATATCGTTCATGGTATTTAGTTCTATATTTATATGTACTATTCAACTTGCTTTATGTATTTTCCCTACTCTTTTATATATGTGTCATAATAAGCATGTTGAATCTAGGAATTATCTTTTCCTCTTCTAATGTTAAAAAGTGATCTTTTTATATTGATCCTATAATATCAAGGTTATATTTCTAATGGAAAAATATTGCGTCTTTAAGCTGGGCCACTACATGGAACTATAATTTTTCTTTAGCAAAGTAAAAGTAGAACGTACCCCTTTTTTGTTATTTATGGGATTATTAATCCATTGCATGATGTCATCAGTCAAAGACTGCAAAGAAAAGTAATACACAAGTTTAATCTTCTTGGAGTAAAATATGTTAAGGCAAGTGAAAAGTACAATGCTTATTACCAATGAATCAAGTACATTTCCCAATGTTAATACTATCTTCAAATCTATTTCAGAATATTTTCTAAAATTTGTGGCACGGTAACTTAAACACTGTTTTAATGCAGCTTTTACCCTGGGGAGGAAAACGTACCAGTCTTTGAAATTGTTTTCACCAATTTGCTATGGCTTTTTTTCCTTGTGATCTAAGAATTCGCAATACAAGTAAGGAATCATTTGTCTTTCCCAATGTGTTTAATTTCTTCAAATCTATTATAGAATATTTTCTAAAATTTATGGTTTGTTGACTTAAACACAAATTTTGTGCGGCTTTTACCATGGGGAGGAAAACCTACCAGCGAGTCTTGTAAAATTGTTTTTACAGATTATTGTATGGTCCAGCTTTACTCCAAGCCAAAAATTTTGTATTCTGTATTCGTGGATTATTACAAGGCATTTTGTAGTGCGTTTTCTCATTTCTATTAGACATGTATATGAAAATTTATCTGGTGTGACCATTCCAATTTTATGATTTGTATTTTGAAATCTTACAACTTTGTATCTACAACAATGGGTTGAATGAACCGTCAAAGGAGAATGATACATCCAGAATTAGATGGAACCGCACTGAAGTACGATATCTGGTACAGAGAATAGAAAAGGTAATTAAGGTTTTTATAGGACACTTCAGGATTTTTGTGTAGATTTAGGTTTAAATATTATTTGAATTGTTTTGCAATCTTAAGTTTTATTTGTGATTATTAGGGGCTTAGGAGATTTCCTAGATTCTCCTAATCTTTATGAGGGTGTCATTTACTTTTCTGTTCCTAGATAGAAGAACTAGTTTGATATGCTACTCCATAAAATAGGTTGCAATTTTCTATTTAAATAAAATTATGAATGCGGTGTTAGTACTATTTCTCAACTAGGCACCATTTCAGCTTTGCTTCATACTCATTTTTGTGCATCTTATTTTCGCTTATAATCAACTCCATAGATCTGGTATCATAAATGTGAAAATGTTGTTGCAGGCATAAAAGATATAATATTATTACTGCTGCAATGGGACACACATTGATCACATGGTATGGTGGCACGAATTTGTGCATAATCCTATCTAATGAATGATATGTTGTATTTGTCACTTGAAATCTTCTAGCAAATAAACTTCTAATTTTCTTTATTTCAATGTGCTTACACACATGCCTGGATGTTAACACACTATAACTTTTAATTTCAAGGTGCTCATGTCCTATGTAGGTTATAGATGAGCTATGACACGAATGGGTTTTAGAACCTCTTATTCCTCGTATCTTTGAGGACATGCAACTGGAACCCCATAGTGTTTGAAAGGTGAAGTTAGTTCATCTCTTCACAGATTTGGCTTCTTTGCATTGTATTTTTTCCAAAGATTGCATTTACTGATTGGTTTTGTTACTCTTATATGTTCTATACCCACCCTCCAACCAAAAGGGATATAAATAGGAGTTGCTTTTCTCGCATGTGTGCGTGTGTGTTTTTTTTTATTTACTACAATTGTTTTCTTTATTTATGCTGAAATTTTACTACTTGAACTTCGGAACGTTATTTTTTAATTTATCATATTTGTTCTCTTTATTGCTCTATTTTTCAGCTTTTTTTTTTCCCCCTAAACTTCAATATCATATAACTATGTTTCTTTTAGATTTTCGATGAGTTTTGAAAGATTAAGTTTGACTTGTTATCTGCACATTTTGTGTACTTGTTTTGAAAGTCTATCTTCTCAGTTATGTAGTCATTATTTCCTAAGTTTATATTAATTATTTAAGACTTGTACAATCAGACTTTGATGTGTTTAACGATTAATATTGAAGATTCTAGAACTCTGAATAGTTTGTTTTGCTATTGATGTTCTGGAGGAAATGCCTATTCTGATAGCTAAGTTCACTTACGATTATGGTTAATTTACTGCTTGGATCTTTTTGTATTATTGTTAGTTCTAATAAATATGTTAGTCGAATAAACTGAACTAACGAATATGTTAATCGAATAAATGAATTCTAAAAAATCTAACTGCTCGGATTTTTTGTATTATTATTAGATCTAATAAACTTGTTTTGGTTGAATATTCACTTGAAAAGACGTAGAATATGCTGCAGTTGGTATACATACATTGAAATACGCAATCAAACAATTCGTAAGGTACATGTTTGTATTTTTATTTTTTCACTTTCTTAAATAATTTGACCCTCCGTTGTCTTATGACTGATGATAGATCACCAAAATATGCAAAAAGGGTTGGTGAATGTGAGATTATATATGTATCTATATCTTTCTTCCATACTAAAGTAATTAGCAAAAAATTATTAATTATCTAATTTCTCTTCATTTATGCAGATACAATTTGGTATGCTTGCTTCAAGAGGAGAAGAAAAAGGGAAAAAAATAGGGAAAAAAATAAGAAAATAAGGGGGGGGAACAAATAAAGAAAAAAGAAAGTATGGGTTGATGCATAAAAAGTGGAGCTAAAAAAATGAAAATGAAGTGAAAGAGAAAAGAGGGGGGAAAA
>JXTC01000335.1:47674-63776 GCA_002914845.1 Trema orientale
GCTAAAACAGTTCTGATAAACTCTCCTTTGTAGCAATATTATTGCCACATAATACTTCTAATAGGAGGATTTCTGTGATATACTAATTGCTAATTCTTGTTTTTTTTTAAATAGAATTTATAGCTACAATCATATATTTGTGTGTATACTTGTCAAATTCTTATTTTCCAAAGCTCAAAGGTATGATATACTTATAAATAATATGAAAATATCTTGTTTACTCATCCTTACTTGTTCGTGTATCTTTATGTAGGAAATAGATGAGCTATGATAGTAATGAGTTTTAGAACCTCTTATTCCTCATATCTTTGAAGAGATGCAATTGGAACCCCTAGTGTTCGAAAGGTGAGTTTAATTCTCTCTTCACAGGTTTGGTTTTTTTGTGCTCCATTTGTTCCCAAGATTATATTTGCTAATTAGTTTTGTTCCTCCTTATATGTTCTCTACCCACCCTCAAACCAAAGGGGATAAAGGTGGGAGTTGCTTTACTTAGTCTTTTTTTATTTTTTATTTATATTTCTTTTTAATTTATTACAATTGTTTTCTTTATTTATGCTAAAATTTTATTGCTCTAATTTCTCCATCTTAATTCACCATCGTTTCTCTTTTTCTTTTTCTTTTTCTTTTTAATTTATGAAAATTTAAACTACTTGAATTTTGGAACGTTAATTCTCGTTTCAATTTATCATATTTATTCCTCCACTTATGATCAGATATTATTGCTCTATTTTTGTTTATTTCTATGTTTTTAATCAATTATAATTGTTCTCTTTATTTGTGCAAAAATTTTATTGCTCTAATTTTTCTCCATCCTAATTCACCGTTGATTTTCTTTTTTTTTTATTTATAATTTATGAAAACATAACTAATTGAATTTTGGAACATTAATTTTCATTTTAATTTATCATATCTGTTCTCTCCATTTATGTTCAGATATTATTGCTCTATTTTTTTTTATTTCTATTTCTTTTTAATTTATTATAATTGTTCTCTTTATTTATGCTGAAATTTTATTGCTCTAATTTCTCCATCCTATTTACCACCGTTTGTTTTTTAAAAAAATTTATGAAAAGATAAACTACTTGAATTTTGGAATGTTAATGTGGTATCCAAGATTCTCACATACATACTAAGCCAATAATAAACATGTTCCTATTACATATTAGGCATCTAGAAGTCATTAATACTAATTTTATAGTAACATGCTCATTCCTTATATTATTTACTTTTACATACATGTTATTATACTAATAATTATCGAAATGTCCTGATGCAGTATAAAGGTTCAATACCCTGAGAGAGAGAGAGCTCGGTGTACTAAAAGAATAAAGAATGTACTTATGAATGCAACAGTATGTACACATGCATTAAAATCATATTTGTTGATAACTTAGTCAAATGGTAGTTTTTCGGTAAAATGCATTTTTCACGCTTTTTGGAGCCGAATTCACTATGTGTTTAATACGTCAAATAACTTTAATTCAATGTCTAAGACTCATTTATAGAATTTTATTTGACGGCCCCAGGTAAGCACGAAGTAGCATTCACGACACTGATTTGTGTTTTATTGTACTAAACTAGCTTAGATTCAGCTTTATCGTGCAATGTCATTTTTGTGCATTCGAATAAATGAGTGCTAATACTATGTTTGCATTATTAACTGGAGTCTAATTGACTTACTTTTATGTTCAATGATTGGTTATGGGACTAAGTTCCACCAGATTACAATAAGATCTGTCACATGGGATCATAAGTCAAAATATGACTAGATTTCATTTTCTAAGTTAGGTTTCACTATTTTGGTCTATACTTAGGTGTATGGGAATGACCAGCAACATGGTGAGCATGCTAAGGATGTTTTAGAGCTGGACACATGGAAAGTAATATACAAAATACCTAAAATACTCCTAAGAATTTGACTTATAACATTCCTTAGTCATTAAGTGTTGCTTTTAGATCAAATCTGGTCATTTTCTTCCTCTTTCTCTCAAGCCACGACCTGAAACTCTCAAGCACCTTTCTAGAGTTCTCTCAACTCGTCTTAGACATATCCAAGAGTTTCCAAGTTGGAGCTTTAGAAAGCAAGATAGGTCCAAACTAGTCAAGGTAATTCTACTAGTTCTTCTTCTTAGGTTTTGTTTTCTAATTTCAATTCTCCACTTGCTCTCACTTAAATAATAGTTCCTCCAGGTCTTCTTGAGTCCTAAAATCTATTTCTAAGCCTTGAGAATCAGTTTGGTAGAGGTAGAAGGCAATAGCTTCATCAAAAGGTCAAACTAGTCAATGTGAGGTTTATGTGGGATTTTAAGTTTATAATGGAAATTTCTTACTGCAACTCCTAAAACAAAGCTCTTCTTTAATGAATAAGGGTCCTAGGAATCTATAAATATTGCTGGAAATATAGAATTTGAGTAGAGAATTAAGCTTAGATATAAAACCCTAAAGTTTGCTATTTGTGGATTCAAATATTTTCATTGTTTGAATAAGTTTTCCACACTTGTCATCTGATTTCTGTACTTGGAATGTATAATAAATTGATCATTTTATGTGCATTACATCCATTTAATTGCTGGTTGTGACTATATACAAGTGAAAAATTTAAGGTGTACATGTGGGAATTGACTTGTAAAATATTGTTGCAGGTTTAAAACCATAATTTTAAGTATGTGAGAATATCCTAAAAATAGGAAAAGTGCTGTCCAAATATTTCTAAATTCAAATGGCACTATTTAAGGGCAAATAGACTAATTTTTATTAAATTATTTGCCATTTTAGATTATTTTGTGCTAATGAACTAGTATTTATATTTTAATACTTTTGAACAGCTTTTCAATGCTAGTTATTGGCCTCCAAGTACCTTAAGTAATTTGTATGCTTCCGAGTTATTTTATGATCAAGTTTCATAATTTGGTGAAACTTCTGATTTCGGTCTTGTTCAAGTATCTTGATGCATTTTTTTAGTACAATGTGCATCTTGAATAATAGTAATTTATGACAGGTGATTAGCACACCAATATCTAGAGGATATTGACTCTTTCCACTATCAATTTCTATTCAAGACACGAAGTAAGTAAAGACTTACAACTGCATCACAAGAATTATATGGAAGATATCATTATGTGAAACTTATTTATTCGTGAAAGTTATGAAATGGCATGTGCATGGTACGTCTTGTATGTAAATTAAGAATTTCATTACAAAGTATTTGAAAGTGAGTACCATTGTACAACTGTTTTAAGATAAGTGTTAATTGTAATTGCAAGTCTGTCGGAGCTGGGTAGCTAAGTCTATTGATGCAGACTCTCCTGTTGAAGCGGGACTTGCGAATCTTATGATATGTCTCATTGAAGCGGGACAATATTAGCGCTGTGTGAGATGCCTTTTTGCTGAGGAAAGGAGTTTTCAAAGAAAAAATCTCATACGACGGTCGCACCTTATTTTTACTGTTGGCCAGAGTTTCTGCCCAATGTTATCACGACCTATCGACTTACGAGACTAGCAATGTGCTAAGGGCCCCAACTATGAATATTTTTTTGAAGGAAATGCATGGACTCAAATGTTTAAGAAAGAAAAGTGTACAATGAGAAGCTGATGAGATTTTAAAGCATACATAAGCATGCATAGTTTTTACTTACTGAGCTTTAGCTCATTTTAGTCTTTTGATACAGATGAGGAGGTATATTTTGGTGTTAACTAGCTGATTGCCTAGCTTGCTTTTTGTCCTTATGATCATATAGATATGGACGAACTTGACCTATGGGTGACATTTTTGTATTACGATATTTTGGGTGTGATGTAAATACTACTGCTGATGGCAAAATAGACTAATGAAAACCTCTTTTGATTGTACATTTTGTAAAGATACTTTCAGCAGCAGTTACCTTTGTTTAAAAGTTTTTAATAGTTCAAATTTGCCCACTTTTTTATAAAACTAAGGATATGGTTTAAGAAAGAATAATACTTCATAGTTTGGCTGTATACGACAATATAGTTAAACTAGAGGGTATTACGGTGAACTCTCGTTTTAATTTATCGTATTTGTTCTCTCCACTTATGTTCATATATTATAGCTCTATTCCTGAACATCAGTGTCATATAACTTGTTTATGAGTTTCTTTTTTTTTAATTTCCGATGAGTTTTGAAAGATTAGGTACAATTTGTTATTTGCATGTTTTGTGTACTAATTTTTGAAAGTCTACCTTCCTATGTTATCTAGCTATTCTTTGTTAATTTTATGTTAATTATTTCATACTTGTACAATCAGTTTAGTGTGATTAAAGATTAATATTGAATATTCTAAAGTCTCTGAATAATTTGTTAAACAATAATTCTGTTATGCCTATATTACTCATTTATTCATATGAAACATTATTATTACTATGATTGTATATTTTGTTTTTGGCGATTACCTTATACAATTTCTATCTAACTAAACTTTTATTCCATTCTTTAAAGACCTTATATATGCATTTTTGACTGCGGGTTGAATTATTATGAATTCTTTTATGATAGCTATAGTTTATAGAGGAAATTAGTGCCTACACGTCCTTTTTAAAAGAAATAACGAATATACGGTACTATTTTATTCTATTCTTTGGAAACTGCCTTTTACTGAAAAATACCATATTCTAGAAAGTTCTAAATTAAAGGGATCATTTGGGTTTTATCTTTTCTGTTCTCTATCTCTCCTTTTCTCTCTTCTATTCCCTTCTCTCTCTCTTTCTCTCTCTCTATCTCTCTATCTCTCTCTCTCTAACTTTTGCAATAATGGGTTTCCTCTCTTTCTCATTCGTTTGGATTTTCAGAGCTTCATTTTTCTGAAATTTCTCCTCTTGTTCACGATCGTCCATTAAGGTACGTTATTCATAGTGATGTTTTGCATTTTCAGTTCATATTTGTTGTATTTTACACCTGATTTTCTAGATTTCTAGCCAATTCTAGTCCATTTTTACTGAGTTTTATACCTAATTTTCTAGATTTCTAGTCATGGTGGTAACAAGAGCAAGCTCAAGTTCTCCTGCTCCAAAATCGAATTTGAAAAGCCCGGTGAAGAGGAGGGGGAGTTCTGGTGGACCAAAGTCTAAATAGCAAGTGAAATCTGTGGGAAAAAAGCTACGATTGGATCTAGATTTGGAGAAGGCTTTGATTCCTCTAAATTTGAAGGTATTTCACATTTTTTTTCTTGGGTTTTTATGGTTTTTAAAGGATTTAAAAAAAAATAAATAAATAATACATGTTGGTTAGCCGACTAATTTCTACATCATGTTACCGTTGGTTACTTGCTAAATGATGCTGTTAACAAAGATTTTGGTTAAGAGTTTGGTAACTAGTATTTTTCTCGATTTTGTTTACTAATCTAGTAACCATTTTATTTTTGAGAGTAGTAGTTGTTTGAGTATTGTGCTCAAAATTTGTTTTCCAATTAGTACTCTGTTTTATAGTTTTTGACCCTTTCTTGGTTTCCACTTCTGGAAACCTAATTTTTTTTGCATCTTTTCATATTTTGTTTCTATCAAACCATTTGGGTTTTCATTATTGTGTATTACTTAATCATCTATTTTTATCTCTATTTTTTTTATAAGACTGAGAGCTGAAGATTAAACCTCGGAACTGTTTTCATTCTAAGGTTATATTTTTCTCATCCTTTGAGGTCATAGAAAATATTAGGAGTAAATTGACAGAGGATTAGAAAGTTTTGTTTAATAAAACTTGTTTTAAGCAGTTCTTGGATCTTAAGAAACTACGAATGTAAGGGCAAGTAATACATCATGTGTTATTGAGAGAGGTTAACCAACCTAATTCAGAGGAAATGTGGTTTAAAATTGGTAATCAACTTCTAAAATTTGGTATTGAACAATTTTGTTTGGTTACTAGTTTGAACTGTTTTGGGGATTTAGATATGAGTAGATGTCAAAGCAAGGACAGGTTGAATAATTTAGATAAGTACTTCAAGGATTATAGCTCAATAAACCAGATTGTTCTACAAAAATGTTTTAAGAAATCGGAGTTTGCTAATGATAAAGATGCTGTTAGTGTGGCATGTCTGTATTTGATTTCAAATTTTCTGTACTCAGCAATAAAAGATAAATTGGTTGATAAAGATGTCATGCATATGTTTGAAAGTGATGAGTTTAATAACCATCCATGGCGTAAAGAGTTGTTTAGTATTACACTGAAATATTTAAAGGTCATATTAAATATAAAGTCTGTGAAATGTAATGTCAGCAAGAAGCATGATGAATTTAAGAAATTGAAAATATCAATGAAGAGTGGTAACGTCTACAAGTTACATGGTTTTCCTCTGGCACTACGAGAGTATTCCTATTTTGTCGGGGTCTTTTTGCAAGTTAGAGGATTCTGGTGTACCACGTATGATTAATTGGTCAACAGACATTAAAGCCCTTCATCGTGATCTTCAGAGAGAAGTATTTCAGTCCAAAGAGGTAATTTTTTTTTCGCTTGTTTGTATTCTATTTTTTAAGTAATTTATTGCTTTTTCGTTAATGTTATTCTCTCTATTTGTATTCATTTGTTCACTTTTTTTTGTATTTTTTTTATAGATTGAAATAAGGAAAGTAACTCTAACTGATAAGGAGAAGAAAATGTTAAATCTCAGTGGGTTTTGTTACAACTCAAAAGATCCAGTTGTAAGAAATTTGACTGAAGAAGATGATAATTTTGAGATTCTTTCACCAAAATTTCCATTGCCAACTAAACCTTCTATTTCGAAGTTGACTAAGCCTTCTAGTTCCAAGTCGACTAAACCTTGTATTTCAAGTCAAGTGAGCCTTCTACTTCCAGGGTTAAGAAAGCCTCTAAAAATGCATTGGAATCATCATTTTTAGATTTGAAGAACCGCATGAAGCTTCTTTCATTGGAGCTGTCATGGTTAAGCAAGAATATGTCTCTGTTGCAAAATTATTTTTCTTTGAGGCAGGATACCATTATGCGTGATATGAACCAGATGAAAAGGGACATGGATGATAGGTATGTCGTCATTATTCCTATATTGTCAGGTATTCAAGAAAAGTTAGGATGTGGTACACATCCTATTCATTCATTTGTCGTTCCTCATGATGATGATGAACAAGTTGCGGATAACCGGACTAAAACTATGGTTGTTAAGGTATATTTTACTTAACCTGTTTAGTTAACTAAATATATTATATCATGTAGTTGTTTTCTTTCTTTTAATTTTTTTTTCCCTCATTTTTATAGGCTAATATTCATACTAATGATAATGCCAAAGGGATTGAGGAGGACGAGCTTGAGATAGATGATCAGGTAGGATATAAAATTATTCTTTTATTATAAATAATAGTTTCATTTGGTAACCAAGTCTGTTACCTTATTATATGTCAAGTTCAACTTTTACTTATACTTTTTCTTTTTTAGGATACCGCTACTGCTAATGATAGTGCCAAAGACACCAAGGTTAACGAGAATGAGAAGAAAGATAATGATGGAGGAGATAGCAAGGTTGCTACTTTCTTTACATTTATGTTAGGTGTTGGTTTTGAAAAAAAAAAAAAATTCACATAAGCGGAAGTGTTATAACACCAAGATTTTAAAAAATTTCTCAAATCTTTCTAGGATTAACATGGTTATATATTGATTTTTGACAAATAAATAGAAGGAAAAGAATATAATTACCCTTGAAGACTTATTTACTTTAGCTTTTCTATTGACACCAAGAGTCTTCTTCTCCAATCACCCTACCAAGTATATAGTGTGTGGGCATTTCCTTGATCAACAATTGAAATTGTACTATTTATAATTTACTATCTTTTTTCTTTCTAGATGTAAGTAGAGAAAAATAGTAATTAGAGAACTAATTTCTCTATATCTCTCTTTTGTTCTCTCTAGAATAAGTTGATAGTAGTATCTTTTTCTCAAGAACAACCTATTTTGCTCTCTAGATATTTGGTGTAGATGAAGAGATCACTTTTCTTCTTCCTCTACGCTACTTCTTCCTCAACTTCAATAATATGAAAGTAGTAGTAGTAGTATTATGAGTGGGAATACCTAATTTTTGGCTCCCACTCATATATTAAATTGTCTATTAAAATAATTAAATCATATTTAATTATTTATTAATTTATTTAAGCTTTAGATAAGCTAAGTACTTACCTATTAATTGATAGACACTACAAAATCCACTTAATCATCGAACCCTAGGGTACCAAACCCATCTAAAAATCACAAACACACATAGAAAAACTGAATGATCAAGAACAAGCCAAAGAAAAAGATTTACAGTAAATAGACCATAACAAAACCTGTGGCTTTGGTACCAATTGTTGGTAATTATTTATAAAAAATATGACAAAATCAAAGATGAGTGGAAGTACGGAAAACAAAATTTTTTCCGTATTATAGTTTTTCGCAAAACCTTTTAGGATCTTTGTTATAATCTAAATATATACAAGAGATTATGTACCTCAACCAGTGAGTTTTCCTTCCTATGCACCAAGCTTATAACTACAGAGGTGAGTGGGTATCTGGATCTTGATCAACCTTCAAGTGAGAATCCAAGAACTCCAATGGCCTCCAATAATGGCTCCAAGAATTTCTCTCTCTCTCACTTTTTTCTTGGTTTTCTAAAGCAACCGCCAAACTAATGTGTCAGTAGTACTGAATATTAGACACAAAAGAGGGAGGGGATGAGCCTTTTATAGGCTCCTCTTTAGGGTGAAATTCGGCCAGCCCTAGGGAATGGGCTGGCTGAAATTACTTAATGCCCTAATAGACATTGCAGTGGGCTCTAAAGACCCAAGACCTATGTAGTGCCTAAAATTCTCACAAGTGCATCGTGCTAAATAATAAACATCTTTGCATCTAATTTTCATAGTTTTAAAATTAGTTCCAAAGTTAAATTCTAAATTAAGTATTTATTGATACAAGTTAAATTCTTAATTAATTAACGATAAGTCTTAGTTTTTTGTGCAGTGAAAGATGGATTCTTCATTCCAAAAAAAAAAAAAAGTTGATGTGCTTATTTTCTGTTAACGGGTTTACTTGTTATTGAATAAAGTGTTTAATTATTTTTGTGTTAATTTAGGAAGATGGACACGTGTTTTATGCTATTAGTAATATTGAAAAAAAATATTATTATATATATACAATTTTGAGCACATAAAGTTACCACCGTTGGCAAGTTTTGTTTTGTTTTTATTTTTTTCCTTTTCCCAATATCCTAGAAGATTGATACAAATCCCATTTACCTCTTCGTCTCCACTAACTTTCCTTTTTCTCTCTTTCTTGAATTGTTGCTCTAAATTACTTCATAAAACAAGTCCATCCCATTATTTGCAATCAGTGAGTTTCTTTTCTAAATCTTTCTTTATTTTTATGTTATTTGTATCTATTTTATGTGCACAAGGATATAGATATTTTGATAGAGCATGTGAGCATGTTTAGTTCTGAAATTCTATATATATTCCTAAAAAGGAAATTAATTTATTACATATAAGAAACCTTGTGATTAATTTGGAGTTTTTATTGTTGTCTAAATTATATCGATTTGTATTAAGTTATTTTACACACATATGCTGAGTTATATTGATACTATATTTAACTAAATTACAATGGAAACAAGATATTATTATAGTGCTAAGTATATTTCATTTATTGGAATTAGTGGAATCTCAATAACAAGATCAAAAGTTAAACTAACGACCATGCCATGTTTGGTAAAAACAACAAAAAAAAAAAGAAAAGAAAAAGCACTTGAAGTCTTAATGATCACGTTTAAGCTATTTATCTCTTCCTAGAGGAATTGTAAGACTTGTAGCTATTTTATGTACCTATTATAGAATTTTAGAATGTGAAGTCAAATCTATTTTTTTTTTATTAAACAGGAACAACCACTATATACCTAACATTTCTATTGTAACCATTTCTATATTCTTATGTGAGCTATTGTGTCATATTATTGAAGATGATCTTATAAGAAAATGAATTTATATGAAAGTTAAATATCATGATTGGGTCCTTAAGCACATCAAGTTTGAATTTCTTGGAGAGGAATTCTGTCTTTCACCTTATTTTGTATTTCTTGGACTCAAGGTAAGTGGAAATTCCATTTTAACATCACAAGAACATATGTATATGATTGTATATATTAAAGGTGGTGTATCTGTGATATTGAGATTAATATATTTGAAAATTGTTCATGTCCTTTTCATTAAGCATGTCATGTTTGCATGCACAAAATAATTATTTACAGGTCATAATTTTAATTAAGAGTCTTATACCCTAAACGTTATTTATTTTGAAGAAGAGTATGGTTCTTATCTTGCTGATCTAGTAGGTAAATGTGGTGAAATCCCTTGAGATTCAGTCTAAGACAGGGTGAGCTAAAATAAGAGGGAGGTCAAATCTCTTGAGGTTAATTCCAGGACAGGATAAGCCTCAAATGATAATTATTAAGAGGATACATGCTATTTCACTGAGTTAGGAACTATACAAAGAAGGGGGCCCAAATATGATTTGAATATTAATGTTTTCTAAGGAAATTAAGGGAATAAAGATTAATAATTTTATATACAAATTGTTCATAAGCATACATGGATTTTCATTTACTGGGCCATTGCTCATTTAGTTCTTGTGATGCAGATGATCAGAACTAGGAATAGTGTTGGCTGAGCTGTTTTCACTCTAATGCTGTTCATATGCCAATTTTGAAGTGAAGAAAGACTGTTTTAAAGTGAAGAAAGACGTTTTGAGAACTTTGTATATATTTTTACTACATAGATGTATATACTGATCTTGTGGGAATTGTGAACAGTATTAGAACTATGTTTTATACTGTACATAGTGTATAATTTTGCGTTGCAAAATAGCAGTATCACAGGTGTTTTTGGAACCAAATTAAAAAGTTTGAATTTATCCTGTACTTTTTATTTATTTTAGGTTAATGAAAGTAAGTTGGCACTGTTTAGCTTTCATACGTAGTATTGCTAGTGGGTGTAACAACCTATTTCAACACGTTTCCCTTTTATGTAATTGCCTAGAAAACTGTTTGAGTCCAATTTAGCTAATCTCATGCAGTCCAAGATGTTGTTGTAGGTTAGGGACCTAAATAGACCTATTTAATTCAAGCTCCAATAGACAAGGGCCTACTTACAATTAACTCTTAATACAAGTGAGCTTGTATTATTAGTTATGGATTTATTCCACTAAAGGTCCAAACTGTACTTTTTGAATTAGTTAAATATCACAAGATACTTTATAATTAAAATTATGTCCATTAGATAATTAACATGTATATGTGTTTCTCCACATGAATACCGATAATTGGGGGCTAGATAAAATTACCATTTTGCCCCTCCAATTATATCTTTCAATTCCTTGATACATGACTATATCCAATGGATAACCGAAATTGCAAAAAGTCTTTAATTAATAAAATATCTAATTTTATTAATAACTTAGCTAAGATTTAAATCATCCAAACTCTTATAGCTTCTCAAGGCGGTATTCACTTCTCTATATAATAGAGTTGTGATTCCATATCTATAAGCATATATTCCCAATGCCCATAATAATGTATTACCAAAATATCAGGGTTTAGATCATTAATTTCCTGATCCGTACCTTTTAACATCTCAAATAATACAAATTATGAACAGGAGTTCATCACCTATTTCAAAATTAAAAAAGACATGGAGGCGTCATCTGTAACGTTAGATCATAGTTTAAAACCGTCGTCTAAGGGGATATTTTGTAGTAGTGCATGTGTTAATCATCTAGTTTATGAGAATATGTTCTTGTCAATGACACTTATTACGGAAACATATTTCACATAGTCCATTTTCAGTATTTACACACTAAGACTTTTTGTACACGGTCACACCATTATAGATTAAGATACATTATAAATGCACAAAGTCTTACAACACGATCCAAGAGAAGTGTCCATCTTCTCTTATTAGTTGTGAATAATATTTTTTGATTTAATTAGAGAAAATAAATCCTAACTTTAATAAATAAATTTATTAAAATATTTCTCTAATAAATAAGTCATGGAACTTTTATGACATTTACTATTATACTAATAATCAAAATATTATCACAATTACTATGCATAAATTATAATTTTATTAAATATCTATAAATAATAAATACTTTTTGGGCATAATCCTATCACTTCCCTCCTACCAGGCATCATCACTGCGAGGCTCATAACTGACTTACTCCATCTTTACCTCTTGATCTCAAGAAATAAGGTGGCCCATCACTGTGGTATACTCCACTAATTGAGGTGGAAAAGTAAAACTAAAATATGGCAAACTTTGATTGATCTTGACTGACATACCCCTCTGTGGGCTGCTACTAAGAGCCTAACTCTGGGCCTCATCTGGTATCAAAACTGTTATCTCTGTTGCGTCCCCAAAACAATGTCGCAGCCTTAACAACTTTTCTTTTTTCAACTTTTCTTTGATAAAAGTTTTGCATAACAATATTAAGGCATTTCAAAAAACTTTTACTCTGCTTTAACTTTTTTAAAAACATGCGTGGCCTCGTGATGTGTTCAATATCTCGCTATATACGCCAAGTATGTGTAGTAATAATGAAATGCCCATGGTCATGCACATAATCTCAATACAAAGCATAGAAAAATAAAAGACTATTGCAGTTGAGTACTTTACTTATCTCGAGTCCAAACTTCCTAAATCTTAGCTCATGAAATGCTCTTTGCTCAAGGTACAAGTGATGTGTCACTAATTGTTTTTTGTTTTTCCCATTACAGATTCCTTTGGTCATTACACAAGTAATGTTAATTTATATTTTTCTTGAAGACTCACTAATTTTAAAAATATATTTCCAAGCTTGAGGATATTAAACATAAGAAAATATCTTCTTTACGAAAATCTGCCAACACCGAATTCCATGAAAAATTTATCATCTCAAACTAAATGTACTCAAAGGTTTCATAACTTATCATCACACCCACTAGAAGAAGCAAAATAGAATTATGTCTCATAAGGATAAGAAAACAACCGAATACATAGACCGACAGGAAAGACAATACTTTCATACAGATATACTGACTTTAAAGGTTTATATATATATATAGGTTCCCAATCCAGTAGGTTTTTTTTTTTTTTTTACCTATCCATAGGTATTTTTTAGCCGGCTACAATAATTTGAGTAATTGAAAAGAAAAATAATAAAAATAAATACACATTATTTAATAATTTTCTCTCTCCTCCTTTTACCATGAAAAGACGTGTGTGACCAATTTTAATTGGCCAAAATAATACTTGTAGATAAGTAAAAAAAAAAATCTATTAGATTGATGCCAATATATATAATGTAATGACATGTAAATACAAATTTCTCTTTTCTTTTTGGTAGAGAAATACTACTCTAATGAAATGATAGTAGCTGAAATAAAATAAGGTTTGTACAAATAATTATAACCCACTTAGTACACGTCCAACTTGAAGCAAAGAGCATCTCTCGAGTATTTCATGCCAAAATTACTCAGAGAGTGAAAATTAATTATTATAATAAATTAATATCAAATACTCTAAAAAATATACACATATGACACTAATCTCTAATTCAATGCAATTGTAACACCCAGGCTTGGCCCAATCGGTGGTCTGCCAGCTTCCCTGGCCGAGTTATCTACCTCCTTATGACTGACCCATAGTGTTATGCTAAGCCTGTATTGTGTTCTGTGGGTTTCACTATAGGATTTGTCCTATTTGACATATTTCTACCTCAGGATGCCCCCCAACTATACTTGAACATAAAGCCTCCACTTTAAGAAGGACTTACAATTGGTACCAACTAGTTTTTGTAACACTCCAGGCTGGTCGGAAAGGGATAGGTAACTGAGCCGGGGAATATAGGAATTTTATAACTAGTTGATATAGGAATTTTATAATAGATATAAGTAAAATATATATGTATTTTTTTTGGAGGGATAACTCATTGATTTCTAATATTAGGCTTTGGAGCTATTACTATCATTGGGCTATTTATTGTTTAGTTGAAAATACTAAAGTATCCCGTACTAAAATATTTTGAGCGAATAGAGATAAAAAAAATTATAAGGATAAAAAGGGAAAAAATGGACAATTAAAAGTACGAAATTAAACTTAACTTTTAGGATAAATGAGGAAAGAAATGACAAATGTCTATTATGACCCTCTAAAACAAATAAATTACTTATTTTTTTAAAAAACACAAAAAACAAAAGGAAAAAAAGTTAAGGGTATAATTGGGAATAAAATATACGATGACCTACTTATCTACACTTACTATATATACTAGTGAGAGATTGGCACATGCCAAGCACGTGCAGGCCTAGATAATACTTGAATATGTTTTATATGTAATTAGTATTGTTAGGGACAATATAAAAAAAAAAAAAACCACTTGCCTTTCATGAAAAAAAATCCACATATTTTTATTAATATCAAATAAAACGTTTTATTTGTGCTTTTTTATCAAATCTCACTAGATCCACATATATAGTCAAAGTTGTCGTTAAAATTGTTGAAAACGAATGTTTTTAACTTTTAAAATTAGATAACATAATTAAAAAAAAAGAATTTTTGTATTTCTGAAACCTGTAAGAACAAGGATTTAAAGGGGGAAAAAAATTAGTTAGGTCAATTTTGGTCATTCTCTTTGTTGAGTGTTCAAAAGAAGGAGTTCATCGCTCGAAACTTACCTACTACCTCAAGGTACCAAAGATTGAGTATTTGATGGTCTAGAACCGATTTCTTTGTATCTAGCACCTTGTTCCTCCAAATGGCAATTTTCGGTCAATTTTGGTCATTCTGTTTGAAGAGAGTTCAAAACAAGGTGTTTATTGCTCGAAACTTACCTACTACCTCGAGGTACCAACTAAAGAGTATTTGGAGGTCTAGAACCCATTTCGTTGTATTTAGTACCTTGTTTCCCAAATGGCAATTTTCGGTCAATTTTGGTCATTCTCTTTGTAGAGAGTTCAAAACAAGGAGTTTATTCCTCGAAACTTACCTACTACCACAATGTACCAAATAAAGAGTATTTGGTGGTCTAGAACCCATTTCGTTGTATTTAGCACCTTGTTTTCCCAAATAGCAATTTTCGGTCAATTTTGGTCATTCTCCTTGTAGAGAGTTCTAAACAAGGAGTTCATCGCTCGAAACTTACCTACTATGTCAAGGTACCAAATAAAGAGTATTTGGAGGTCTAGAACCCGTTTTATTGTATTTAGCACCTTGTTTCCCCAAAAGGCAATTTTCGGTCAATTTTGGTCATTCTCTTTGTAGAGAGTTCAAATCAAGGAGTTTATCCCTCGAAACTTACCTACTACCTCAAGGTACAAAATAAAGAGTATTTGGTGGTCTAGTACCCATTTTGTTGTATTTAGCACTTTGTTTTCTCAAATGGCAATTTTCGTTCAATTTTTGTCATTCTCTTTGTAGAGAGTTCAAAATAAGGAGTTTATTCCTCGAAACTTATCTACTACCTCAAGGCACCAAATAATGAGTATTTGGTGGTCTAGAACCGATTTCGTTGTATCTAGCACCTTGTTCTCCCAAATGGCAATTTTCGGTCAATTTTGGTAATTCTGTTTGGAGAGAATTCAAAACAAGGAGATTATTGCTCGAAACTTACCTACTACCTCAAGGTACCAAATAAAGAGCATTCGGGGGTCCAGAACCCATTTCGTTGTATTTAGCACCCTGTTTTCCCAAATAGCAATTTTCGATCAATTTTGGTCATTCTCTTTATAAACAGTTCAAAACAAGGAGTTTATTGCTCGAAACTTACCTACTACCTGAAGGAACCAAATAAAGAGTATTTGGAGGTCTAGAACCCATTTCGTTGTATTTAGCACCTTGTTTTCCGAAATGGCAATTTTCGGTCAATTTTGGTCATTCTCTTGGTAGAGAGTTCAAAACAAGGAGTTTGTTCCTCGAAATTTACCTACTACCTCAAGGTACCAAATAAAGAGTATTTGGTGGTCTAGAACCCATTTCGTTGTATTTAGCACCTTGTTTTCCCAAATGGTAATTTTCGGTCAATTTCGGTCATTCTCTTTGTAGAGAGTTCAAAACAAGGAGTTTATTGCAAAAAACTTACCTACTA
>JXTC01000335.1:71094-82692 GCA_002914845.1 Trema orientale
CCTCAAGGTACCAAATAATGAGTATTTGGAGGTCTAGAACCGATTTCGTTGTATTTGGTGGTCTAGAACCGATTTCGTTGTATCTAGCACTTTGTTCTCCCAAATGGCAATTTTCGGTCAATTTTGGTCATTCCGTTTGGAGATAGTTCAAAACAAGGAGTTTATTGCTCGAAACTTACCTACTACCTCAAGATACCAACTAAAGAGTATTTGGTGGTCTAGAACCCATTTCGTTGTATTTAGCACCTTGTTTTCCCAAACGGTAATGTTCGGTCAATTTTGATCATTCTCTTCGTAGAGAGTTCAAAACAAGGAGCTTATTGCAAAAAACTTACCTACTATCTCAAGATACCAAATAATGAGTATTTGGTGGTCTAGAACCGATTTCGTTGTATCTAGCACCTTGTTCTCCCAAACGGCTATTTTCGGTCAATTTTGGTCATTATCTTTGTAGAGAGGTCGGAACAAGGTGCTTATTGCTCGAAACATACCTACTACCTCAAGGAACCAAATAAAGAGTATTTGGAGGTCTAGAACCCATTTCGTTGAATTTAGCACCTTGTTTTCCCAAATGACAATTTTTGGTCAATTTTGGTCATTCTCTTTGTAGAGAGTTCAAAACAAGGAGTTTATTCCTCGAAACTTACCTACTACCTCAAAGTACCAAATAAATAGTATTTGGTAGTCTAGAACCCATTTCATTATATTTAGCACCTTGTTTTCCTAAATGGCAATTTTCGGTCAATTTTGGTCATTCTCTTTGCAGAGAGGTCAAAACAAGGAGTTTATTGCTCGAAACTTACCTACTACCTCAAGGTACCAAGTAATGAGTATTTGGTGGCCCAGAACTCTTTTCGTTGTATCTAGCACCTTGTTTTCCCAAATGGCAATTTTCGGTCAATTTTGGTCATTCTCTTTGGAGAGAGTTCAAAACAAGGAGCTTATTGCTCGAAACTTACCTATTACCTCAAGGTACCAAATAAACTGTATTTGGTGGCCTGGAACTCATTTTGTTGTATCTAGCACCATGTTTTCCCGAATGGCAATTTTTCGTCAATTTTGGTCATTCTCTTTGCAGAGAGTTCAAAATAGGGAGTTTGCCGCTCGAAACTTACCTACTACCTCAAGGTACCAAATATACAGTATTTGGTGGTCCAGAACCCATTTCATTATATTTAGCAGCTTATTTTCCCAAATGGCAAAATTCGGTCAATTTTGGTCATTCTCTTTGTAAAGAGTTCAAAACAAGGAGTTTATTCCTCGAAACTTACCTACTACCTCAAGGTACCAAATAAAGAGTATTTGGTGGTCTAGAACCCATTTCGTTATATTTAGCACCTTGTTTTCCCAGATGGCAATTTTAGGTCAATTTTGGTCATTCTCTTTGTAGAGAGTTCAAAACAAGGACTTTATCACTCATAACTTACCTACTACCGTAAGGTACAAAATAAAGGGTATTTGGTGGTCTGGAGAGAGTTAAAAACGAGGAATTTCTTGCCCCAATCTTATCTACTACCTCAAGGTACCAAATAAACTGTATTTGGTCGCCTAGAACTCATTTTGTTGTATCTAGCACCTTGTTTTCCCGAATGGCAATTTTTTGTCAATTTTGGTCATTCTCTTTGCAGAGAGTTCAAAACAAGGAGTTTGCTGCTCGAAACTTACCTACTACCTCAAGGTACCAAGTATAGAGTATTTGGTGGTCTAGAACACATTTCGTTGTATTTAGTACTTTGTTTTCCTAAATGGCAATTTTCAATCAATTTTGGTCAATCAATTTTGGTCAATCTCTTTGGAGTGAGTTCAAAACAAGGAGTTTGTTGCTCCAATCTTACCTACTACTTCAGGGTACCAAATAATGAGTATTTGGTGGCCTAGAACACAGTTCGTTGTATCTGCCACCTCGTTTTCCCAAATGGCAATTTTCGGTCAATTTTGGTCATTCTCTTTGGAGAGAGTTCAAGATAAGGAGTTTGTTGTTCAAATCTTACCTACTACCTCAAGGTACCAAATAAACAGTATTTGCTGGTCTAGAACCCATTTCGTTCTATCTAGTACCTTGTTTTCCCAAATGGCAATTTTTAGTCAATTTTGGTCATTCTCTTTGGAGTGAGTTCAAAACAAGGAGTTTGTTGCTCGAAACTTTACTATTACCTCAATGTACCAAATAAAGAATATTTGGTGGTCTAGAACTCATTTTGATGTTTCTAGCACCTTGTGTTCCCAAATGGTTATTTTCGGTCAATTTTGGTCCTTCTCTTTTGAGAGAGTTCAAAACAAGGAGTTTGTTGCTCCAATCTTTCATGCTACCTCAAGGTACCAAATAAAAAAACTTTGGTGGCCTAGAACTCATTTCGTTGTATCTAGCACCATGTTTTCCCAGATGGGAATTTTCGGTCAAGTTTGGTCATTCTTTTTGGAGACAGTTCAAAACAAAGAGTTTGTTGTTCCAATTTTATCTACTGCCTCAAGGTACCAAATAAAGAGTATTTGGGGGCCTAGAACTCATTTCGTTGTATCTGGTACCTTGTTTTCCCAAATGGCAATTTTCGGTCAATTTTGTCATTCTCTTTGGAGAGGGATAAAAATATGGTGTTTGTTACTCCAATCTTACCTACTACCTCAAGGTACCAAATAAAGAGTGTTTCCTGGCCTAGAACTCATTTTGTTGTATCTAGAAACTTGATTTCTCAAATGGCAATTTTCGGTCAATTTTGGTCATTCTCTTTGGAGAGAGTTCAAAACAAGGAGTTTGTTTCTCGAAACTTACATACTATCTCAAGGTACCAAATAAAGAGTATCTGGTGGCCCAGAACTCTTTTCGTTGTATCTAGCACCTTGTTTTCCCAAATGGCAATTTTCGGTCAATCTTGGTCATTCTCTTTGGAGAGAGTTCAAAACAAGGAGCTTATTGCTTGAAACTTACCTACTACCTCAAGGTACCAAGTAAAGAGTATTTGTTGGTCTAGAACTCATTTCGTTGTATCTAGCACCTTGTTTTCCCAAATGGCAATTTTCGGTCAATTTTGGTCTTTCTTTTTGGAGAGAGTTCACAACAAGGAGTTTATTACTCGAAACTTACCTACTACCTCAAGGTACCAAATAAAGAGTATTTGGTGGTCTAGAACCCATTTTGTTGTATCTAGCATCTTGTTTTCCCAAATGGCAATTTTCGGTCAATTTTGGTCATTCTCTTTGGAGAGAGTTCAAAACATGGACTTTGCTGCTCGAAATTTACCTACAATCTCAAGGTAACAAATATAGAGTATTCGGTGGTCTAGAACCCATTTCGTTGTATCTAGCACCTTGCTTTCCCAAATGGCAATTTTCAGTCAATTTTGGTCATTCTCTTTGAAGAGAGTTCAAAACAAGGAGTTTATTTCTCCAATCTTAGCTACTACCTCAAGGTACCAAATAAAGAGTATTTGGTGGCCCAGAACTCATTTCGTTGTATCTAGCACCTTGTTTTCTCAAATAGCAATTTTCGGTCAATTTTGGTCATTCTCTTTGGAGAGAGTTCAAAACAAGGAGTTTGTTGCTCCAATCTTACCTACTACCACAAGGTACCAAATAAACAGTATTTGGTGGCCTGGAACTCATTTCGTTGTACCTAGTACCATGTTTTCCCAAACAGAAATTTTCGGTCAATTTTGTTCATTCCCTTTAGAGAGAGTTCAAAGCAAGGAGTTTGTCACTTGAAATCTACTTACTACCTCAAGGTACCAAATAATGAGTATTTGGTGGTCTAGAACTCATTTCGTTGTGATATGAACTCCGCCAACAATCGTGACGAAACCCAGCACCAACTATGGAATTCGAACCCAGGATCACAAAGTCGCAAGATTGTTGAGTCTTGACCCGTTACCTAGCAAGATAAGAACCAAGAACTACGAAAGAATATAGATGCCACACCAAGAATCCTCAAGAACCACTCAAGAATCGTTGGGATAATTCTGGTTATTTTGAACGCCACAAGAATTAACTTGATAAGTTCAAGAATCTTCTCAAGAATGAGGAAAACATGAATAACTCGCAATATTATTGATCAATAATCTATTCTAAAACGTACAAGGACCTCTCCTTTATATAGGAGTCGAATTCAACCCTAATTTAAGATAAACTAATGTTATTTTGAAATGTGGCAACCCTCTCCTCAATTAAATCCGAAAATAACTAAATCTGAATTAAAGAAGTTTCNTAAAAGTACAAAAGACCTTGAAAAATGTGTATAGATGTATTTAGCTTCAATTGGACTCTTCTAGAACTTTAATCATAGTGACTAGGCTCCTTTGGATCTGATTTGGGCTTATATCGGGCCTCAATGTATTAGCCATCTCACCAATGTGTTAAATCAGCCCATTTAATGCCTCTTTGAATCTCTTGGCTCTAAGTCTTGTGATTGGCCCACTTGGCAAGCTTAATGGATCATGAGATTGCTGCCTTTGAGTCCCTCCAAGCCCTTATGAATGCTCCTGCTCTTGCATGTGTGGTTGAGTAGCTACATTTGCATCATTCTCCCCCTCTTGAAAAGGATTTGTCCTCAAATCATCACCTGCATCAAAAGGAGATAAATCAGCAACGTTAAAGCTCGCACTAACACCATACTCACCTGGTAATTCTAGCTTGTAGGCATTATCATTGATACATTCCACCACTCGAAATGGTCCATCTCCCCGAGGTAGTAGTTTTAAGTGCCGTTGTTCCAGAAAACAATCCTTCCTCAAGTGCACCCAAATCCAATCTCCTGGTTTAAATACTACCTTTTTGCGTCCCTTGTTGGCTTGATGGACATATTGTTCGGTCCTTCTTTCAATGTTTAACCGTGCCTTTTCGTGAATCTGTTTCACCAAATCAGCTTTCTTTTTGCCATCTAAGTTTACACGTTCACTCAAAGGTGAAGGGGTTAAATCCAAAGGTGACAATGGATTAAATCCGTAAACAATTTCAAATGGTGAAAACTTAGTTGTAGAATGTACACTCCTATTGTAAGCAAATTCAACATGTGGCAAACAATCTTCCCATGTTTTCAAGTTCTTCTTAATGATAGCACATAACAAAGAAGACAAAGTCCTATTCACTACTTCAGTATGACCATCAGTTTGTGGATGACAAGTAGTAGAAAATAATAACTTGAATCCTAGCTTTCCCCACAAAGTCTTCCAAAAGTAACTTAGGAACTTAGCATCTCTATCAGAAACAATGGTCCTAGGCATGCCATGCAACCTAACAATTTCTTTAAAGAACAATTCAGCTATATGTGATGCATCATCAGTTTTATGACATGCAATGAAATGTGCCATCTTAGAAAACCTATCTACCACCACAAAGATTGAATCTCTCCCCCTCTTAGTCCTAGGTAATCCCAAAACAAAATCCATGGAAATATCAGTCCAAGGTTCACTAGGTATAGGCAGAGGGGTGTACAAACCATGGGGCTTCAACTTAGACTTAGCTTGTTTACAAGTGATACACTTTTCACATATTCTTTCAACATCACGTTTCATATGAGGCCAAAAGAAATATTCATGCAAAACACCTAAAGTCTTAGCCATACCAAAATGACCCATCAAACCACCACTATGAGCTTCTCTCACAAGTAATTCACGCAAAGAATACTTAGGCACACACAATTTATTCTCCCGAAACAAAAATCCATTACGCCTATAGAACTTACCAAATGCTACTTTTTCACATGCATTGAACACATTACCAAAATCAGAATCTTGTGCATATAAATCCTTAATGTATTCAAAGCCAAGTAGTTTTGTATCCAAAGTAGAAAGGAAGGCATACCTTCGGGACAATGCATCAGCCACAACATTTTCCTTACCTTGCCTATATTTAATCACATAAAGAAATGTCTCAATGAATTCTACCCACTTTGCATGGCGTTTGTTCAGCTTTTGTTGTCCCTTTAAATGCTTCAAGGATTCATGATCAGTGTGAATCACAAATTCCTTTGGCCATAAATAATGCTGCCAATTTTCCAAAGCTCTCACCAAAGCATACATCTCCTTATCATAAGTAGGATAGTTTAGAGATGTCCCACTCAATTTTTCACTGAAGTATGCAACTGGACGGCCTTCTTGCATCAAGACAGCTCCAATACCTATTCCTAAAGCATCACACTCAATTTCAAAAGTTTTAGCAAAGTTAGATAAAACAAGTAAAGGTGCATTAGTTAACTTCTCTTTGATCAGATTAAATGCCTTTTCTTGTTCCTTCCCCCACTTAAATGGCATATTCTTCTTAATAACTTCAGTAAGAGGGGCGGCCAAGCTACTAAAATCATGCACAAACCGTCTATAGAAACTAGTTAGGCCGTGAAAACTCCTCACTTGGCTGATTATTGTAGGCGTTAGCCAATCTTGGATTGCTTTCACCATTTCCTCGTCCACCTCAATTCCCTGAGCACTAACAACAAAGCCAAGAAACACAAGCTTATCTGTGCAAAATGTGTATTTCTTGAGGTTAGCAAACAACTTTTCTTTGCTTAACACATCTAAAACAGATTTTAAATGCATTACATGTTTTTCTAAGTTTTTGCTATAAATTAAGATATCATCAAAATATACAACCACAAATCTACCAATAAATGCACGCAAAACATGATTCATCAAAAGCATAAAAGTACTTGGAGCATTAGTTAAACCGAAAGGCATCACTAACCACTCATACAAACCATATTTAGTTTTAAAGGCAGTTTTCCATTCATCACCTTCTCTCATTCTAATATGATGATATCCACTCCTTAGATCAATTTTTGTAAAAACACAAGAACCATGCAATTCATCTAGCATATCATCTAATCTAGGAATAGGATGGCGATACTTTACCATTATATTGTTGATGGCTCGACAATCAACACACATCCTCCATGTCCCATTCTTCTTAGGAACTAATAGCACTGGAACTGCACAAGGACTCATGCTTTCACGCACATACCGTTTCTCCAACAATTCACCTACTTGCCTTTGAAGTTCCTTTGTCTCCTCGGGATTGCTCCTATAGGCAGGACGGTTTGGAATTAATGCACCTGGTATGAAGTCAATCTGATGTTCAATCCCACGAACTGGAGGTAAACCATGAGGGATCTCTTCGGAAAATATATCATCAAACTCCTGTAAAAGAGAAACAATATTGCTCGGCAAAGAACCGGCAAGATCATCAGTACATAAAAGAGCCTCCTTGTACATGAGTACTATAAGAGGCTGTTGTAAAATTAAAGCTCTCTTGATCTCACTTTTTCTTGCAATGAAGTTGTATTTTTTCTCTCTTACACTCAATAAGGCTACATTACTCTCTTTTTCCCTTTTACCCTCACTCATGGTTTTGTTTTTCTGTTTTTCTCTCATCTCTTTTTCTTTTCTCTCAGTTTCAGCCTCTCTCTCTTTCTCTTTTCTCTTTTCACTCTTTTTTTGCATTTTTAGTTAGTCTTCAAGAACTTGTTTCAGAGTCAATGGCACAAGTGATATTGGCTGCTTTTTAACGGTAAAAGAGTACCTATTGATGAAACCATCATGTGTGACTAGCCGATCATACTGCCATGGTCTTCCCAATAGAATATGACATGCATGAATAGGTACTACATCGCAAAGCACTTCATCTTCATACTTGCCAATGGAAAATGCCACCAACACTTGTTTTGTCACCTTGACTTTTCCGCAATTGTTCAGCCATTGAAGCCGGTACGGTCGTGGAAGCTTTATGGTAGGTAATACTAATTTCTCCACTAATTCAGTACTAGCCACATTGGTGAAACTCCCTCCATCAATTATGACGCTGCAAACTTTTTTATTCACAAAACATCGAGTATGAAACAAGTTCTCTCACTGGTTGTTGTTTTCTTCCTTAACTTGCGTGCTAAGAGCTCGTCTCGCTACCAATGCTTCTCCGTCTACAGCACACTTCCCTTCATAGTCATCATCAAGTGGTGGCATGTCATCTTCTTCTTCTTCTCGTTCATCGTCCATCTCAATCTCTCCTTGAGCATTGATCACCATCACCCTTTTATTCGGACATTCACTAGCAATATGACCCCTGCCTTAACATTTAAAACACTTAATGTCACAATTTCTCGAAGTGGCAGATTCGGTGTTACCTTGTTTCGGTGCTGCAACTTGTTTCCCATCCTTAGAAGGCTCGCTCTTAGGCTTAGCTGATGGAAATTTGTCCCGTTTAGGGGCTGATCTCCACGAGTTTGTAGGAGCTGAGCTTGGTCCCCTCCTAGGAAAGTTCCTCCATTTTAATTGTTGCTCAACTTTGATAGCTTGATGCACCATATCTGTCAGCTCTACATAGTGTTGCATCTCTACCACGTCCACTATCTCTCTATTTAGACTGTGTAAGAACCTAGCCATGGTAGCTTCTCTATCCTCCTCTACATTTGCTCGGATCATAGCAACCTCCATCTCTTTATAGTAATCATCTATGCTCTTGGATCCTTGAGTTAGTCGTTGCAACTTGTTGTACAGCTCCCGATGGTAGTAGCTTGGAAAGAAACGTCTTCTCATGATTGTTTTCATCTCGT
This sequence comes from Trema orientale, assembly GCA_002914845.1. Taxonomy (NCBI): domain Eukaryota; kingdom Viridiplantae; phylum Streptophyta; class Magnoliopsida; order Rosales; family Cannabaceae; genus Trema; species Trema orientale. Next base: position 79,625 of record JXTC01000335.1, read on the forward strand.
CCTACATCTCAACAGGGCATTCCGGATTTCTCCTTCTTTCCTTCAACAATTGATCCCACCAAACAATAGCATAATCAGTGAATTCAATTGCAGCAAGCTTTACCTTTTTAATCTCAGAATAGTTGTGGCAATCGAAGATGATCTCCATTCTCTTCTCCCACTCTAGATAAGCTTCAGGATCGTTTTTACCTTGGAAGGACGGAATCTTCACTTTAATGCCTCCCAAGTCATTATCTCGCCTAGGCCTACCCATCCTAGCTTCTCTATTCCCATTACCACGCCTAAACCTGCTCCTGTTTATTGTTGGTTCATCCATCTCCTCCCATTCCTCTACATCTTCATCATCACCCCATTGCTCCTCTAGTTGCACCCGCCTAAGTGGTTGCCTAATGGAAGCATTCTGAGGCTGTCCCGCGGCTATTTCTCCCTCCAACCTATCCATCCTCTCATGAATTGGTTCTAATTCAGCTCTCATCATTCTTCTTATCTCCCCCAATAACGCCTGTAGTTGTAAGTTCAGAACGGTTGGTTGTTATACCTCTTCGGTTGTGTTACCTTCTTGATTACGTGACATATTGAAATTTGCAAAAAACAAGGTTAGGACCTCACAAGCACTCTTTCCTCACATGTTTCACTCAGAAAGATTCACTCACTCTCGTGTTTGGCACTCAATGGCTTTTTACCCTCTTATGTTCTCACCACTCTTGCCTTTTTCCACTCGTTATGTCTTCTTTCACTCTTAATCAGATTCAAGGATACTCCAGTGACGATTCAATATGATAAGCAACCAGATGAAATCACAACACTCACAAGCAATTCTCAAGGAACTAATGCAGGAAATATGGGTAATACGAATTCTTCAGTTTTCAGCAATACCCCAAAATTCACACAATTTCTCCCAAATTTTGATGATTTTTCACACTCAAGCATGGGGTTTTGGCAAAAAGGGGTTTAGGAAGTAAGAAACAAGATTGAAACAAAAAATTTTAAGAAGTGTCTTCAGACTTTTTTTTTTTCCGGATCCCCTTGATTTTTCCTCCTTTCCCTTTTTCTTTCCTTTCTTTGCTGTCGCAGAAAGTGAAGGACACAAGAGAATCTGCTAATTTAAAGAAATGGGTAACCTTTAAGGAAAACGGATAACTTCTAATTTTTGAGAATCGGGTAACAAAAAATCTGGAAACAAGGTAAGATTCGGCCTCCCTATTAACCTCAACAACTTGGACCCCAAGCAAAAAGAAAGAAACTCTAATTGGCTCAGATTAGGAAACCAAATAAATCTAGTATCCTTAAAGCACAAATTTCGGCCAAGAACAAGGAGTTTGATCAGATTGGGAAACCTAGTATCCTTAATTGTCAAAATTTCGGCCAAGGATCAGATCAAGAAACTAAATATCAACTGTCTACCTAAAGTAATAAATTCGGCCAGCCACTGTTTTTTTTTTTCGTAACCCTAATTCAAGAATCAAAGGAACAATAAAGAAAGTAAAGAATAATTCAAACTTGCCTTGAAACCTAAGCTCTGGTACCAAATGATATGAACCCCGCCAACAATCGTGATGAAACCCAGCACTAACTATGGAATTCGAACCCAAGATCACAAAGTCGCAAGATTGTTGAGTCTTGAACCATTACCTAGTAAGATAAGAACCAAGAACTACGAAAGAATATAGACGCCACACCAAGAATCCTCAAGAACCACTCAAGAATCGTTGGGATAAGTCTGGTTGTTTTGAACACCATAAGAGTTAACTTGATAAGTTCAAGAATCTTCTCAAGAATGAAGAAAACACGAATAACTCTCAATATTAATGATCAATATTCTGTTTAAAATGTACAAAGACCTCTCCTTTATATAGGAGTCAAATCCAACCCTAATTTAAGGCAAACCAATACTATTTTGACATGTGGCAACCCTCTCCTTAATTAAATCCGAAAATAACCAAATCTGAAATAAAGAAGTTTCCTAAAAGTACAAAACACCTAAAAAAATGTGAAGACTTTAATTAGACTCTTCTAGAACCTTAATCATAGTGACTAGGCTCCCTTGGATCTGATTTGGGCTTATATCGGGCCTCCATGTGTTGGCCACCTCACCAATGTGTTGAATCAGCCTAATTAATGCCTCTTTGAATCTCTTGGATCTAAGTCTTGTGATTGGTCCACTTAGCAAGCTTAATGGATCACATGAAGGCCGCCCTTGAGTCTCTCCAAGCCCACGTAAATGCTCCTCCTCGTGCACGTGTGGTTGAGGAGCTACATTTGTATCAAATAAACTCCTTGTTTTGAACTATTTACAAAGGAAATGACCGAAATTGACCGAAAATTGCCATTTGGGAAAAAAAGGTTCCTAGATACAACGAAATGAGTTCTAGGCCACCAAATACTCATTATTTGGTACCTTGAGGTAGTAGGTAAGTTTCAAGCAATAAACTCCCTGTTTTGAACTCTCTACAAAGAGAATGACCAAAATTGACAGAAAATTACCATTTGGGAGAACAAGGTGCTACCTACAACGAAATGAGTTCTAGACCACCATATACTCTTTATTTGGTACCTTGACGCAGTAGGTAAGTTTTGAGCAACAAACTCCTTGTTTTGAACTCTCTCCCAAGAGAATAACCAAAATTGACTGAAAATTGTCATGTGGGAAAACAAGGTGCTAGATACAACGAAATGCGTTCTAGACTGCCAAACACTCTTTATTTTGTACCTTGAGGTAGTAGGTAATTTTCGAGCAACAAACTCCTTGTTTTGAATTCTCTCTAAAGGGAATGACCAAAATTGACCAAAAATTGCCATCTGGGAAAACAAGGTGCTAGATACAACGAAATGGGTTTTAGACCACCAAATACTCTTTACTTTGTGCCTTGAGGTATTAGGTAATTTTCGAGCAACAAACTCCTTGTTTTGAATTCTCTCTAAAGGGAATGACCAAAATTGACCGAAAATTGCCATTTAAGATAAACTAATGTTATTTTGAAATGTGGTAACCTTTCCCTCAGTTAAATCCGAAAATAACTAAATCTGAATTAAAGAAGTTTCCTAAAAGTACAAAAGACCTTGAAAAA
>JXTC01000335.1:100654-110914 GCA_002914845.1 Trema orientale
GTTCAAAACTAGGAGTTTGTTGATCTAATCTTGCCTACGACCTCAAGGTACCAAATAAAGAGTATTTGGTAGCCTAGAACTCATTTCGTTGCATCAACCACGTTGTTTTCAAAAATGGCAATTTTCGGTCAATTTTTGTCATTCTCTTTGGACAGAGTTCAAAACAAGGAGTTTGTTGCTTCTATCTTACCTACTACCTCAAGTTACCAAATAAAGAGTATGTGGTGGCTTAGAACTCATTTCGTTGTATCTAGCATATTGTTTTCCCAAATGGTAATTTTCGGTCAATTTTGGTCATTCTCTTTCGAGAGAGTTCAAAACAAGGAGTTCGTTGCTCCAATCTTACCCACTACCTCAAGGTACCAAATAATGTGTATTTGGTTGTCTAGAACCCATTTCGTTTTATCTAGCACCTTATTTTCCCAAATGGTAATTTTAGGTCAATTTTGGTCATTCTCTTTGGAGAGAGTCCAAAACATGGAGTTTGTTGCTCGAAATTTACCTACTGCTTCAAGGTAGCAAATAAAGAGTATTTCGTGGTCTAGAACCCATTTCGTTGTATCCAGCACCTCATTTTCTAAAATAGCGATTTTCGGTCAATTTTGGTCGTTCTCTTCGGAACGAGTTCAAAAAAAGGAGTTTGTTACTCGAAACTTACCTTCTAACTCAAGGTACCAAATAATGAGTATTTGGTGGTCAAGAACCCATTTTGTTGTATCTAGCACCTTGTTTTCCCAAATGGCAATTTTTGGTCAATTTTGGTCATTCTCTTTAGAGAGAGTTTAAAACAAGGAGTTTGTTGCTCGAAACTTACCTACTTCCTCAATGTACCAAACAAAGAGTACTGGGGGGGTCTAGAACTCATTTTGTTGTATCTAGCACCTTGTTTTCCCAAATGGCAATTTTCGGTCAATTTTGGTCATTCCCTTTAGAGAGAGTTCAAAACAAGGAGTTTGATGCTCGAAACTAACCTACTATGCCAAAGTACCAAATAATGAGTATTTGGAGGTCAAGAACCCATTTTGTTGTATCTAGTACCTTGTTTTCCCAAATGGCAATTTTCGGTCAATTTTGGTCATTCTCTTTGGAGAGAGTTCAAAACAAGGAGTTTGTTGCTCGGAACTCACCTACTTCCCCAATGTACCAAATAAAGGGTATTAGGTGGTCTAGAACTCATTTCGTTGTATCTAGTACCTCGATTTCTCAAACAGCATTTTTCGGTCAATTTTGGTCATTCCCTTTAGAGAGAGTTCAAAACAAGGAGTTCGTTGCTCGAAACTTACCTACTATCTCATGGTGCCAAATAATGTGTGTTTGGTAGTTTAGAACCCATTTCGTTGTACCCAGCACCTTATTTTCCCAAATGGCAGTTTTCAGTCAATTTAGGTCATTCTCTTTGGAGGGAGTTCAAAAAAAGGAGTTTGTTGAACGAAACTTTCAAACTACCTCAAGGTAACCAATGAAGAGTATGTGGTGGTCCAGAACTCATTTCGTTGTATCTAGTACCTTGTTTTCCCAAATGGCAATTTTTGGTCAATTTTGGTCATTCCCTTTGGAGAGAGTTCAAAACAAGGAGTTTGTTGCTCCAATCTTTCCTACAACCTCAAGGTACCAAATAAAGAGTATTTAGTAGCCTAGAACTCATTTCGTTGCATCTAGCTCCTTGTTTTTCCAAATAGCAATTTTCGGTCAATTTTGGTCATTCTCTTTAGAGAGAGTTCAAACCAAGGAGTTTGTTGCTCGAAACTCACCAACTTCCCCAGTGTACCAAATAAAGGGTATTAGGTGGTCTAGTACTCATTTCGTTGTATTTAGCACCTCGTTTTTCCAAATGGTAATTTTCGGTCAATTTTGGTCATTCCCTTTAGAGAGAGTTCAAAACAAGGAGTTCGTTGCTCGATACTTACCAATTATCTCATGGTGCCAAATAATGTGTGTTTGGTAGTCTAGAACTCATTTCGTTGTACCCAGCACCTTGTTTTCCCAAATGGCAATTTTCGATCAATTTAGGTCATTCTCTTTGGAGAGAGTTCAAAAAAAGGAGTTTGTTGCTCGAAACTTTCCAACTACCTCATGGTACAAAATAAAGAGTATTCGGTGGTCTAGAACTCATTTCATTGTATCTAGCACCTTGTTTTTCCAAATGGCAATTTCTGGTCAGTTTTGGTCATTCCCCTTGGAGAGAGCTCAAAACAAGGTGTTTGTTGCTCCAATCTTGCCTACAACCTCAAGCTACCAACTAAAGAGTATTTAGTAACCAAGAACTCGTTTCGTTGCATCTAGCCCCTTGTTTTCCCAAATGGCAATTTTCGGTCAATTTTGGTCATTCTCTTTGGAGAGAGTTCAAAACAAAGAGTTTGTTGCTCTAAACATACCTACTACCTCAAGGTACATAATAAAGAGTATTTGGTGGTTTAGAACTCATTTTGTTGTCTGTAGGACCCTGTTTTCCCAAATGGTAATTTTCGGTCAATTTTGGTCATTCCCTTTTGAGAGAGTTCAGAACATGGAGTTTGTTGCTCGAATGCCTCGAAACTCAAGGTACCAAATAATGAGTATTTGGTGGTCTAGAACCCATTTCGTTGTATCTAGTACCTTGTTTTCTGGAATGGCAATTTTCGGTCAATCTTGGTCATTCTCCTTGGAGAGAGTTCAAAACAGGGAGCTTGTTGCTCGAAACTTACCTACTATCTCAAGGTGTCAAATAAAGAGTACTTGGTGGTGAAAAACCCATTTCGTTGTGTCTAGCACCTTGTTTTCTCAAATGGCAATTTTTGGTCAATTTTTGTCATTCAATTTTTGTCATTCTCTTTGGAGAGAGTTCAAAATAAGGAGTTTATTGCCCGAAACTTACTTACTACCTCAAGGTACCAAATAAAGAGTATTTGGTTGTCTAGAACTCGTTTCGTTGTATCTAGCACCCTGTTTTCCCAAATGGCAATTTTCGGTCAATTTGGTCATTCCCTTTACAGGGAGTCCAAAACAAAGAGTTTGTGTCTCGAAACTTACTTACTACCTCACGGTACCGAATAATGTGTATTAGGTGGTCTAGAACCCATTTCGTTGTATCTAGCACCTTGTTTTCCTAAATGGCAATTTTAGGTCAACTTTTGTCATTCTCTTTAGAGAGAGTTCAAAACACCGAGTTTGTTGTCCGAAACTTACCTACTACCTCAAGGTACCAACTAAAGAGTATTTTATGATCTAGAACTCGTTTCGTTGTATCTATCCCCTTGTTTTCCTAAATGGTAATTTTCGGTCAATTTTGGTCATTCTCTTCGGAGAGAGTTCAAAACAAGGAGTTTGTTGCTCGAAATTACCTACTACCTTAAGGTACCAAATAAAGAGTATTTGTTGGTCTAGAACTCATTTCGCTGTATCTAGCACCTTGTTTTCCGAAATGGCAATTTTCGGTCAATTTTGGTCATTTCCTTTAGAAAGAGTTCAAAACATGGAGTTTGTTGCACGAAACTCACCTTGTACTTACAGGCACCAAATAATGAGTATTTGGTAGTCCTGAACCCAATTCGTTGTATCTAGCACCTCGTTTTCCCAAACGGTAATTTTCGGTCAGTTTTGGTCATTCTCTTCCAAAGAGAGTTCAAAACACGGAGTTTGTTGCACGAAACTTACCTACTACCTCAATGTACCAAATAAAGAGCATTTGGTGGTCCAGAACTCATCTCATTGTCTCTAGGACCCTGTTTTCCAAAATGGCAGTTTTCTGTCAATTTTGGTCATTCCCTTTATTGAGATTTCAAATCATGGAGTTTGGTGCTCGAAACTTACCTCGCACCTCAAGGTACCAAATAATGAGTATTTGGGGGTATAGAACCCATTTCGATGTATCTGGCACCTTGTTTTGCCGAATGGCAATTTTCGGTCAATTTTGGTCATTCTCTTTGGAGAGAGTTCAAAACAAGGTGTCTGTTGCTCGGAACTTACCTAATACCTCAAGGTACCAAATAAAGAGTATTTGGTGGTCTAGAACTCATTTCGTTGTCTCTAGGACCCTGTTTTCCCGAATGGCAATTTTCGGTCAATTTCGGTCATTCCCTTTAGAGAGAGTTCAAAACATGGAGTTTGTTGCTCTAAACTTACCTCGTACCTCAAGGTACCAAATAATGAGTATTTGGTGGTCTAGAACCCATTTCGTTGTATCTAGCACCTTGTTTTCCTAAATGGCAATTTTCGGCCAATTTTGGCCATTCTCTTTGGAGACAGTTCAAAACAAGGAGTTTGTTGCTCGAAACTTACCCACTACCTCAAGTTACCAAACAAAGAGTATTTGGTGGTCAAGAACCCATTTCGTTGTATCTAGCACCTTGTTTTCCAAAATGGCAATTTTCGGTCAATTTTGGTCATTCTCTTTGGAGAGAGTTCAAAACAATGAGTTTATTACCTGAAACTTGCTTACTACCCCAAGGTACCAAATAAAGAGTATTTGGTGGTCTAGAACTCATTTCGTTGTATCTAGCACCTTGTTTTCCCAAATGGCAATTTTCGGTCAATTTTGGTCATTCCCTTTTGAGGGAGTCCAAAACACGGAGTTTGTTGCTCGGAACTTACCTACTACCTCAAGGTACCAAATAATGTGTATTTGGTGGTCTAGAACCCATTTTGTTTTATCTAGCACCTTGTTTTCCCAAGTAGCAATTTTTGGTCAATTTTGGTCATTCTCTTTGGAGAGAGTTCAAAACATGGAGTTTGTTGCTCGAAACTTACCTACTACGTTAAGGTACCAAATAAAGAGCGTTTGGTGGTCTAGAACCCATTTCGTTGTATCTAGCACCTTGTTTTCCCAAATGGCAATTTTCGGCTAATTTTGGTCATTCTCTTTGGAGAGAGTTCAAAATAAGGAGTTTGTTGCCTGAAAGTTGCTTACTACCTCCAGCTACCAAATAAAGAGTATTTGGTGGTCTAGAACTCATTTCGTTGTATCTAGCACCTTGTTATCCCAAATGGTAATTTTTGGTCAATTTTGGTTATTCTCTTTGGAGAGAGTTCAAAACAAGGAGTTTGTTGCTCCAATCTTGCCTATAACCTCGAGGTACCAAAATAAAGAGTAGTTAGTACCCTAGAACTCGTTTCGTAGCATCTGGCACCTTGTTTTCCCAAATGGCAATTTTCGGTCAATTTTGGTCATTTTCTTTGGAGAGAGTTCAAAACTAGGAGTTTATTGCTCCAAACATACCTACTACCTCAAGGTACCAAATAAAGAGTATTTGGTAGTCTGGAACTCATTTCGTTGTCTCCGGGACCCTGTCTTCGCAAATGGCAATTTTCAGTCAATTTTGGTCATTCCCTTTTGAGAGAGTTCAAAACAAGGAGTTTGTTTCTCCAAACTTACCTCGAACCTCAAGGTACCAAATAATGAGTATTTGGTGGTCTAGAACCCATTTCGTTGTATATAATACCTTATTTTCCCGAATGGCAATTTTTGGTCAATTTTTGTCATTCTCTTTGGAGAGAGTTCAAAAAAAGGAGTATGTTGCTCGAAACTTACCTACTACCTCAAGGTACCAAATGAAGAGAATTTGGTGGTCCAGAACTCATTTCGTTGTATGTAGCACCTTGTTTTCCCAAATGGTAATTTTCGGTCAATTTTGGTCATTCCCTTTGGAGAGAGTTCAAAACAAGGAGTATGTTGCTCGAAACTTACCTACTACCCCAAGGTACCAAATAAAGAGTATTTGTTGGTCTAGAACTCTTTTCTTTGTATGTAGCACCTTGTTTTCCCAAACAGTAATTTTTGGTCAATTTTGGTCATTCCCTATGGAGAGAGTTCAAAACAAGGAGTATATTGCTCGAAACTTACCTAGTACCTCACGGTACCAAATAAAGAGTACTTGTTGGTCTAGAACTCATTTCGTTGTATCTGGTGCTTCGTTTTCCCAAATGGCAATTTTCGGTCAATTTTGGTCATTCCCTTCGGAGAGAGGTCAAAACACGGAGTTTGTTGCACGAAACTTACCAACTACCTCAAGGTACCAAATAAAGTGTATTTTGTGGTCTAGAACTCATTTCGCTATATCTAGCACCTTGTTTTCCCAAATGGTAATTTTCGGTCAATTTTTGTCATTCTCTTTGGAGAGAGTTCAAAAAAAGGAGTTTGTTGCTCGAAACTTACCTACTACCTCAAGGTACCAAATAAAGAGTATTTGGTGGTTTAGAACTCTTTTTGTTGTCTCTAGGACCCTGTTTTCGCAAATGGCAATTTTCGGTCAATTTTTGTCGTACCCATTATAGAGAGTTCAAAACATGGAGTTTGTTGCTCGGAACCTACCTCGTACCTCAAGGTACCAAATTTTGAGTATTTGGTGGTCAAGAACCCATTTCGTTTTATCTAGCTCCTTGTTTTCCAGAATGGCAATTTTCGGTCAATTTTGGTCATTCTCTTTAGAGAGAGTTCAAAACAAGGAGTTTGTCGCTCGAAACTTACCTACTACCTCAGGCTACCAAATAAAGAGTATTTGGTAGTCCAGAACCCATTTCGTTGTATCTAGCACCTTGTTGTCCCAAATGGCAATTTTTGGTCAATTTTGGTCATTCTCTTTGGAGAGAGTTCAAAACAAGGAGTTTGTTGCTCCAATCTTGCCTATAACCTCGAGGTACCAAAATAAAGAGTAGTTAGTACCCTAGAACTCGTTTCGTAGCATCTAGCACCTTGTTTTCCCAAATGGCAATTTTCGGTCAATTTTGGTCATTTTCTTTGGAGAGAGTTCAAAACTAGGAGTTTATTCCTCCAAACATACCTACTACCTCAAGGTACCAAATAAAGAGTATTTGGTAGTCTAGAACTCATTTCTTTGTCTCCGGGACCCTGTTTTCGCAAATGGCAATTTTCGGTCAATTTTGGTCATTCCCTTTTGAGAGAGTTCAAAACATGGAGTTTGTTTCTTGAAACTTACCTCGAACCTTAAGGTACCAAATAATGAGTATTTGGTGGTCTAGAACCCATTTCGTTGTATATAACACCTTGTTTTCCCGAATGGCAATTTTCGGTCAATTTTGGTCATTCTCTTTGGGGAGAGTTCAAAACAAGGAGTTTGTTGCTCGAAACCTACCTACCATCTCGAGGTACCAAATAAAGAGTATTTGGTGGTCAAGAACCCATTTCGTTGTATCTAGCACCTTGTTTTCCCAAATGGCAATTTTCGGTCAACTTTTGTCATTCTCTTTGGAGAGAGTTCAAAACAAGGAGTTTATTGTCCGAAACTTACTTACTTCTTCAAGGTACCAAATAAAGAGTAATTAGAGGTCTAGAACTCATTTCGTTGTATCTAGCAACTTGTTTTCCCAAATGGCAATTTTCGGTCAATTTTGGTCATTCCATTAAGAGGGAGTCCAAAACAAGGAGTTTGTTGCTCGAAACTTACCTACTACCTCAAGGTACCAAATAATGTGTATTTGGTGGTCTCGAACCCATTTCGTTGTATCTAGCACCTTATTTTCCCAAATGGCAATTTTAGGTTAATTTTGGTCATTCTCTTTGGAGAGAGTTCAAAACACGGAGTTTGTTGCTCAAAACTTACCTACTACCTCAAGGTATCAACTAAAGAGTATTTTGTGGTGTACAACTAATTTCGTTGCATCTAGCCGCTTGTTTTCCCAAATGGCAATTTTTGTTCAATTTTGGTCATTCTCTTTGGAGAGAGTTCAAAATCTGGAGTTTGTTGCTCGAAACTTACCTACTACCTCAAGGTACCAAATAAAGAGTACTTGTTGGTCTGGAACTTATTTCGTTGTATCTAGCACCTTGCTTTCCCAAATGGCAATTTTCGGTCAATTTTGCTCATTCCCTTTAGAGAGAGTTCAAAACACGGAGTTTGTTGCTCGAAACTTACCTAATACCTAGAGGTACCAATTAAAGTGTATTAGTAGTCTAGAACCCATTTCGTTGTATCTAGTACCTCGTTTTCCCAAATGGAAATTTTCGGTCAATTTGGGTCATTCTCTTTGGCGAGAGTTCAGGACACGGAGTTTGTCGCTCGAAACTTACCTCGTACCTCAAGGTAACAAATAATCAGTATTTGATGGTCTGGAACCAATTTCGTTGTATCTAGCTCCTTGTTTTCCCGAATGGCAATTTTTGGTCAATTCTGGTCATTCTCTTTGGAGAGAGTTCAAAACAAGGAGTTTGTTACAAGAAACTTACCTACTACCTCATGGTACCAAATAAAGAGTATTTGGTAGTCAAGAACCCATTTTGTTGTATCTATCCCCTTGTTTTCCCGAATGGCAATTTTCGGTCAATTTTGGTCATTCTCTTTGGGGAGAGTTCAAAACAAAGATTTTATTACCCGAAACTTACTTACTACTTCAAGGTATCAAATAAAGAGTATTTGGTTGTCTAGAACTCGTTTCATTGTGTCTAGCACCATGTTTTCCAAAATGGCAATTTTCGGTCAATTTTGATCATTCCCTTTAGAGGGAGTCCAAAACAAGGAGTTTGTGGCTCATAACTACCCCAAGGTACCAAATAATGTGTATTTGGTGGTCTAAAACCCATTTCGTTGTATCTAGCACCTTGTTTTTCCGAATGGCAATTCTCGGTCAATTTTGGTCATTCTCTTTAGGGAGAGTTCAAAACAAGAATTTTACTGCCCGAAACTTAGTTACAACCTCAAGGTACCAAATAAAGAGTATTTGGTTGTCTAGAACTCGTTTCGTTGTATCTAGCATCATGTTTTCCAAAATGGCAATTTTCGGTCAATTTTGGTCATTCCCTTTTGAGCGAGTCCAAAACAAGGAGTATGTGGCTCGAAACTTACCTACTACCCCAAGGTACCAAATAATGTGTATTAGGTGGTCTAGAACCCATTTCGTTGTATCTAGCACCTTATTTTCCCGAACGGCAATTTTCGGTCAATTTTGGTCATTCTCTTTGGAGAGAGTTCAAAACAAGGAGTTTGNGGTCAATTTTGGTCATTCTCTTTGGAGAGAGTTCAAAACATGGAGTATATTGCTCGAAACTTACCTACTACCTCAAAGTACCAAATAAAGAGTATTTGGCAGTCAAGAACCCATTTCGTTGTATCTAGCACCTTGTTTTCCCAAATGGCAATTTTCAGTCAATTTTGGTCATTCTCTTTGGAGAGAGTTCAAAATAAGGAGTTCATTGCCCGAAACTTGCTTACTACCTCAAGGTACCAAATAAAGAGTATTTGGTAGTCTAGAACTCATTTTGTTGTATCTAGCACCTTGTTTTCCATATGGCAATTTTTGGTCAATTTTGGTCATTCCCTTTGGGGAGAGTTCAAAACAAGGAGTTTGTTGCTCCCATCATGCCTACAACCTCAAGGTACCAAATAAAGAGTATTTAGTAGCCTAGAACTCATTTCGTTGCATGTAGCACCTTGTTTTCCCAAATGGTAATTTTCAGTCAATTTTGGTCATTCTCTTTGGAGAGAGTCCAAAACAAGGAGTATGTTGCTCGAAACTTACCTACGACCTCAAGGTACCGAATAAAGAGTATTTGGTGGTCTAGAACACATTTCGTTGTATCTAGCACCTTGTTCTCTCAAATGGCAATTTTCTGTCAATTTTGGTCATTCCCTTTAGAGAGAGTGCAAAACAATGAGTTTGTTGCTCAAAACTTACCTACTACCTCAAGGTACCAAATAATGAGTATTTGGCTGTCAAGAACCCGTTTCGTTGTATCTAGCACCTTGTTTTCTCAAATGAGAATTTTCAGTCAATTTTGGTCATTCTCTTTGGAGAGAGTTCAAAACATGGAGATTGATGCTCCAATCCTACCTACTATCTCAAGGTTCAAAATAAAGAGTATTTGGTTTCCTAGAACTCATTTCATTTTATCTAGCACCTTGTTTTACCAAATGGCAATTTTCGGTCAATTTTTGTCATTCTCGTCGGAGAAAGTTCAAAACAGGGAGTTTGTTGCTCCACTCTTACCTACTACCTCAAGGTACGTAATAAAGTGTATTTGGTGGCCTAGAACTCATTTCGTTGAATCTAGCACCTTGTTTTCCCAAATGGCAATTTTAGGTCAATTTTGGCCATTCTCTTTGCAGAGAATTCAAAATAAGGAGTTTTTTGCTCGAAACTTACCGACTACCTCAAGGTACCAAATGATGAGTATTTGGCGGTCTAGAACCCATTTCGTTATTTCTAGCACCTTGTTTTTCCAAATGGCAATTTTCGGTCAGTTTGGTCATTCTCTATGGAGAGAGTTCAAAATATGGAGTTTGTTGCTCAAAACATACCTACTACCTCAAGGTACCAAATAAAGAGTATTTG
>JXTC01000335.1:117361-130620 GCA_002914845.1 Trema orientale
TATTTAAGTGGGGACAAGTAGAGAATTGAAATTAAAGGACAAGACCTAGAAAGGAGAACTTAGTAGAGTTACCTTGACTAGTTTTGGTCTAGCTTGCTTTCTAGAGCTCCAAATCGATTTCTACCACATGGAAACTCTTGGATATGGATAAGGGGAGCTGAAACAAGTTTAAAAATGGAGAGGAGCTATTCAGGTCATGGCTGGAGTGAAAGGAGAAGAGAATGACCTGATTTGGTCAAAAAGTGATACTTAATGACTAAGAAAAGGCATAACTAAATTTCTAAGGGGTATTTTGAGTATTTTGCTCATTGTTTTCCATGTGTCCAGCTCTAAAACATCCTTAGCATAGTCACCACGTTGCTGGTCACTCCTATACACCCAAGTGTAGCCAAAATTGGTGAATCCTATTTTAAAAAGTGAAATCTAGTCATACTTTGACTTAGGATCCCATATGGCCAATCTTATTGTAATTTGGTGGAACCTAGCCCCATAACCAATCATTAAACATAAAAAGAAAGTCAATTATACTCCAATTAACATGGCAAACATAGTATTAGCACTTAATCATTAGAATGCACAAAAACGACATTACGCGATTAAGCTTAATCTAAGCTAGCTTAGTGCAACTAAATACGAATTAGTGTCCTGAATGCCACCTCGTGCTTACCTGGAGCCGAAAAATAAAATGTTATAAATGTGTCCTAGAAATTGAATTAAGCCTATTTGACGTGTTAAACACACAGTGAATTCGGCTACGAAGTACGTGATATTTTACCGAAAAACTACTATTTGACTTGGTTGTCAACCAACATGATCTTAATGTATGTGCATATAGTATTGCAATTCATGAATATTTTCTTTGTTCTTTTAGCACACCGAGCTCTCTCTCTGAGGGTATTGAACCTTTACACTGTATCGGGACACTTCGACAATCGTTAGTGTAATAACATGCATGTAATGCACATAACATAATGAATGAGCATGTTTTCATGAAACTGGTATTAATGACTTCTAGATGCCTAATATGTAATTAGAACATGTTTATTGTTGGCTTTCTTAATTATGTGAGGCGCTAGATGTTACATTGTTGCTCAAAACATACCTACTACCTCAAGGTACCAAGTAAAGAGTATTTTGTGGTCTAGAACTCATTTCGTTGTATCTAGCACCTTGTTTTTCCAAATGGTAATTTTCGTTCAATTTTGGTCATTCCCTCTAGAGAGAGTTCAAAACAAGGAGTTTGTTGCTCGAAACTTACCTACTGCCTCAACGTACCAAGTAATAAGTAAATGGTGGTCTAGAACCCATTTCGTTGTATCTAGCACCTTGTTTTCCCAAATGGCAATTTTGGTCATTCTCTTTGGAGAGAGTTCAAAACATCGAGTTTGATGCTCCAATCCCACCTACTACCTCAAGGTACAGAATAAAGAGTGTTTGGTGGCCTTGAACTTATTTCGTTTTATCTAGCACCTTGATTTCCCAAATGGCAATTTTAGGTCAATTTTGGTCATTCTCTTTGGAAAAAATTCAAAACAAGTTGTTTGTTGCTCCACTCTTACCTACTACCTCAAGGTACGTAATAAAGTGTATTTGGTGGCCTAGAACTCATTTCGTTGAATCTACCACATCGTTTTCCCAAATGACAATTTTCGGTCAATTTTGGCCATTCCCTTTAGAGAGAATTCAAAATAAGGAGTTTGTTGCTCGAAACTTACCGACTACCTCAAGGTTCCAAATAATGAGCATTTGGTGGTCTAGAACCCATTTCGTTGTTTCTGACACCTTGCTTTCCCAAACGGCAAATTTCGGTCAATTTTGGTCATTCTCTATGGAGAGAGTTCAAAACAAGGAGTTTGTTGCTCAAAACATACCTACTACCTCAAGGTACCAAATAAAGAGTATTTGGTGGTCTAGATCACATTTCGTTGTATCAAGCACCTTATTTCCCCAGATGGCAATTTTCAGTCGATTGTGGTCATTCCCTTTAGAGAGAATTCAAAACAACGAGCTTGTTTCTTGAAACTTACCCACTAACTCAAGGTACCTGCTATTGAGTATTTGGTGGTCAAGAACCCATTTCGTTGTATCTAGCACATTGTTTTCCCAAATAGCAATTTTCAATCAATTTTGGTCATTCTCCTTTGAGAGAGTTCAAAACATGGAGTTTGTAGCTCGAAACTTACCTACTTCCTCAAGGTACAAAACAAAGAGTATTACGCAGTCTAGAACTCATTTCGTTGTATCTAGCACCTTGTATTTCCAAATGTCAAATTTCGGTCAATTTTGGTTATTCCCTTTAGAGAGAGTTCAAAACAAGGAGTTTGTTGCTCGAAACTTACCTACTACCTCAACGTATCAAGTAATGAGTGATTGGTGGTCTAGAACCCATTTCGTTGTATCTAGCACCTTGTTTTCCCAAATGGCAATTTTCGGTCAATTTTGGTCATTCTCTTTAGAGAGAGTTCAAAACATGGAGTTCGTTGCTCAAAACATACCTACTTCCTCAAGGTACTAAATAATGCGTATTTCAGTGTTAAGAACCTATTTTGTTGTATCTAGCACCTTGTTTTCCCAAATGGCAATTTTCGGTCAATTTTGGTCATTCTCAATAGAGAGAGTTGAAAACAAGGAGTATGTTGCTCGAAACTTAACTACTGCCTCGAGGTACCAAATAATGAGTACTTGGTGTCCTAGAACTCATTTCGTTTTATCTAGCACCTCGTTTTCCCAAATGGTAATTTTCGGTCAATTTTGGTCATTCTCATTGGAGAAAGTTCAAAACAATGAGTTTGTTGCTCCAGTTTTACCTAATACCTCAAGGTACCAAATAATGAGTATTTGATGGTCTAGAACCCATTTCATTCTATCTAGCTCCTTGTTTTCCCAAATGGCAATTTTCGGTCAATTTTGGTCATTCTCTATGGAGAGAGTTCAAAATAAGGAGTTTGTTGCTCGAAACTTACCTACTACGTCAAGGTACCAAATAAAGAGTATTTGGTGATCTTGAACTCATTTCGTTGTATCTCGCACCTTATTTTCCCAAATGGCAATTTTCAGTCAACTTTGGTCATTCTCTTTGGAGGGATTTCAAAACAGGGAGTTTGTTTCTCCAATCTTACCTAATACCTCAAGGTACCAAATAAAGAATATTTGGTGGCCTAGAACACATTTCGTAGTATCTAGCACCTTGTTTTCCCAAATGCCAATTTTCAGCCAATTTTGGTCATTCCCCTTAGAGAGAATTCAAAACAAGGAGTTTGTTGCTAGAAACTTACCTATTATCTCAAGGCACCATCTCAAAGTACCAAGACCAAGAGGACCAAGATGCGTTTTTTTGCTCTGCTAGAGTTTTTTCTTTTGCCGTCTTCAACCTGATAATTCTAATACTTCCTTTCCAATTTCTAATTATGTCTCCTAAATTGGATCGTTATACGACTTCCTATTTGCTTTCTGGTTTTGCTTTTAACGATTTTAAGCTAAGAAATCATATGGATTCTCGTTCTCAAGAGGATTCTGATGACAATTCATTATGCCCTAAAAAAGGACCAGTTACGGCCATTGATGAACAGCAGCTGCCGTCTCATGTGAGGATGGAAGAGTCTCGATTGATGGATGATAAATCACATGATCACGGTCCAGACTATGACATTTTAGGTGCTCATGGGTTGGGTTTGAATGCGACTATTCAGAAACAAGGCGCTCATGGGTTGGTGCATGAAGAGGCTAGGGTTTCGTCCTTTAATGATCACGGCGTGCATGGGCTGATAGGGGAGGCGGCTAGGGTTTTTGGTGGTGTTGTTCAACAAACAGCGGCTGACACACACATGCGTGGAGAAGCTTTGGGATTAGGGTTTGCTAAGCGAGGTAACACAAACATTGACTCTTCTGTGATTGGGGAGGCGGCTAGGGTTTCCACGCCTGGGCAGAAATAAGGACGTGATACTCACGGTTTTACAGGGGCGGCACCTAGGGTTTTTGGTGGTGGTGATCACCAAACAACGGCTAACATACATATGCGTGGAGACACTTCGGGGTTAGGGCCTGCTAAGCACGGTTACACGACCATTGACTCTTCTATGGTTGGTGTTAGCCGTGATACCTTCCTGACTAGTTCGAATGGTGCCAATGATGTGTGTAGGGTTACACTTCAAAACAAAAATGCTGGTTATGAAACTGCTGGTCCTTCATTTGCACAGGTTTTAGGTAATTTGACTACACGGGACCAGGTTGATAAAGTTGTCACCAACATTGCTCCTGAATCTTCAAAGCCTTCTTTGAAAGGTAACTATGTTTGTATCAAAGTCAATGAAAAAGCTCTACAAAATCGCTTGGAGTTGTGTCAATACTCTCTTATTGGTAGAGTTTTTCTTTCGAAGGGGGATTCACCATGGAAATTGGCTGATCTTAAGTTTAAACTTCAATCAGTTTGGGGTCTCTCACCTTCGTGGTGTTTAATTTCCCTTGGACGAGGTTTTTTCCACATCTTGTTGTCTTCTGAAGCTGAAAAATCCAAAGTTTGGGGAATGGGCTCTCTGAATCTAAAACCAGGGGTCCTTCGTTTGCAACCATGGTTCCCTAATTTTAACCCACACACTCAGAGTTCAACGAATGCTCAAGTTTGGGTTCGTTTTCATGAACTGCCATGGGTTTATTGGGATAGACAAATTCTTTCAGATCTAGCAAGAGGAGTTGGTGTTCCAATCAGATTTGATGAAATGACTCTGCATGGCGAATTTGGACATTATGCTCGCATGCTTATTGATATTGACCTATCACAGCCTATTTCTAATTCCTTAATGGTAGAAGTTGGCAGTGATTGTTTCTTCATTCCACTTGAGTACGAGAGACTTCCCTCTTTCTGTACCTCTTGTAAATTCATTGGTCATGAAGCATCAACCTATAGGCAGGTCCAAAAACAGGTTCCACTAAAAGAAGGTGATAAGAAACCAGAACGGGGTCACTCTAGATCTCATAAAGCAGTTTTCCGGCCCGTAACTAGATCACCAAAGGCTACTGATATTCCGATTGCAAATTCTTTTTCTTTACTGAAAAAAGGAGCTCAGGAAAACTTAGAGGGGCAAGTTAATCGCCCGTCTAATGTTGATACAACGAAACAGAGGAGCTAGGCGGAAGAAATAGAGGATATAGAGAACCAAGAACACATGAACAAGAATGAAATGACGGATGGTCCCTCTAATGTTATTGAGAATGCCGCGGCTGTAGTTGATACTTTTCCCCTAGATCAAGGCAACGAGAACGTTTCTAAGGATCCTAAAGAGGAACACACCAAAGATCATTCTCATGGAAAGGACTCTTCCTTTATCCACGAATCCACAAATGACAGTTTCAACACGAGTGACCTTTCTCCCACAAAAGTATTTGCTTCGAAGGATGAAGGTTGGGAGGAGATTCAATCAAAAAAGAAAAAGAAGGCAACTCAGGCTCAGTTTACTAGACCGATCACTCGGTCTTCTAAAGCTGTTTCAATGAAAATTTTATATTGGAACTGCAGAGTTGTTTCTAATTTGGAAACACGGCGATCTTTGAAAGAATTATGTCTTCGGTATAAGCTAGATCTCCTTTGTCTTGCTAAACCAATGTCAACTTTTACTGCTGTTCCTGCTCGTTTTTGGAGGGCAATCGGTTTTCAATTAGTGGCTCAGAATGATAAATCGCTTCCCTCTCTTTGGGTCTTTAGTTCTGTTGCTATTTCTGATTTTCAGGTTATAACTTCACACCCACAACATGTTTCTGCTTCTTTTAAGTTTCATGGTGAATTGTTTTTTGCAAGTTTCATTTATGCAAGCTGCAATTATATGGATCGTCGTGATTTATGGGATTCATTGTCTTCTTTGCATGTTGATGGTCCCTGGCTTGTTACGGGTGATTTTAATTCTGTTATGGGTGCTCATGAAACCACAGGGATTCTGAAGCGTCAATCTTGTGAGGAATTTCGGGCTGGTGTTACTCTTTGTAACTTGATTGATCTAGACACTGAAGGTCCTCTGTATACTTGGCGTGGAATGAGAAGAGGAAAAATTATAATGTCCCGCCTGGATAGAGCCTTTTGCAATGAGGGTTTTCTTGACCATTGGCAGCAGCTTTCGTGTATTTGTTTGCCTCGTAATCATTCGGATCATCATCCATTGTTAATTTCTTCGTCAAAGATTACTTCTAATGGTCCCAGACCCTTTCGCTTTCAAGGTATGTGGTTGTCTCATCCAACTTTTAAGGATTTGGTCGCTAAAGTTTGGACTAAGCACTTTCCCGGTTTGCAACCTATGCCACTTTTGGTCAAAAAGCTTAAGGAATTGAAAAAAGAGTTGAAAGTTTGGAACTGGCAAGTTTTCGGTGATCTATGACTTAATATTTCCAAAGCTAATGACAGGGTCATATCTATTCAAGAGCGTCTGACTAATGAAGGTCTTTCAGATTCCCTCTTGTTTCAAGAAATTGAAGTGCTTAACTCTTTGGATTCATTATTGCTACAACAGGAAACTTATTTTCGTGAGCAAAGCGGGATTAAATGGCTTAAAGAGGGAGATAGGAATTCTGGTTTTTTCCACAATGTGGTGAGGCGTCGTCGTTCCAATAAGCCTCTTAGTCATATGAAGATTGGGGATGATATTGTTGATGATGCCAATCTGATTTGCAGCCATGTGCAATCTTTTTATAAAGATTTGTTTACGAATCCTAATAGTGGTGTGGTTGATCTTTCAAATATTCAAAGAGTTATTCCGAGACTCGTCTCTCATTCTGATAATCTTGATCTTTGTCGTATTCCTTCTTCTGAGGAAATCCGATCAACAGTTTTCTCTATGGATGCTTCTAGTGCGCTGGGTCCTAATGGATTTTCTAGGAAATTTTTCTGTGCCTGTTGGGATATTGTGAGCTTGGATGTAGTTTCCGCCGTTCAGCAATTTTTTGGTTCTGGTATTATTTCATCTGGTCTCAATTCCAATTTTTTGGTGTTAATACCGAAGGTTGAGCAGGCTCTTTCCATTGATCAGTATCGACCAATTGTCCTTGGGAATTTTCTATACAAATTGATCACTAAACTTTTGGCGAATCGTTTGGGCTTTATTCAAAAATCATTTCTCCAAACCAATTTGGGTTTTTTCTGGACAGAAATATAAGAGATTGTATTGTTGGCGCTTCGGAATGTTATAACTGTTTAGACAAAAAAAGCTTCGGAGGCAATTTCGCCATGAAATTGGATATTAGGAAAGCCTTCGATACTATGAAATGGGACTTTATTAAGGTTGTCCTTTTATCTTTTGGTTTTGATGATCTTTTTGTTCGCTGGGTGGATAACATTTTCCATTCGGCCCGATTATCCATTTTAATTAATAGGACTCCTCATGGTTATTTTGATTGTTCTCGAGGTGTTCAACAAGGAGATCCTCTTTCTCCTCTATTATTTGTTTTAGCTGAAGATTACCTCAGCCGTTATCTAGCCAACTTGACGCAAGCTGGGGACCTTATCCCAATGACTTCCACAAGAAAGGAGAAAGCACCGATTCATTTTTTATTTGCTGATGATGTTCTCTTGTTCACCCGTGCATCAAAGTCTAACATCAAAAGTATTGTTCAAGCTCTCCAACATTATGAAGCTCTTCTGGTCAACAGGTGACCTTTAGCAAATCTTTTCTTTATTTTGGTCGAGCTGTTCCTCCCAGGCAGATTTTAGATTTTTTATCACTCACTGGTATGAGAAAAGGGGGTTCTACTCTTTCGTATCTTGGTGTTTCACTTTTTGTGGGTACTCCAAAGCGATCAATTTTCCAGCCAATCCTTGATAAGATCAATGCTAATCTTGAATATTGGAAGGGTCTTTCCTTATCTATGGCAGGAAGGATTAGCTTGATTAATTCTGTTATTATGGGTCAGTTAATTTACTCTTTTCAAGTCTACAAATGGCCTGTTACCCTTCTGACAAAGTTGACCTCGTCCATTAGGAATTTTCTTTGGTCCGGTTCTTCCACTAAGACTAAATTAGTGGCTGCCTCCTGGAGAATGTGTTGCAAACCTAAGGAAGATGGTGGCTTAGGTCTCCGTGATCCTAGAATTCTTAATGAAGCACTTTTAAAAAAGCTTTCTTGGAGTTTGATGACTTCTGATTCAATTATTTACAATTTCTTAAGAGACAGGTTCTTTTCCACTGGCTTTGTTCAAAGACGATTTTGGAAATCTTCTATTTGGTGTGGTTTGTGGTCTCATATTCAACCGCTCATTGATGAATCAATTTGGGCTGTTGGTAGACATTCTAAAGTTCGTTTTTGGACGAGTAACTGGCTAGGTTCCCCTCTAGCTAATTTGATTGATTATAATGATACCATGGAGCCTAGTTTTGAGACAGTTATTAGTGATGTTACTTCTGACTATGAATGATCTTTGCCAAATTCTTTTATCTCCAATTTCCCACAGGCTGCAGATGATATTTGGAATACGGTCATTGGAGATGTTGATACTTTAATCTGGCATCATTCAATTTCTGGTAAAGTTACTTGTGCTGATAGTTACAGGTCTTTGGCAGGCCCTTTTTCTAAAGAACGATGGGGAAGTAAGTTCTGGGTGCACTATATTCCACCTTCTCGATCATTGGTAGTTTGGAGATTGTTTCAGAATAAACTCCCAACAGAGCATAATCTAATTCGTAGAGGTCTACTTTTGCCTTCATGTTACCGATTTTGTTATAGTCATGAAGAGGATGCTGACCACCTGTTTCTCTCATGTGCTTTTGCTTGTTCTATTTGGGGAGCCATTTCCTCAGCTTTTCGCCGGAAAATTCGTTTGGATGGTTCTATAGTGGATTTATGGCTAGATGCTTTGGATGCCAATTTTAGTACTTAGGTTTCTCAACTTTGGAGATTAGCACTTGTGACTGCTTTTTGGGTGATTTGGAATTCTCATAATAAACGTTTCTTTGATAATGAAACTGTTTCTATTAATTCAGCTATAACTTTCATTTGGCGTTCAGTGGCGGAGGCCAATGGAATTGCTTCTGGAACCATGCAGAATACTTTAGATGAGCTCCAGATTTTACACTGTCTTCATGTTCAGCTAAATCCGCCTAAAGCTCTAAGAATTGTGGAGGTTCATTGGCAAGTTCCGCCTGCAGGATGGTTGAAGGTAAATACAGATGGATTTGCTTTTGGTAGTCCAGGCTTGGCAGGGTATGGAGGTAATTTCAGGACTTGCAGAGGATTCTTTAAAGGGGCTTTTGCTATTCCTCTTGGTAAGGTATTTGCGTTTGAGGCAGAACTCGCGGGTGCAATACATGTTATTTCTTATGCCTACGATTTTGGTTGGATGAATTTATTGCTAGAGTGTGACTCTTCTTATCTGGTTACTCTTTTGAGGGCATGTTCTTCTTCCGTACCTTGGCACTGGAAGCCTTCTTGGTTGCGTTGCATTGATAGGATTTCAAAGATGAATTTTCATGTTTCTCATATCTTTAGGGAAGGCAATACAGTTGCTGATATTTTGGCCTCTCGAGCTACAAGTTTTCAGACTTCGACATAGTGGCATTCCACTCCTTCTTTTATTCAGGATGCTTTTTCCAAGGATTACATGGGGCGTTCTGCTTTTCGTTTTTCTTAGTTGCCCATCTTTTGTAATAGAATGTGCTCTTTTTTCCTTTCTGCGGTTTTTCCCATTGGGTTTTGCGTGGAAAGGTTTTTAATAAGGCATTGTAGGGAAGTTATGACAATAGTCATGTTTCGACATTACTATTTGGCTCCTTCCAGGGCTTTTAGATTATGTTATCTTTTTCATTTTGTAATGTTTCCACTCTTGGTATCTTTTTGTACTCTTGATCATTTTATTTTTAATTAATAAAATTACCGGGGGTCGTTTCCCCTAGGTAACATTTAGCCAAAAAAAAATTATCTCAAGGCACCAAATAAAGAGTATTTGGTGGCCTAGAACTCATTTCACTTTATCTAGCACCTTGTTTTCCCAAATGGCAATTTTCGGTCAATTTTGGTCATTCCCTTTTGAGAGAATTCAAAATAAGGAGTTTGTTTCTTGAAACTTACCTATTATTTCAAGGTACCAAATAAAGAGTATTTGGCGGCCTAGGACTCATTTCGTTGTATCTAGCACCTTGTTTTCCCAAATGGTAATTTTCAGTCAATTTCGGTCATTCTTTTTTGAGAGAGTTCAAAACAAGGGGTTTGTTGCTTGAAACTTACATACTACCTCAAGGTACTAAATAATGCATATTTGGGTGTCAAGAACCCATTTCGTTGTATCTAGCACCTTGTTTTCCCAAATGGCAATTTTCGGTCAATTTTGGTCATTCCCTTTAGAGAGAATTCAAAACAAGGAGATTGTTGCTTGAAACTTACCTACAACCTCAAGGTACCAAATAATGAGTATTCGATGGTCTAGAACCCATTTCGTTGTTTCTAGCACCTTGTTTTCCCAAATGGCAATTTTCGGTCAATTTTGGTCATTCTCTTTGGTGAAAGTTCGAAACAAGGAGTTTGTTGCTCCAGCTTTACCTAATACCTCAAGGTACCAAATAAAGAGTATTTGGTAACCTAGAACTCATTTCGTTATATCTAGCACCTTGTTTTCCCAAATGTCAATTTTCGGTCAATTTTGGTTATTCCCTTTATAGAGAATTCAAAACAAGGAGTTTGTTGCTTGAAACTTACCTACTACCTCAAGGTACCAAATAATGAGTAATTGGTGGTCAAGAACCCATTTCGTTGTATCTGGCACCTTGTTTTCCCAAATGGCAATTTTCGGTCAATTTTGGTCATTCTCTTTGGAGAGAGTTCAAAACAAGGAGTTTCTACCTCGAAACTTACCTACTTCCTCAAAGTACCAAATAAAGCGTATTAGGTGGTCTAGAAACACAGAGTTTGTTGCTCGAAACTTACCTACTACCTCAAGGTACCAAATAATTTGTTAGGGTTTATGTCCTAAAAGCATGTGTATTTTGGACATTTGTTGAATTAATAAAATGACATTTTTCTATTTAAATTTGTACATAATTGGTATGTCTTTAAATATCAGAAAATTCCTAGTTTATTTATGTGACCATAAATTTAGTATATAAGTGTTATATACATGAGGATTTAATTTATGGATAATAAACTAAATATGGTCCGTAATAATTAATTAAAATTTGGGATCTTTAATTAAATATTATTAGTACAGTACATTAACAATGAGAATGTAATAGTCTTATCCGGACTATTGATGTGTTGACATCACAATGGATGTACTTTATATAATTCGATTATATAGGACTGGACCAGACATAATTTGAATCTCACATAAATTCCGTTAACTGTTGAGAGTTCAAATAATGTCATTTGATGATCATGTGTAAATCAATCTTAATCCTGAGTAGTTATAGACTCCTATTTATAACATTATGTTCTTTGACATACTTGTTAAATGTTTGTTTCATAAACAGATCGAAATACTTGTATCTTGGGAGCATGATGAGATGAGTAGCTAGGAATGGAGCTTACAGATATGGAATCCATTCCTTCCATTAGGAAGCTAGAAAGATGATTCCCTTGTATATTGATTCAGGACTTGAACAGTTTGAGTACTCAATTTATAATAGATTTATAAATTAATTATTGATTAGAGAATCAATGGTACACAAGGATAAAGATGTAATTAGAGAGGTAAACGGAACATGACCTAGCTTTAATTATGAATTATCTATGGAGGATTAAACTACATATAATGATTAAATCGATGGACTGCTCGCTATTTTCTGAGCAAATTAATTCTGTAATTTCAAGAGTGTAATTCCAGATTTTTTGTAGAGTAATACTGGAATTAATAAATTAGACAAATTAATTAAAGAGTTTAATTAATTGTCATAATTTATTGGAGCTTGAATTACAGGTCCATAGGTCCTCAATTCCACCTCTTACAAGCACTGTACTGGATATTATATTATTTCTGTTACTGCACACTTCGTCTAGATAAATAGTTTATCTATATGTAATTAATAATTGTTATTAATTAATTACTTAATTAATTAATTTTAAATTAATTAATTTAAATTTATGGAGTGATAAATTTGTTTAAATTTTGAATTTAAAAATATCTAATTATCAGATAATTAGATAAATAGAAAATAGGAAACTGACCAAAGTATTTTGAGATATATATATATTAACTAATTAGATTAATTAATATATATAAATATAAAATTTACATTTATTAGAAAAGGAAACTCACGTTTCCTATTAAAACAGGGGTAACGTTTTTTGTTTAAAAGTTTTATATATATATTAATTAATATGATTAATTAATTTATTAAATAGTTTAATAAATAAATAAATATATATATAAAGGAAACCGTCGCAGAAAAGTGGACACTACTTATTATTTTCTATAGAGCTTCAATAAACTAGAGAGAAAAAGAAGAGTGTCTTCCTATTCTCTGTAGACCAAAATTCTTGCAATCTCATGTGTTGAGAAAATTGCAAGTGCCTAAAGTGTGAGTTTTAAGAAATTGTACGCAACGCCCACACGTTCATCCAGTTGTGCTTGAGGCTTGGATTGGAAGATCGTGGTTTAGAAAACAAAAAAGCTAGGATCCGTTGATAAGCTACAAGAGGTATTAGATCTATTCTCTTTGTATGTTCCTATTTGCTATGAATTAATACTATGCACTCATATAGTCAATTGTTTTGAGAAAATTTTTGAATATTCCTCGGCCAATCTTCCGCTGTGAAAATCATTTTTAAATCCAACAATTGGTATCAGAGCGGTTATATGAGTATATAGTATTAATTATCTGTATACATGAATGGGTATTGCATTATTTTTTATATGTATTTGATGATGAATGGATGAGTTATTATGTGATGGATGTATGGTTGATATTTGGTCGTTAATTATATGGTTCCTTAGGTTCTAATTTTTTTTGCAATTTACTTTGATTAGGTCAAAATATGTAAACCCTAATTTTGGGGTATAGGCTTTGTTGTATTTTCCTTTCTTTTTCCTTGTAATATACAAAGAAGATGATGGAGAAGTTTCTGCCCGGACTCGACCCACAGTGCCGCAAAATACGCACAACAGTGCTGGAATTTACTTCATTATAATTTTGATATATATATTATAATATATTTAAATATATATATATAGAGCACCTGGTCGTGAGACCAGGTGCCATTATAATGAATCGAAAGTGCCCCAAGCACGTACTAACGAAACGTATTTCGTTATTAATATATAATAGTTATATATTATGTAATATTATATATATATGA
>JXTC01000335.1:154979-173209 GCA_002914845.1 Trema orientale
AACTCATTCCGTTGTATCTAACACCTTGTTTTCCCAAATGGCAATTTTCGATCAATTTTGGTATTCCCTTTAGAGAGAATTCAAAACAAGGAGTTTGTTGCTCAAAACTTACCTACTACCTCAAGGTACCAAATAAAGAGTATTTCTTAGTCTAGAACCCATTTCGTTGAATCTAGCACCTTGTTTTCCCAAGTGGCAATTTTCATTCTATTTTGGTCGTTCTCTTTGGAGAGAGTTCAAAACAAGGAGTTTGTTGCTCGAAACTTATCTACTACCTCAATGTACCAAATAAAGAGTATTTTATGGTCTAGAACTCATTTCGTTGTATCTAGCATCTTGTTTTCCCAACTGTCAATTTTCAGTGAATTTTAGTCATTCTCTTTTGAGAGAGTTCAAAACAAGGAGTTTATTGCTCGAAACTTACCTACTACCTCAAGGTACAAAATAAAGAGTATTTGGTGGTCTAGAACCCATTTCGTTGTATCTGGCACCTTATTTTTCCAAATGGCAATTTTCAGTCAATTTTGGTCATTTTCTTTGGAGAGAGTTCAAAACAGGAAGTTCGTTGCTCAGAACTTACCTACTACCTCAAGGTACCTAATAAAGAGTATTTGGAGGGTTTAGAACGCATTTCATTATATCTAGCACCTTGTTTTCCCAAATAGTAATTTTCGGTGAATTTTGTTCATTCTCTTTGTAGAGAGTTCAAAACAAGGAGTTTATTACTTGAAACTTTCCTACTACCTATGTAACGCCCTCATGTTCATATTACTAGTAGGAAATTTATTAACTTTCTAAATACAAGGTGTTACTTTCGGAAAATAATCCTATATTTATTTTTCCAAATATATGGGCTAATTTGAAACTTTTATTTTCTTTAAAACCCTATGGATAGCTGACTTTACTCACAAACATAGTGTGGATCAGTATATACAAATATTACAAAACGAAACGTAGTAAATAGGTACCAAAAGAAACGAACTAAAAATAACTTCATCGAGAGACTGCAAAACGTTTTAAAATACACTAACTAGGCCCCCACATGTGGTCAAAATATCCATATGTACAACACCAAGGTTGGGCCTCTACTCCAGCTCACAAGCTTATGCTGTCATCTCAATCATTACCTGCAACACAAGACTATAATGTGCTACAGCTCAGTAAGTAAAGTAATGGATGACCTATTGCTCATTGACATGAATTAAATGTATGACCGTGCTTGCATAAATGTTTCAGAATAAATAATTTCCTTTAGACGCTTCCTTGTCTTGTGCCCACTGTTCAGTTTAACGTTGTGCCTATAGGGCTTCCTGAATTAATGATATCCCATGGGTTCTCCTTCCGCCGGCTCTTACAACAGTAGGGCTCGTTACTAGCCTTATTCCATCGTTATCCCATCGAGCTCAAGAGATAAGACAGCTCGAGACTGTAGTTTAGTCTATTATATAACTTGGAGGAGGAATATTGTGGCAAACCTTATGACTAATCCTATCACACTTGCCCCTCTCCTGGGTCTGCCACTCTGAAACTGTAAATATTTGCCCCACTTCCCCGTAACAGTGATACAAAACCTTCTGAAAGTTATCTGGTCTTAACTTCTCTATGATAAAATAGTTTTACACAATAATACTAAGGTATTTCATAAATCATATTAACCTTCTTAAACTTTTTCATAAAACATACATGGTGTACATAATAATACCACACCAAAATTACCAAGCATATATATGCTGAAATCAAAATGCCAATGGTCATACTCATAACCTGAATGAATGCAAAACATAGAAACATAATAGATAATTATATAGCACATAATTCTTGTGTTGCTGTTGAGTACTTTACTTACCTCGTGTCCTGAATAGGAATCGATAGTGGAAAGAGTCAATATTCTCTAGAGATTGGTATGCTAATCACCTGTTATAAATTACTATTACTCATGATGCACATTTTACAAAAAGAATGCATTAAAATACTTGAACAAGACCAAAATGATAACTTTCACCAAATTTATAAACTTGATCTTAAAATAGCTCGGAAGCATATAATTCACCTAAGGCACTTGACAATCAATAACTAGCATTGAAAAACTGTTCAAAAGTATTAAAATATAAATGCTAGTTCATTAACACAAAATGATCCAAAATGGCACATCGTTTTGTAAAAACTAGATCATTTGCTCCTAAATGGTGCCATTTCATTTTAAAAATATTTGGACAGCACCTCCCCTATTTTTAGGACATTCCTACAAGATTAAAATCAAGGTTTTAAACCTGCAATAACAATTAACAATTCAATTCCCACATATACACATCAAGAGGATCACTTAGGGGGTTATTTTGCTTTTAGTTGTCCAATGTTTTCTTTGAATGCATGAATTCATTTACATTTTATGTTTTGTCATTCTCTATATAGAAACATCTATGGCTAACGAGATTAAGGGTTGTTCTATCGCTTGCTTTCCTGAAATTATTAACAATAATGATAATTATATTGTTTCCCTTTTGTAGAGTTTATTGTCTCCCTTTGTTTGGAGCTTATTGTCTGTACTAGTGCAGTAAATTGTTAATGAGAAGACCGAAGAAAAGAGACTTGTAGATCTCCCCCTTTGGTAGGCAACTAAAAGTAACATATACGTAGAAAGCAAAATGTGCAAGTGAATGTTACATACTTCTTCAAGCAATTCAACTATGATGTCTATGATAGTATGAATAGTTTATATCTGGGTTCTCCTACAAGTCAAGAATGTTGACAAAAAATCTTCAGTTTTTGGAGTTAGATGCATTGACGGTAGTTGTTACTATTAGATGCATTTAGCCTTTTTTTTTCCTTTTTTTTTCCTAACGTCGTTGTCAACCAGTTATATTGGATTTGGCTAGGATAGTCTTAGGAATGAAGAATTAGCTTATCTAATGGGTAAATTTTGTCTTCCAGTCTTATCTATTATTGTAAGATAACTTTTTTATAATTAACAGATTTGTTACCTAAAAAAAGTGTCTCGTATTCTCCTAAGTGGTATACAAAAAATTCATCTACTAAAAAAATAGTCGTTTTGTGAAAAAAAAAATGATTAAAAAAAAGACATTTATTAATTAGGACAAGAAAAGGTCATTTCGTAAAATAAGGTGAAAAAAGAATATTTTTCATTTTAGTTATTTCCAATCCTCTTTTTCAATTTATTGGAAAATTTTGATTTTATATGGTAAAATTTCAAAAAAAAAAATTTGAAAAATTCTAGATTTTAAAATTTTATGAAAAATCTCAAATTTATTTAGAATAAAATTATTTTGAAAAATATTTAGAAAAATACTGTTTTTTTACAAATCGATAAGATATTTGAGGTAACCGATCAAGTTACTTGAGGTAACGAGTCTGGCTACCTCAAATAACTTGATTTGTAAGTAACTCGATTGGTTACCTCGAGTATATTTAAAAATACTAATTTTGAAAAAAAATTGATAATTTTCTAAATATTTGGAAAATAGTATTTTTCTAAATAAAGTTTTAGAAAATGATAATTTTAGATAAATATGAGATTTTTCAAAAAATTAGGTCATATGAGATTTTTCAAGGGCGACATAGACATATGACTATTTTAGGGCCCATAACTTAGAAAATGACCCAAGCCCAAATTCTATAGCAAAATGTCCAATTTATTTTTCCGTTAAAATCTGATTCCCAATAATACCCATTTTAAACATATTCTATGTTGAGTCCCAAATCGTATCAAATCTTCTCCATAGAAGTTGTATTATCAAGTTCATTAATAGTGGATCTTTATTCATCTCCGCTCAAATTTTTTAACGGTAACGGATCTCTCCTTGAATTCGTTTATGGCGGATCTCTGATCATATATGTTCAAGTTCATCAACGGCGTCGGATCTCCGATTATCTCCTCAAGTTCATCAATAGCGGATTTCTAGTCACCTATGCTCAAGTTCGTCAACAACGTCTGATCTTTGGTTATCTCCTCCTAAGTTCGTTAATAGGTATTGAAACAAAATGTAATTTCACCCATATATACTACAACAATAGCCATATCTAAAACCCTTTCAAACTCTATCATGATTTTCTTTGATTCATCACAATTAGAGTCTGGGTTCATCATAATTAGATTCATTTTTATTATTTGGTTTTTTTAGCATAAAAATTTAGATTCAATCACTTTTTCAGTTTTATTTTTTGATAGATTCAATTGAAATTTTAGGATTTTTATTTCTAGTTGATAAATTCCAATTTCAGTTCATAGTTATGATGAAAAAATCTTAATTATGATATTGTTAGATCTGATACAGCTTATGCAAAATTCAGTTCATAGTTTTTTATTTATGGTATATAGAAATTTAAGTATAGTTCATGACATTATTAATCTGGTACATATGAATTCAGAACAGTGTATGTAAATTTGAATTAAGGTCTCTCTCTAGTAGAATATTATTATAGTTTCTCGATATAAAGTATTAAGTTTATGAACTTAGATTCTATTGATTTTATGAACTTGCATATTTGGTTCACATATTTCTCTCTAGATATATGGATTCTTATGATTTTTTAGAATATAAAGTCTTTGGTAAAATGTCAAAAAGAAATGGTGTAGCAGTTACAAAGTTTACTTTCTTTTGTTCACATACTAGATTGATTCAAACCCATGTACCATTTTTCACACTTAAAACCTTGTATGTATGAGAGCTCAAGTGCACACATTCCTGAACTGTAGGGATGAATTTTTCTCAAGTGCACATATTCCTCACATGCACATATTCGTGAGTTCAAGTGCACACATTCATGTAATATTCAATTCTGTTTGGTTCATAAAATTTTCATTGTAGTTCATAAATAATAAGTTAAGTTCATAAATTACTTTATATGTGGTTCAAATATGGTTCATAACTTTATATCTTTAGTTCATAAAGTTGTATTTCAGATATGAGAATATATCTCCTTAATAATTTTTTATTTAGTATATAAAGTCAGGTATCTAGTTCTATTTGATTTTCTTTACTGATACTATTTTGTTTGGTTCAAAAATTTATGTCTTTAGTTCATGAATTTGTGAGTGTGGTTCACAATGTTACTGGTGTAGTTCACATCTGCTATGTGCCTCTTATTTAGTTCATTCAGTTCCTAAACTTATCTATATAGTTCATAAATTTAGCAATTTATATTTGTTTTTAGTTTAGTATCTGTTTCATTTGTATTTGGTTAATAAGTTTATGTACTTGGTTCATAACCTTGTATATTTATTTGTTACTTCAGTGTGTTATATGCTAATTTGAACATGGTATACGATTTTTAATTCCCGGTACATTACTTGTAAAATTTTGACAGTTTCTCTTATGAAAACAGAGCCGAATGTGAAATATTTATGATCAAACGAGCAGAGGCATTGATGATGAATGTCATCATAAAAGAAGGAATGCAAGACAAAATGGCATTCTATCGGCAAAAGATGGCCGTAAAACTCTATCACTAGGTCGAAGACAAGATGAGAAGGGAATACAAAAGTGAAAGTGATATAGAACATATGCTCTTGTTTTGGTTTAGCAAAAATAATATTGTCTTTTGGTTTGACAAGGATTATTGTATTGAATACTTTTAATTGTAAAGCTATTGAATATCAAACAATTTTCTCGTTAGTTCATATGTTTTATGTACTATGATTTGATATAAATTTATTTGTTACTTACTTGCTTCTAGTTATTCGCTTTGTGAAGTACACTCGAGTAATTTAAAAAAAGCTGACATTGTTTAGGAATGATAATGTAATTTGAAAAAAATCTCTTTATGGTATATAATATTTTGAATTAAGTACATAATATTTTCTTCATGGTTTATACTAATATGAAATAGGTATATAACTTCTAATTTTCTGACAGGATATGTGAACGAGGGTATTATGCTCCAATACCATAACCCAACTAAGAAATAGTACATAAATTTGTCATTTTGAACACGATATATATGTTCATATACAATCACTCAACTCAAAAAATTATCCACAATATTTTTTTTCACTGCTTCATGAGATTTCGACAACAATATATATATTCATACATAATCTGGTGTATATATATATACAATGATGATTTTTTTCATTCTCTCAACAAAAAAAAAATCAATAATATAGCAATAATAAATTTGGTATATAGTTTCATATACCATGACAAAATTTCTATATATCAGGACCAAAAATTCAAGTACCCGAAAGTGTAAACACTTAGAAACAAGATAATATTATCAAATATCTAAATTAATGAATCTGGTATGTAACCCCATACACCATAACAAAATGTCTATATACCAAGTCCAAAAATTCATATACCAGGAAAAAAAAAACCCTTCATTTCAAAGCAAAATAAATTATAAACTCAATATAGAAAAAAGTATTGATCTCTATGTCCCATCAACTGATATCACAAGCCTACAATAATACCACTCTTTAATGGAAGTTCCAAACGCTATAAAAAAGTACTTAAAATTCTCATTTTCATCTTCATCCAGAATAATAAAAAAAAAAATCTTATCGTCATCAACTTCATAATCAGTATATGAACTTGTATGAAAAAAACCAAGAAACAAACATTAATATATATAAAAAAAATCACATCTGCTAGTTCAGGGGGTATATACACAAATATACTAAGTTAAAAAATCTATGTATCAAACACACAAAGTCATGTACCACGAAAAAAAAACTAGAATAGAAAAAAAACATATTTGGATTCGAAATCTCGATCAATAATAGCAAAATAATTATTAAGTTAATCAACAGTAACCATACAATATATCACTATAAAAAAAACAAATATACCTCGACTAAGAATACATGAACTAAATAAGAGTAATAAACATCTTAATCAATAATAACAAAAAAGGCATATACCAACATAAAAAACACATATACCAAGAAAAAAAAAATATGAACCAAACAAGAAATACATAATATATTTATTAGCAAAAAACCAGTGAACAGTAATACCATATACCACGAAACAGATCGTATATACCACTACAAATATTAAATATACCATGACTAAAAATTAATGAATTATTATCAATTACCAAAAAAAAATTTCAAAACACACAACAAAATAGAAATAGTGTAGTGCCCAAAATTCTCATAAGTGCATCATGCCACTAATAAACATTCTTGCATCTATATTTCATAATTTCATGAGTAGTTCTAAAATTTGGCTCTAAACTAAGTTTTTACTTGTCATAGTACCCAGAAACTCTCACTAGTATTCTTTTCAACAATACACTTCAAGATATGCTAATTAAAAGTGCATTTCTATTCCTACATGCATATAGGCCGAAATCTATGTTTATTACCACAATTTGAGTTTCTTAACTAATTGACTAAATTCTTGGAGTGTACATGTGCAGTGAAAGATCGATTCAAGAACCCTAGAATGTTTGATGTGTGTATGGGTAATATAAGTGTCTAATTGACATTTTTCTTAGTTTTTGACACTATTAGCAGCTGAAACCCATCTTAACCTCTTGTACAGGCATAAGCTACGAAAATGGGCATTGGAAGTGCTTAAATGAAAATTTCTTGAGTTTCTAGTTAAAGTAGGGAGCTAAAACACACCTTAAACCCTTGCCTACCTATGGGTTACGAAAATTTTACTTAATTAACCAAGTTCTTTCAGCTTTTAAGTAAAGGACAAGGTTGCACACACTTTGATGGCCATAGTATAACACTAATCTGACCTAGGGAGATTTGTTTAAGCCTATAGTTATAACATGTTAGAGATAACTATTAAGTGTTTTATTAAGCCCTAAACTAGTTTATAACCAGATTATTGACCAAGTAAGAGACAACCTTGACTCCTAGGGAAATGTGTAAGCAAAGGGATAAGCACCTACACAACTTACCTCTAATCTGACTTATGCTTAGGTTAATGACAAAATGAAAGTTAGGGTTCTGAAATCTTGGAACTTGTGCCATCAAGTGGCTGAGCTCAAGTAGTACAAATACCTCTAACCCCCATTCTTCCAGCCAAAAACGTCCCCCCTACCTCTCTCTCTCCCTCCTGGTTTTTCTTCTCTTCCCCTAGCAACCATAGCCTCCTCTCATCTCTCCATAGGTTTCTTTCCTTTCCTAAACAGCCAAAGCACCCATCTCTCTTTTCCTTGAGGTATTTCCTTATTTTCTCAAACAATTGAAGCCTCCCATCCCTCTCCCTCTCCCCCACATGTGTACCCCCTGATTCTAGTGGCAGCCTCCCAAGCATAGTGAGAAAGCAGCCCTTACTTGTAAACAGGTGAGTAGATTTCACTTATAGGTTGTATATGTGATGGTGATGTTATTTGAAGTCTACTTTTACACTTATTACTAGATATATGCTATTAGAAGTTTATTTCTGACCTAATAAGTAGAATACTCCAATTAAAACTTTTGGAAAGGCTAACTGATACATATGAGTGGGTTTGATGCTTAGAACTCATTCTAGTGATCTAGCAAGCTAGGAACTACAATAATAGCTTGTAACCTTATGGCTGGCATGTAAGGATACTACAATAGGTAAAAGATGAGAATTAGTGAGGGAATATAAGGAGCTGGCTTATATTGGTGATACATGAAGTAAAAGATAGGAATGAGTAAGAAAACATAAGGAAACTGATGGGATTAACTAAACTATGCATTTAGATGAATGATATGCTATCATTCTTGGACTTAGGTTCATTTGATATGATCATGGTAGTGGTATTGCTACCAATATTAAACTTTGATGTATAGGACAGTATAGATATGATAAACTTACTACTATTGTGATTACTAGGAAATACATGCTTAGAAACAGAAAAGAAATGATAGGAAGTATTATTGTCAATAAATGTAACAGTTAGTTGCTAATTACATGGTATGTTCATAAGGAAGAGTACTTAAGAGTAAACCATGATAAGGGTATTAATCGAAGTATTATGTACAGGAGTTTAAGCACATCGAGCTTCTTGGAGAAAGGAATCCATCTTTCACTTTCATTTAACTTTCCTGGATACCAGGTAAGTGGAATTTCCACTCTAGCATCACAAGAACCTATTTATATGATTGTATATGTGAAAGGTGATATATGTATGACATTGAGTTTGATATATGTCTGATAATTGTTCATAGCATTCTCATGAAGCATGTCATATTTTCATGCACAAATTATCTAGTTACAGGAAATGATTTGAATAAAGAGTCTTTACCTTAGATGTTGTTTATTTTTAAAGAGGGGTATCATTCTTAGCTTGCTGACCTAGTGGGTAGAGGTGGTGAAATCCCTTGAGGGAAATTCCAAGACAGGGTAAGCCAAACAAGAGAGAGGTCAAATCCCTTGAGGGTAATTCCAAGACAGGGTACGCCTCAAATGTTATATTATTTATTAAGAGGATGCCTGCTATGTCACTGAGTTAGGAACTATATCAAGGAGAGGGCCCAAATATGTTTTAAATGTTAATGTTTTCCAAGGTAATTAAGGGTACAAAGACTAAATGAGTTTCAAGTGGAAAATGTTCATAAGCATGCATGGATTTCCATTTACTGGGCTATTGCTTATTTAGTTCTTGTGATGCAGATGATTAGGGTGTCAGATGAGGTTGGCTGAGCTAATCCACTCCAATGCGGTTCATATGCCAGTTTTGAAGAAGAAAGACTTTTGAGAACTTCCATATATTTTTGATATGTATATGTATATAGTTGATCCTGTGGGAGTTATCAAAGGCAGTAAAATCATATTTTGTATTGTACAGGCTGTAAATATTTTATAATATAAAAGGGATATATCACAGAAGTGTTTTCAGAACTAAATAGAAAGTTTAAATTTTTTTTCAGTACATTCCGCTTTTACGAGGTTAAGTTCGCTACAAATAGCTACTCAACCGTAATAAAAAAAAAAAAAGATTATACATGAATTAAGATCAATTATGACACAAATTACCAAAGAAAATGAAAAATCCCAAAATCAATACATAATATAATCAACTCAATAATCAAAAAATCAATACATACCTAAATAATAACAAAGTCAAGATCAATTCCATCAATGCAAAAATAGAGAAATCGCCAAAACGTAGGAGATCCGAAGAGATATACCAAACAACACCGGAGAAGACAATCATCGACCAAAAATCGTTGGAAAATAAGAACAATGAAAAGAAAAAGCCAGAAAACAACTGATTCGGCTAAAGATTCGAGGAGAAAAATAGAGTTTAGAGAAGAAGGAGTAGAAAATCAATAGCAGAAGGAGAGAGAATCGAGAGAAAGAAAAATGAAAAAAAAAAAAACAAAAGAGAGAAAACAAGAAAGCCAAAAAACAATTTTGGAGGAAAAAAAAAGAAAGAGACAAAGCTAGAAAATTTAATAAAGGGCAAAATTAGAAACATTCAAATACATCAGCTGAGGAGTTTTTAAAAAATGGATACATAGCTATAAAATTTAATAGTTGGACAGCTATTTAACTAATTTAAAAAAGTGGTCATATACTACATTTTCTCATTTTTCAATTTTTCGAGCTTTGGGTTTTATTTTTTGTACGAAGCTCTAATTTATTTTGGGTTTCTAACACTTATACTTACAAAAACTGAAAAAAATTACAAATATACGGAAGTCACACTTTTTTCCAATTTTCGTACAGTTTTTATTAGGAAAATATCACTTTTTAAAAAAATATTTAGAAAAATATCATTTTTAAAATAGTTACTAGTTACCAGTTTCTGGAAACTAGTTACTGGTTATTGGTTACTAGTTATATATCAGTTATAAATATCTTTGGTTACTAGTTACCAGTTTCCAGAAACTGGTTATCAGAAACTAGTTACTATTTTGAAAAATGGTATTTTTCTAAATAGTTTTTAGAAAACGGTACTTTTCTAATAAAAACTGTACCGCACCTTAAAAAATACAAAACTACTGTATTTTTCAAATTTTTTTTCTCAAACACCATATAGAGTATAATTTCCCCGTTTATTTTCCTTCAAATATCCTTTACGCGTGCTATGCTCCCCGGTGTGTTTTTTAATTAAATATTTAACCTCAGATTGCAAATTTAGACTTAATTGCAAGAAATCAGAAAATTTTGGGGACTGAATTGTCAGAAGATGGATAATTCAGGGACCATTTGTCCTATAAACCCTTTTCGAGACCGGGCCGATAAAAGGAGTAACATAATAGTTACACCACAAGGTTCGATTAGTTGCCCCCCGCTGCTCCATAATCGGTCCTTTCCCCTCTCTTCCTCTCTACCAAAAACCCTAGAACACAACAGAACACAGCAAATTCCTCTTGCCTGATCTCCATATCTATTCTCCCTTTCTCCCTCGCTTCGCAGGGTCAGCTTTTCTCTCTCTCTCTTACTATTTTGCCTTTTTTTTTCTTTTTTTCTTTTTTGGGAGGGGTGGGTTTGGTTTTTGAGTTATGGTGGTTACGGTTAGGGTTTGGGTTCAGTAAGGAAGATCTCTTTTAGTTAACAGGGGTTTTTCTATCTGTGATCGTTTTGGGTTTGTGATTTGAATGGTCTATGTATTTTTCTGTTTGGTTGCTGGGAAAATTAAGATAGAAAGGATAAGTCGAATGACTTGACTCTGAGATTCTTCCTGTTTCGTCATTTTATTTTATTTTTCTCGCGTGGATTGGAATGTAGGAACTGTGTTAAGTTTGAGTTCTAACACAGATCGAAAATGGGGTTTTGGAGAATACGGGCAAGCAATTTGTACTGATTGGGTTTTCTTAAGACGGCATACTTTGTCTGTGTAGTTACTGGTTAACGTTGGGAATTTATGAGGTTCAAACCCTTTTAAGGCTGTTGCTAGTATTTTAAGATAATTAGTGAGTTCAGGCAGAGATTATTTCAGCTTTGTGATTTTTCGACATAGTTTAGCGTTTTCGTTTGTACTAAAAAGAGTGTCTCTGTGTGTGTGTGTGAGTGTGTGTGTGTTTTTTTTTTTTTCGTAAGTGATTTGTTTTCTGCGGTAGCATGATTCTTATGGTTGATGAGCTTGTAGAACTAATTTGGTTTTGCAATTTTTTTCTTATTTCTACGTACTGGTATTGATTGCTATAAGTTTGTAATTTTGTAGCTATAGAAGAGGGTACTGGAGTCAGTATTTTGAAAGGAAAACAATTTTAAGAAAAAATGTTAGGAACGGGGCCAATCTTACCCCTTCCTGCTCCTCCCTCTGATGGAAATCTTGGCCCACTTCCGCTATCTCAGGTGTCTGAACAGCAGAAGGACGAGAAGCCCTCAAATGAGGAGCAGAACAAATCCAACTCAGCTCCTGCTTCAGTTGCAACCCACACAAGAACTATTGGAATCATACATCCTCCTCCGGATATTAGGAACATTGTGGACAAAACTTCGCAGTTCGTTGCTAAGAATGGGCCTGAATTTGAGAAAAGGATTATAGCAAACAATGCTAATAATGCAAAGTTCAATTTTTTGATTCCTTCAGATCCATACCATGCTTATTACCAGCATCGGTTGTCTGAATTCCGTGCTCAGACTCAGTCTTCTGCACAGCAACCTTCTTCACAGCCTTCAGATTCCACTGCACCTGAGTCTACCCAACCGCCTCCAGCCTCTGATGGAAATGAAACAGCAGGACTGAAGCCTGACCCATCGGCCCAGTTTAAACCTGTTCGTAAAGTCCTTGAGCCCCCAGAGGCTGAGCAGTATACTGTTAGGCTTCCCGAAGGAATTACTGGGGAAGAACTGGACATTATTAAGCTCACTGCCCAGTTTGTCGCTCGAAATGGGAAATCGTTTTTGACAGGATTGACTAGTAGGGAGATTAATAACCCCCAATTCCATTTTCTAAAGCCTACTCATAGTATGTTCATGTTTTTTACTTCGCTGGCAGATGCATATTCGAAGGTGTTGATGCCTCCAAAAGGCTTGACTGAGAAGCTTAAGAAAAGTGTTTCTGACATGACAACTGTGCTTGAACGGTGTGTGCATAGGCTAGAATGGGAGCGCTCTCAAGAGCAGGCTAGGCAAAAAGCTGAGGACGAAATTGAGCAGGAAAGAATACAAATGGCCATGATAGATTGGCATGACTTTGTTGTGGTTGAGTCAATAGACTTTGCAGATGATGAGGATGAGGATTTACCTCCTCCAATGACCCTAGAGGAGGTCATTAGGAGAAGTAAGGTTACATCTATGGAAGAAGAAATTGTTGAGCCCAGTAAAGAGGTGGAAATGGAAATGGACGAAGAAGAGATGCAACTTGTTGAGGAAGGCATGAAAGCAGCTAGACTTGATGAGAATGATGAAGAAAAGAGGAATGAGACGAAGGTGTCTGAGGAACCAGAACTGCCAATGAGAATTGTTAAGAACTGGAAGAGGCCCGAGGAAAGGATTCCTGCTGAAAGAGACCCAACAAAGTACGTTGTTTCTCCAATCACTGGTGAGCTAATTCCAATTAACGAGATGTCTGAACACATGAGGATTTCCCTCATTGATCCCAAGTTCAAAGAGCAAAAGGAGAGGATGTTTGCTAAAATTCGAGAGACTACTCTGGCTCAGGATGATGAGATATCTAAAAATATTGTTGGGCTTGCACGAACTCGTCCTGATATCTTTGGTACCACAGAGGAAGAAGTCTCTAATGCTGTGAAGGCTGAGATTGAAAAGAAAAAAGATGAGCAACCAAAACAGGTCATATGGGATGGTCACACTGGAAGCATTGGTCGAACGGCAAACCAAGCCATGTCACAAAATCTCAATGGAGAGGATCAGAATGATGCTGCTAACAATGACTTCAGGACCCTTCCGGGTCCTGCCGCTCCTCCTCCTAAACCTGGTGTGCCATCAGTTCGTCCTCTTCCACCACCACTTGGACTAGCTTTGAATCTTCCTCGTATGCATCCTAACACAATTCAGTATTCAGCTTCAAATAGTGGGGGGCTCTCTGTACCTCAACAACCAAGACCCCCGGTTGTCCAAATGATGCCACCAGTTCGGCCACATCTACCACCAATGGCCATGAATCCCGGACAACAATCCTATATGGTGAACCGACCACACACCATGCCTCCATCAATGTCTTTGGGTGGACCAAATATTTCTGTACCACCTCCTCCTGGATCTCAGTTCACACACTTACAAGTTCCCCGGCCTTATGCTCCTCTTGCTGTTTCCCAACCTTCAATGCCTCACGGAATGCCTCCACCACCTTTGCCACATGGGATGCCTCCACCCCCACCTGAGGAAGCTCCTCCACCGCTACCAGAAGAACCGGAGCCTAAGAGGCAAAAGCTTGATGATTCTATGCTTGTTCCGGAAGATCAGTTTTTGGCTCAACATCCAGTACGTTTCTTGAATTGCGTCCTTTCATGACACTAAATTTTTTAGCATTAAATACATGATTTCTGGTTTTTCTGACTCGGATTTATATATGTGGCAGGGACCTGTTCGCATTTCTATCTCTGTTCCTAATGTTGACGAAGGAAATCTTAAGGGGCAATCTCTGGAGATCACAGTACAGTCTCTATCTGAAACTGTTGGTATATTGAAAGAGAAAATTGCTGGGGAGATCCAGCTTCCTGCAAACAAACAGAAATTGAGTGGAAAACCTGGTTTCCTCAAGGACAATATGTCACTTGCCTATTACAATGTTGGAGCAGGAGAAACACTTGCTCTTTCATTAAGAGAGCGTGGTGGTAGAAAGAGATAAACAGAATCTCTGAACAGGCCACTTGAGGTTTTTGCTGGAATTTTCTTGTTACCGTTAAAAAATATGCCATACATTGATTGTTGAATCTGTTTTTGACCTTCTTTGATGGAAGATTATATGTTTGTGATGCATTATGAGGAACGCTTTTAAATTTTTGTTCTCATCTTTAACTGATGATTAGAGTGCTATCTAATACAGATCAACCGGAGGTGTCTTGTACGGGCTATGGGAAGTACACAAGTTCCTTCATCCTTTACCAGAGCAATTCATCTACCTTTATTACTAATTCACTTTTGCAGTTACTTCCTTGGCCAATTTATTTTTCCAATATTTGTATTGTGATGATAATACCTAAAGCATTCATCAAATCTGCTGTGAAAACTATCACGTTTTCAGTTATGTACTGTTTTATGTTAGTTTTCTTGCTTATAGTTTGTTCCGGTTCAATTGTTTTAAGGAACTTTTTGCTAGCGTTAATTTTATTTTGTAGGAAGCTTGCTCATTCTGGACAGGGTGGACCGGTGGGTCAGTTTGGTATCATATTGAGCGTCGAAACAGTCAGTGTGTTTGGGCTAGGGCTTATATCCCAAAAGCCTGCTATATTTTGTTCTCAAGCTAAACCTTCAGCCAGTTGTTTTCTGGCTGCTACTAGAGTTGGTGTTTTCTGATTATGTTGTCTTGTAACTACAGAAAGCTACATTCTGGAACTCATGGGAAGGTGTGAGACCATTTGAAACTTGAATGTCTCTGTCTTCTCTGTCTGTCTTCTCTAAGTATCTGACGCAGGTAGAGGACAATCTTAGACTAAAATGTGTTTATTCTTGTACTTGTTAGAGCACCGATGGCAGTTGTTTAAATGTGCTCTTTTCTTTCCTTTTTTTTTTTTTTTTTCTTTTTTTCGTGGTGCAGTTGAAGTTCAGTGGTGTTGTGGTTGGAGTTTCATGTAGGAAGCAGCATGAATTTAGCTCTTTGTATTTTTCTCTAGAAATTTTCAGAGTGAGTTTAGCTGACCTAAGGAAATTTTGAAATCTCGATTACAATTTGTCTCAAATTCATCATTAGATGCTTATTTGATCAATGACTTTTGTCTACTCCTTTGTTGCCGCCTTTTGACTTTCGAAAGTTACAACTAGAAGTCTAAGGATCGAGTGGTCCAGCACATGATATGTATGTGCTTATAGGAGGTTTGGGGATTGATTCTTTGCGGTGACTTTACTTTGCAGTACACTAGAGTTTCTTAGCCTTATAAAAATTGTTGTACGGATAGAATTTATTTGGATTCACTTTCGTTTTGTTTTTTTTTTTCTTTTTTTTGTTTTTCTAAATAGAAAAATAGAAAAAAACTTTGGTAGTTTGCTTGGTAACTTTATTTTTATTTTTTGTTTTTAAAAATTGTTACCAAAAATTTCTAAAAAAGTGGTAACAAAAAATTTCTAATACCTTTATTTTTTTAAACAAATTTCAAAAATAAAATAATATACAAATATTTATCTACAAGCGTACATACATATGTATATGCATATATAAATATACATATGTATATACATATATAAATATGATGCTGTATGACTCTCGTTATCTATATTTTATTATTTTAATATGATGCTGTATGACTCTCGTTATCTATATTTTATTATTTTTGGAATTAAGTAGTTAACAAAGCATGTTTTTTGTTTAAAAAAATTAAAAATTAAAACAAAATTTTTACTTCTATTTTTAATTTATTTAAACAAAAATTTTAAAGGAGAATCTAAAGTCCTTAGTAGGTGGACATAATTTCAAACTCAAGTTTACAATGCAAGTTTAGGGGATACTGAGATTGAAAGCAAAATTTGGTCAATATTTGCTTTGCTTATTTAGTTTGTCAAGACTAGTTTCCAAGGCTTTCAATCAGCTCGAATTCCCTTTTTTCCTTTTGGCCGCTCTTGCTTGAGTGACTCCCTATATTTTGAAATTTGGTTTCTTGTCAGCAGACTCACTGCTTTCCGTTCTTGAGCTTGCGGTCTCCACTCTTCCACATGAGTATTCTGCGCTGTTTTTCTGTTCTTTAGTTCAACAGATGTGATTGTTTCCTGCTGAATTCAACCGACTGCACTGAGGTTTTTTGGGAACGTTACTTATATTCTTTTTCTTTTTTTCTTTTTGGGATAATATCACCTAAGGTCTCTAATCTTTCCTTCATGTATTAATTAGGTCTCAATTCTTGATTTTGTAGCGTTTAAATCCCCAACCTTACATTGTTGTTTCACGTTAGTCCTTCTACTTCATTTCCATCCAAATGCTCCATTAATAATCATGTGCCCAGCACATGCTCGTTCACCTAAGGGTATAACATGGAATTTGAAAAAAAAAAAAAAAACAAACAAACAAACAAAGCAGGATGACTAGGTCTCTTTCTTCGTTCAAATGGAAAGCCAGCCAGTTAAGAGGTCTTAACTCTCAAGCTTCATTCAAAATGGAAGGAACGAGTTCATAAATAATAAAGAAAACTGTTGCTAAGATGGACACCTCCCAATTATCATGTCTTTCCTGTGCAGCCTCTAATTTGATATTCTTTTGCCCAGAAAAAGGATAACACAAACAAACACTGGACTTAAAGCTAAGAATCTTAGAGACAAGGTGATTGAGAAACCTCAATTTTCAATATTGCAAATGGCAATAAATAAATAAATAAATTGGGACAAGTTTATGGACGTGACATCTGAAATCCCATTCATATAATACAATGACCTTGGCAAACTTAAAATCCCTTTGATTGAACCTTCACCAATAAAGCAAAATGGATATAAGCCTTTCACATAAATAATTGCCACTTCAAAACAAAGTATAATTAAAATTTCACTCTCTAACATTTTGCATAGAATCACACACGCTCAATCATCAACTCAAATCCCACCGTCGATTCGATCCAAAAACATTGGGCATTGACGCCATGCCGTCGTTTCCACTTCTCTGGTGCGATCGCAGAGCTTTCAGGCTCCGAGCAAGAGATTCCGGCCCCAGTGAGAGAGTTCTTCAGGCTCTGGGCGCAACGTGTTTTGGTGCGAGGTCGAATCTGAGGGAAAAGAAAGGTGTGGGCTTTGTTTGTGCCTAAATTCGGAGGTTTTCACGAGTATAATAGTCGATTACAGGGAATGTTGACAAGCAGGTTATCCGGGTCGCTGGTAGAAGAAGTAATATATTTGATTTTGTTACTATCTTCCTCTTCAGAATCTTGTACAACACAAGCAGCGAGCTCCTTGCATGAGGTTGAAGAAGACTCCTCTTTATCTGCTTCAGCCGGATGGTCAGATCCTTCACTATCCGGCAGCTGGAGAGCTACATATATTTGTATTCTGGAAAGGTCTGAGACCCACAAGATATTCCAGAAGATGTTTCCCCCTCATCAAGTTTACTATGATGCATTGAGACTTCGTGATTCTCAAGTGTCACCAAGTCTCTAATATGGGATATTGAGAAAAGATCAGATGTCAGTCCAGCCACTTGCTGACAATCTTCCTTCTCTCACAGATTTGGTAAGAGTTACGGTGCAAATTTCAATTGCTCATATTCGTGTTAGGGTTTATGCC
>JXTC01000335.1:180690-196853 GCA_002914845.1 Trema orientale
TGTTTTCTGAGTAAATTAATTCTGTAATTTCAAGAGTACAATTCTGGATTTTTAGTGGAGTAATACTGGAATTAATAAATTAGACAAATTAATTAAAGAGTTTAATTAATTGTCATAATTTATTGGAGCTTGAATTACAGGTCCATAGGTCCCTAATTCCACCTC
The DNA here is from genome assembly GCA_002914845.1 of Trema orientale. Taxonomy (NCBI): domain Eukaryota; kingdom Viridiplantae; phylum Streptophyta; class Magnoliopsida; order Rosales; family Cannabaceae; genus Trema; species Trema orientale. The sequence continues at coordinate 180,856 of JXTC01000335.1, forward strand.
TTACAAACACTGTACTGGATATTATATTATTTCTGTTACTGTACACTTTGTCTAGATAAATAGTTTATCTATATATAATTTATAATTGTTATTAATTAATTATTTAATTAATTAATTTTTAATTAATTAATTTAAATTTATGGAGAGATAAGTTTTCCAATTTGTTTAAATTTTGAATTTAAAAATATCTAATTATCAGATAATTAGATAAATAGAAATTGGAAAACTGACTGAAAGTGAAATAGTTATTTGCTAGTTTATATATATATATATATATTAATTAGATTAAATAGATATATATATATAAGTTTACGATTATTAAAATAAGGAAACTTACGTTTCTTATTAACGTAAGGTTTTGAAAACATATATATATATATTAAATATTTAATTTATTAAATAGTTTAATAAATAATTATATATATATACATAGGGGAACCCTAGCAGAAGAAATATATACAATACGCATTATTTTTTACAGAGCCTCCATAAACTAGAGAAAAAAAGAAGAGTGTCTTCCTATTCTCTGTAGAATAAAATTCTTGCAATCTCATGTGTTGAGAAAATTACAAGTGCCTAAAGTGTGAGTTTTAAAAAATTGTACATAGCGCCCACACGTTCATCCAGTTGTGCTTGAGGCTTGGATTGGAAGATCGTGGTTTAGAAGACAAAAAAAAGCTAGGATCCGCTGATAGGCTACAAGAGGTATTAGATCTATTCTCTTTATATATTCCCATTTGCTATGAATTAATACTATGCACTCATATAGTCAATTGTTTTGAGAAAATTTTTGAATGTTCCTCTGCCAATCTTCTGCTGTGAAAATCGTTTTTAATTCCAACAATTCGTATGAGGAAACAATCTCATCTCTCACTCGGACTTCTCCCCCCTCCCCTCCTCCTCTCTTTCTTTGTGTTCAAATTCCAAGTTATGCCCTTGGGTAACAAGCACGTGCTAGACACGTGATTATTAACAGCACATTTGGACAGAAATAAGTTAAAAGAACTAAAGTGATATAAAAATATAAGATTGGGGATTTAAAAACTACAAAACAAAGAAATAGGATCTAATTAATATATGGAAGAAAAGTTGAGAACCTCAATTGATTTAAATTCTTTCTTTTTCTAATAACATCTTTTTTTTTCTCCCAAAATATGAAGAGAATTCGGAAAGTTTTTGGATAAAATGAAGAGATTTTCGGAAAGTTTTTGGATTGATGTTATGTAGCAGTTTTATTCACTGAAAAATGTTAAAGAAGGCAGTACATGACAAACTCTGACAAAACGGCTTTAGCAAGCAATGCATTTTTTATTTTTTTTTGTTGGCAATGAAATATGTCGCTTTTATTTTTTTAGAATTATTTTAATCCTGAGCACTCTTCTGCAAGAAGTATACTTTGCTCCCTGGTCAAGTAATTGTAACGTGTATTTTTTTTTTCCCTTTTGTTTTTCATCGTGCAGTAACAGTAAAGTAAAATATTACGCTGCTGATTATTTTTCCTCGTATTTCTGTTTCATCATGAGGATTTTGAAAAGGGCTTCTTATAAAATCTCATGCCCAAAGTACGGAATATTGAAAAATCATGGGGTAAATTCTTGGAAAGATCCCAGATTGATTTAGAACATATCTCTTTTTTAGAATCTTTTAGAAAAATAAAACTTTTAATAACTATGTAGAAATTATTCAAAAAAAAATAACTACTTAGAAAAATACTGCTTTTTTTCAAAATTACTATTTTTCAATGGAACTCGAGATGACAGTCAGAAAACCAGTTCTCATTAATAAAAACTGAAATTTGTCTAAACATTTTTAATAGTGGTATTTTTCTAATTAGAAACTGGGATTTTTCAAACGATTTCAAAATCTGGGACTTTTTAATTTTTTTTTTTGAAAAAAAGCAATTAAAAAAAATCAAATTTAGAAAATAGGATTTTTCTAAAAAAATTGAAAAGTCCCAGATTTTGATATTGTTTGAAAAATCCCTGATTTTAATTCGAAAATTATCACTTTTAAAATTATTTAGAAAAATACCATTTTTTATCAATTGATGAGATACTTGAAATAACCAATCAAGTTACCTTGACCGGTTATCTCAAGTAAGTAGATTGGCTATCTTAAGTAACCCAACCGGTTACTTCGAGTACCATTGAAAATTACCAATTTTTGAAGGAAACATGGCATTTTTCTAAATATTTATGAAAAAAAGTTATCTAAAAACTTTTAAAAATGATAGTTTTCTAAATCAAATCGGAATTTTTCAAAAAATTCAGCTCATTCGAGACTTTTCAATTTTTGGTATTTTGGGCTTGGAATTTTGTAAGAAGCCCCTTTTGAAAAGGGAAAAAGACACCTAGTACTACCTTTTGATAAATAATACCAAGAATACTATGTCCAAACTTTTACTTATTTTTGTACTACATTTTTTTTAGAAAAATAACAAATTCTTGCTAAGAAAGACCAAATAACGTATTAGAATTTCCATTTTTTCTTGTTTCTTTTTGCTACTAGTTTACTTGTAGCTGATCACTCTTAAAACTAATTACTAATTCATTATTAGAAATTATAAACTAATTGATTTTTGGAAACTAGAAACCAAATCGGTTACTAAAAACCAACAACTACATTGGTTTTCATCATAAATATCATAACTATTTAGTTAATAAAAACTGAAAACTAAATTAGTTTCTATCATAAACAGTAGAACTATTTGGTTAATTCAATTATTGATTACTAAAAACCAATTTGGTTATCGGAAACTAGTTGCCAGAATCAAAAATTCTATATATTTCTGTTGCTTTTACTTCAAAAATATAATAATTTAATTTGAGAACTTGATCATATTCTTCAGCGTCCTTATTCAATGCCTCACCAAATTCTTGCTACAGGGCATTCTTCAAAAAGGAAATCACAATAGCTCTCAGGAAACTTTCATTATTTCCTGTGATTTGAAAAAGAAACAATAATGGTTTCTAGGAAATTTTTGTGGTTTCCTGTGATTTACTTAGCTACAGGGCAATCTGCTAAAAGGAAACCACGATAGTTTATTGTGATTTATTTAGCTACAGGATATTCTGCAAAAAAAAAAACCACAATGGTTTCCCGAAAATGTTCATAGTTCCATGTGATTTACTTACGTACAAGATATTCAGAAACCACGATAGTTTCCTGTGTTTTATTTAGCTACAGGACATTCTACAAAAAGGAAACCACAATGATTTACCAGAAATGTTCATGGTTTCATGTGATTTATTTACGTACAAGATATTCGGCTAAAGGAAACCAAAATGGTTTCTAGGAAACCTTTGTGCTTTCCTGTGATTTACTTACGTACAGGGCTTTCGGCTAAAGGAAACCAAACTGGTTTCCTGTGATTTACTTACTTACAGAACATTCCGCTAATAGGAAACCAAATTAGTTTCCAGGAGACCACAAAGGTTTCTTGTAAAAAAAAAAAAAGATGACTTATTTACTAAAATGTCACCGCGTTTTCTAACTTTCAAAGTATTTAGAAAAATGCCATAAAAAGGTCGTACGGATTTTTATTATTTTTAAAAGGTCGTAAATTTGGTATTATTTTTTGAAAAATAGGTATAAGTGTCCAAAACCCTTTTGAAAAAGGTTGATTAGGCCCTGTCATTGTTGTTAAAACTTTGGATTTATCCTACTTTTGAATTATTCAGTCACTAACTGCCTTGTTTTTAGGGATTTTAGCCAAATGACTGAATTTTAGATCATAGTTTATAAAACTATTTTTCAAACACGGTTTAAAAATGGCTGAATTTTGAAAATTATTTAAAAAATGATCGTTTTTCATATTTAGTGTATCAAAATATATTGATTTATTTATTTACATTTTTTAAAATTGACGTACTTCATACAAAATTGATTTACTTAAAATAAACTAAACTGGTCATTTATCAAAATAAATTTATAAAACAGTCATTTTTTAAATAGGTGTAAAAAAATAGCCATTTTTTAAATTGATCTTAGAAAAAAGGACATTTCTTATAAATACTCTTGTTTGTATTCCGACCTGCCCTATCATACCGAACTCCCTAAGCTGAGCAATGGGCCTTCTGAATCATTAATGCTGGGGCTTCTTGTAAAATTCCAAGCCCAAAATACCAAAAATTGAAAAATTCCAAATGGGTTGATTTTTTTGGAGAAATCCCAGATAGATTTAGAAAAATATCATTTTTTTGAAGTACTATTAGAAAAATAACACTTTTAAAAATATTTTGAGAAGTATCATTTTTCTTCAAAATTGGTATTTTTTAATAGTATTCGAGATAACCAGTTAGGTTATTCAAGGTAACCAATCTAGTTAATTGAAGCAACGGATCAAGTTATCTCTAGTAACTCGACTAGCTACTTTAGGTATCTCATCAATTAATAAAAATGATATTTTTCTAAATATTTGAAAGTAGTATTTTTATAATTAAATCTGAAATTTTTTTAGAACAATCCAAAATTCTGGGATTTTTCAATTTTTTGAAAAATTACCATAAAAAATCAAATTTCCTCTTAATGCTTTACACCTTTCAGGACATAAAAGCAAATTCTGTTTCTATCAACAATTTACACCATAATGATTTGGCCACACTACAACGCAAAAACAAGTATCCAATCTTTCACGACCTTTCTTGCACATAATACACTAAGGTCAAGTTTGGTGTGCGTATTATATTATGATGTATTGTATTGGGTCGTATTATATTGTATTGTACTGTTCTATTACAATACTATATTTAGTTTTGCATTGTATTAAGATGTTAAATTAAAAAGTTGATTTTTGAAAAATACCACTTTTAGAAGTTTATTTAGAAAAATAACATTTCAAAAATTATTTAGAAAATATTATTTTTTAAAAATAACACTTTCTAAATTAAATTTTAGAAAAATACCACTTTTAAAACAGATAAAGTGATGCGGGAGAAAGGAAGGAGAGAGAAATTAAGGAAAGAAAAAGTGATGAGAGAGAAGTTAAGGATAGAAAAAGTGAGGTGGGTCAGTATTATACAATATTATGTTATAATACAGTGTAATACATACTTTTTTTCTCCCTCTTTTGATAATATTCTCCGTATTATATTAAATAATACTATGGAAAAGCACAACTAAATACCTTTTAATTAATGCATAATATTCTCCGTATTATATTAAATAATACTATGGAAAAGCACAACTAAATACCTTTTAATTAATGCAATATGGAGTCTTTGTACAATGTACCAAACATAATGAAAGAGCGAGATGAGGTTTAGGGAATAGTAACATGGCAGCTAGGATGTGGAATTGTGTGGTTGTGGCAATCTTCTCGGTTATTTGACTGGAAATTAATGACCGTATACTCGAAAAAAAAAAGAGCTGGATTTGCTCACTGTGGGAGAAATAAAAAAAGCTTTTACATTCTTTTTGGCTTCGGTGGCAAAGTAATTCAAGGATTTTCCCTTTTTCTTTCGTCTAAATTACTCTTAGCTGGAAAGACACTTTGTTTACCTGTGTTTAGATTTGTGTTCGTTCTTTTAGATAATGGTTGTGATTTATTTTCGGGTCTATTTCTTTAAGAATGCCTGATCATCTTCTGCTATTTGTATTTCAGTTTTTGATCTTCGATAAAAGTTTAAGTTTTATTCCTATCTTTTTTTTTTTTTTTTTTATAAAAAAAAAATCCACGAAAAGAACTGTTCTATCTTTTCTCATTTTTGGGTACAAAGAACTAAATTAAAAGCTGCAGTCTAAACAAAGCACACCCCATTGTACAGTATATAAACAAGAAATAATACTTTGCTCATCGCCGCTATTTGATAAAATAAGAAAACAAAATTAAAAAGGAAAAAAAAAAAAAAAGCGAGCCTGATCTCATGCTACATACATACGCCTTTCACTTCTTGTGTATCTTCTTTTTAAAATTTGGTAAGAATCTCGGAAAAGAATAAGGGCAACCGAAGAAACGAGAGAGATTTTGGCAACCTCTTTCTCCAACATTGTTGTTTCCGCGAGAGCTGAGATGACTCAAGTAGGTCTTCCCCTCGTAAATATAACAGAGCTGCTGCCAGAGAAGTACGCTTAATCCTAAGTCCACTGAAACACTTGAAACAAAAAGATATACAAGAACAAGCCCTCTAGCGGAAAGAAGCACTGCAGATCTCAACAAAGCAAATATGATCTCTTTGAGAGCTCTTAAAGCCATATTGCTGCTATAACCATTAATATGGGATCTGTATGATAATGATGGCCATACATGTAGACCCGCATAGGTACACATGAAAGCAACGTAGATCATACTGATGACGGCTGAAATGAGGAAGGCAATGAAGTGCCGGTGATTCCCTGCACCAACACAGTTCCCTATCTGCATAATGATTATGGAGCAAGACATTCATAAATTCACGAGGAAAAAAGAAATTGAAAGTTGCGAGAGTCTGGTCAAGATTTTCAGCAGTTTTTCTTATTGACATCAGTTAATCTCTGATAATTGAGTAAATTTACAAAGTTAGCAGTGACTAAATTGACAAAGTTAGCAGTACAGCACATTATGCAGGTGAGCACACCTGTTAGATAAAACAACAATGGATCAACGACCAAACGGATATCCACATTTTAATACAGTTGCATCAAAATAAAGAGGTCTCAACCAGGTTTTTAAAATCTTTAAGGTAAACTCCACCAGGCTAAGTAATAGTTAACTCTTATCTTAATACCAATGTTTCATTAAGGACAAAAGCTCAAGCCATTTCATACCAACTAATAATCTGTATCTTATGGATTTCTTTTATCCCTGACAAAGCTGCAGCTTACTTCATTACAGTTGTCCAAATTTTAAGATTTTAACCTCGGCTGATGGTCAATATTTCTCTAAGGGAATATAAATTAAAAACACAAAATATAATAGAGGAAAAAAAAATCACCACCAGCTGATGACAACTTTGTTTGAAGCTTTTATGAACTTACTTCTGAGACCAACCAAAGTACTTGCATTAGATACTAACAAGATTACATCAGTTGATGGTGATATCCAAATAGTTTAACCTCATTTTTCCAACATCTTCCTACTAAAAATTCTCACTAGCCAGAAGTTAAATGCTAACATGTTCAAAGTGGCACTTATTATCCAAAAAAAAGTTTCCATTTCAACATGTTTCCAAATTGAGGTGTAAATACTTACAAATGGACAGTGATGATCCATGTCTTGTATGCACTTTCCACAAGAACGACAATGATGAGTTCTAGGTGACTTTGGCTTTGAGCAGTACTGACAAAATCTATAGTTTTCGAGGTGGTCTTTCCCCACAGTTGGGTAGCTGCCCCATAATATACTTGGAGGTGTGCCAGCACAACCAAATGCCGTGGAAATGAATGTGTACAGAGTAGTTACAGACAGTATCGAGGTAACAATGGAATGGAAAATACCACAGGAATAGCTAATGGAGAAAACAACAGGGTATACTGCCCACACTCCACCACCTGCACTTGCAGGAATATATATCAGATGTAGCAGGAGAACTAAAAAGGAGAGGGAAAATAGGAATGAAGCAGTATGTAGCCATACAGGGGAGACATTGTCTTCATGATGAAGATTTTGGATTAAAATATATAAACCATACAGGGAGACAATGTCTTCCTAATGAAGATTTTGGATTTAAAAAAAAAAGTGTTCAGAGTCACCAAAGAACTCTAAAATCCAATTATCCTTGGCATTAATATATTCATTACAAGTGCAACATAAGCCTTCTCAACCAGGTAAACTGCATAAATAATATTATATTTCAAATTTAAAACTTGTGGCAGGGAATATACATTATCAAAGATTGGAGGCAGCTGGTTTCAAGGCCAATTCTTATTAACAAATTAGCAGGAAAGATCCAACTGCTCAAAAACATTTCAAAACTACAACAAAAAATAGCACGAAAAAAAATCCCAAATAATTCAGTTCTCATTATAAGCGCATGTCAAAATTACAGCACATAAGGGAAAGGGTAAAAAAGGTTTTTTTTGGCCAAAAATATCTTATATTCTACACTATGTTCCCACCAGAAAATTTTCCTTTCCTAAAAGCATTGCTAGCCTTGTAACGTCAAAATTAAGAACACTGCAAACTCAACAAAAGCTTCCCCAGATGGGAAAAAAGAGAAAAAAGCCAATCCTAGTCCATTAAATATGAATTTCCCAATTAATTTTTACCAATATTATTACCAAGTACCATAACTCATCGTGACCACTACTCCTATGCCCAATCTTATCATGATCCATATATGATAACCAATATTACTACGATCATAGGTCCTTCGAAACCATGTTAGACACCCTAGTGTGAGCCATGTTAGCAATCTTAAAAATCATAATGGTAAGTCTACTTTAGATAAGTTGGTTACTGGAATTGATGACTTTGCCGCCAAATAGGATGAAATTGCCAATGATTTCAAAGAAATACAGCGCAAGTTGAAAGAACTAAGGGAATTTAGGAGGAGCATGAACAAACCTTATAACTACTCTTACACAATTTGCAAAGGCCTTTAAGGAATTTTGTGAGAACTATGTTGAGGAACCCTTAGCTGAGTCAATTGTAGCTTCACAACCTAGTGATCCTATTCTTTTTACCAATTGATTCTAGTCCCCTCAATCTACACTTCCTAATGTATCTCTTGCTTCACTTGGATCGAATGCATGTTTCTTTGATTTTCTTTCTAATATGACTGTTGGACTAGTTTTCAATATGTGTGAATTTTTGGACAAGCAAGGTGTTCAAATGCATCTTGTGCTCCCGAGAGAGTATAACAAGTGCAAACAATTCAGATCCTATATATCCATCAAGCTTTAAGACTTTTTCTTGCCGATTTCCCTCCGCTTCAAATTGTTAGTTTCTGATATATATGATTTTTAACTCGCCGGAGTCGAGTTGTAGAACCCCAGGATTGATGGGGAATAACAAGTACTTAGGAATTGCTTTTCAAATTATGAATGAGTATTGAACGATTATTGAGTTTTCTCCCTTTATGGTTCTTCTCCTCTCTAAGAGTTCTGTTTAGTTCTCGATCTATTCTCTTTCTTTTCTACCTATTCATCTGTTTTTGCCTTAATTCTATTCACTTCTTGCTATTCTACTAATTCTCTTTCTTTTCTCATATTATCCTACATCACAAAATTGCACAAATAAAACACAACACGATAGAGACAAAGGTGAAATATACAAGGAACAAAAGTAATAGTACTGATAATAAAAATCCGACTACGTACATATAACAAAGGCCATAAACGCAAGGAGGACACAAACAAAGCAACGATCTCGCCAACGTCTCAACCAAAAGTACTCGCATTCATGTTTCCGTGCATTCTGATTTGTTACAGCTCCACACCAACCACATTTGAAAATAGGGGAGTGAGAAGGGATTAGAAGCCGCAAACCACAACCCCAACAAATTACCTCACAGTTCTCATTGACTGGCGTTATACAATGCTCCTACATTTAACCCTTACATTACATTAGCACCATGGAAACAAAAAAAAAGACTTTTGCAAGTAAACAAATTACTATAAATACACACCCCCAAATTACAAAATAATAACCAAAATCCACATTCATCAAAATTAGTCATTTAACCATGAACTCAATTGCCATAGTTGAGTATCCATCAAAATTAGTGATATTTAAGTTCAAAAGTCGAAGAATAAAAGCCAGCAAATAACAACCCTTTTTGTTTTGATATGATTTTCCCACAACCCAAATTTCCAGAGTCCTACATATCAAAGATAAAAGAAGAAAAACCCCGGTGATAAAATGGTTTTCTTGTATTTTGACAGTCTATATTATTATTTAAAAAAAAAAATTCTGAGATGAATCATAATTTAGCACAAGTAAAAGGAATGACAAGAACTTATAAAAGGAAAGGTTACCCTTACGTATAGGAAGAAACCCATAAGTTTAAAGGACATAATATAAGGGAAAATCAGAGAAAAACAAGGGAAAAGGCGAAGCAAACAAACAAACCTGGAGCAAGTCGGCCATGAATGGGTTTGTACGGATTTGAACTTTGAAGCGGAGCTAGCAGATGAACATATCCCAACCTTATTCTACAAAGAGGTGTCCATCAAAAGGACCAAAACAGATATTTCGGAGAAAGATTGTTGCAAGTTCAAAGCCGGGGCGGACTGGACTCCCAAAGTTACCAAGTCAAGTGCTTTCTTTATTTCCTTATTTATTAAATATATTATTATTTTATTTTGCAATAGCGTGTCCGGAATCCAGATGGGCTCCTTCTGTTCGATGCTTTTATCTTTTTTAGAAAATAAAATAAATGCCAATTTTGATTGTCAAAAGAGGAAACGCCAAAAAAACTTACACTCTCGATTATAATTTTTCTATATTTTAGCTTCCGTAAAATTATACTTTGGCGTTAAATCTTTAAAGAGGGCTAAATAATTTTTTTTCTCACTTCTTTTACACTCCATCATTGTCGCTTTTATTATCCAGAGTGCGTAAATGAAAGTGTTGTATTCCTCTAAATTTTTATTAAATATGTAATATATGTGCATAAAATTACTCAGCATGAAACTAAAGAATCCGGACAGTTCACCTATTCATATTGCCAAATACTTAAATTTTATTAAAAATATCATAAAACAAATAAAAATTAAAGAAAAAGGTTAAAAAAAATCAGATTTCTTAACAAATATCAAAACACTACTTAAAAAATCACCATTTTATTAAAAGATAAGATTTCTAATGAAAAATACTAAAAAATTCCCAAAAAAAAAATTATAAATTCTCCACAATTTAAATTTAAATTTCAAAATCAAAGTGAATAAAAAAAACAAACAAACAACATAGACATTTAATTAGAGCTGTGAAACATTTAATAAAGACACTACGAAAGATAAAGAGGGTTTTAGGGGTCGGCCGTACTCTGTGGACAAGAATGGTTGTGGGAGCGGGAGCTTGCACTGTATAACTATTCACAGACAAAAAAACACCGAATACCCAGATAAATTAGACCTGCGAAAGATAGAAGAGCAATTGCTCAGAAAAATTAGGCCAAATATGCATCATAATACCCCTATTTTGGCCCATATGCTCAAGTTAAAAAACATTTGAAAAATATGTGCGCAGATGAAAATACCCTTACTAATACCTAAGAGAAAATATGCCTCATTTTCGTCAGTCATACTTCCCTCCGAAACTCTTCTCATTTCTCTCTCTGCCCAATCGCCGTCACTGCTGCCGTGTGAAGACCCGTCGTCGCTCGTCGTCTAAAGAGCCAAGAACCCGTCGTGCCGTAAAGCGAGGAAGGCGAAAACCCGTCGTGCCTATTTCTCACTGTTGAGAAAAATGAGTCCCGAAAACAAGATAAGCAAAATATGATTTGAAAGTTTTTGAATTCAGGGCTTTTGTATGACGTAATTTTCGAGTTCATTTCGATATCATTTCGATTACATTTCGACATATTTCGTTAAAAGTTCGATTATATTTCGAAGAGTATGGCTGAAAATGGTCACGGAAAAATGCCTGAAATTGGACGTACTTTCGATGATATTTCGATGGTTTTTCGATTGCCTGGGACGAAGTTTCCATGATATTTCGACTATTTTTCGATGACATTTCGATGTCCTTTTTGTAGTAGATAGTGGTTAATATTTTTTCGACAGGTTTCGACTACTTTTCGATTAAATTTCGACGTGACATGGTTTTCGACGATTTTCGATGGATAATTTCGACCTCCTGGCTAGTTTAGAGTTTCTGTAGCAATTTTCGATGACCATCGAAATGTTGTCGAAATGAGGACTATCGAAATTTCGATCATTTTTCGACCTGTTTCGATTAATTTCGACCTGTTTCGATTATTTTCGATGGAAAATTTCGACCTCCTGGCTAGTTTAGAGTTTCTGTATGATTTTTCGATGACCATCGAAATGTTGTCGAAATGAGGACTATGGAAATTTCGATCATGTTTCGACCTGTTTCGATGAATTTCGACCTATTTCGATGAAGTTCGACAATATTTCGACATAATTTCGATGCTTTTGATATATGTTAAATTTGTAAAAATTTTGTCTAAAATCAATTTTTTCCACTAATGCAGAACCAAAAGTCAAAGCACCTAGTACCTTTTGAGGAACACTTTCCTGGAAGGGTCACTATAAAAGGAACAACGGTGATGTCGAAGATTAAGGGGAGATTTGAGAAGTATGATTTGTTAGAGAGGGCAAACCAATGCCCGTTTAAGCAGTTTTTTCTTGCTCCTCCAATGCAAGCGTCGGGAGTCCTTATACACCAACTACTGTTGAGGAAGGTGAAATCCAGAAACCCGGGGGAGATGCAGTTTTTCATTGGGGATAGCAACTTGAGATTCAGGATTGGTGAGTTTACATTGATAACGGCGTTAAACTTTGGCAAAGAACCGGACGATGTGAAGTACAAATCTATGACTACTAGCATGCGACTCAGGGAGACATACCTGAATAATGAAGCTAATGTAAGATCTGGTGAATTAGAAGCTGCATTTGTAAATTGTGAGGAGAAGGAGGACGTTTGGAAATTGGGGTTGTGCTACTTGGTAGATGGGCTCTTGATGGCACAAGAGTCAAGCACCAAGATTCTGATGGATATGCTCTCTTTTGTGGAGAATGAGGAGGATTTCTTTAATTATCTATGGGGAAGGCGATCTTACGAGAGAATATTTCATAGTTTGAATAAGGACATGATGCATCAGAGGGAAAACTACCTTCTGAAGATGAAAAAGAATAAGAAGGCGAAAGAAGCTCAATATACAGTCTATGGGTTTAGCATTGCTTTACAGTATTAGGCTTATGAGGCTATCCCCAAGCTTACTGGTGCATTTTGTGAGAACTTTGGCATCAAATTCCCAAGGATGTTGTCATGGACAAGCAATAAAACAGCATCAGTGAAGGATTGTATTGATGATTAAAGATTAAGAAAGTAAGTCCGGAAAATTAATTCAATTCTATATAATTAACTATAGAAATTATTTTTATAAATTCCTATGTTGATTGAACTTTGTTTTGAACTATGTTGCAGCTTGTCACAAAGGCGTTATTGAATCCACGGGAGACTGAGAAAGAATTCTATGATCATATATATCACAATCCACACCAAAGCCTCGGCAGTACTGGAGTTGAGGAAGACAAAATTGATGNGAAGGAGGCGACCGGAGCAAATCGAGCTGCAGAGAAGGAGGGCGTCTCTGACGCTCCAACAAACGAAGTAGAGGAGGAACCATTACATGACGTGCCTCGTTCACATAAGTTCTATCTTGAGTTAAAGGCTGAGATGGCTGAGTTGAAGGCAAACCAGGCTGAACTGAAGGCGAACCAGGTGATTGTCAATGATAAACTTGATAGGTTGTTGAAGATGATGGAGGAATTGAAAGCACATCGGCAGGACTCTGGATCTGAAACTGAGGCCACCCACTCGGACATCCTTCCTCAAGGGTATCAGCCAGGTGAAGCCATTGTCATATGGACTCCCACTAAAGAGGGCACTCCTGAAGAGCAGCAAACTCCGGGAGTGAAAGAGGTACAACCAGCTGAGGTGGCTGCAGTTAAGTTTGGGAGGAAGAAACGGGTTGACGAACGTGCTAAGAGACTCATTGACTACACCGATCCGTCCAACAAGAAGTTCAAGGTTAACGACCCATGCAAACCAAACCCATTCCGAAAAGTTGAAGAAAAACAGGTTCAGACATTTAGGAGATGGCTTGCAGGACTTATTGATAACCGAAAACCAATCGAACTTCCCACTGGTGCTGCTACTACTGGATTCTTCTTCGACCTGCAGACCCGTTGGAAGTGGCTTTCGGATGAGATAATTGGTTTTTTAATTAAATTTTCCATTCTTCATTTTGAAATCCTTTGCTATACACACTTAAAAGTTAATATATTCCCTCCATTTGCAGCATATTGACGCGGCTTTTAGGTTGATACGAGAACGCCTTTGGCTTTTCCCAAAGACTTATAGGAAGAAGGTCTCCCTTGCGGACACAGTCTTCGTTGCATGCATGAATGGTCGGTGGGAAGCATTCCGAAAAAACTCCAATAAGGCCAAGTTTAAGTGGGATGAGCAGCTTACTAACTATGCTAAAGGAGACACCAATAATTTTCAACATGGCTGGGAGGAGGTTGATGAAGTTTACTATCCCTTGAACATCGGTTCAAATCATTGGGTTCTTGTGCAGATAGATCTTCCTGCTCATATGCTGACGGTGTACGACTCGGACCAAACATTATATAATGCTGCACGTGTCGACGAAGCCATGCGTCCAATGATGAAGATGCTGCCATACTATCTGCTAAGTGTAGACGGAGTCCGTGATCGCGATGATTACACTATAGATTATGTTGATGTAATCCTCTATATTATCAATAAAAATGCACTTTATGAATTGAAAATTTTCTGGTTTTGCTCTTATATTTCATAAATAAAACAATCGAATTCGATGCAATTCGATGACATCTCGATGATATTTCGACGCCATTTCGATTCCATTTCGATGCATATATGTTAAACATACGGACAAAATTGACCAACTCGACTGCATTTCGATTCAGTTTCAATGACATTTCGACTTATGCAGTTTCGACTAATTTCATAAATAAAACAGTCGAATTCGATGCATTTCGATNTTTCGATGCATATATGTTAAACATACGGACAAAATTGACCAACTCGACTGCATTTCGATTCAGTTTCGATGACATTTCGACGCCTGCAGTTTCGACTCATTTCATAGATAAAGTAGTCGAATTAGATGCAATTCGACACCATTTCGATGCCTTTTCGATAACATTTCGACTACATTTCGATTCAGTTCCGATGAAAATTGTATTTAACATCATAAAAAATTATTTAACAGTACAAAATTGATGTCAGGTGTTGTTTAAAATACAGAGAAAATTATTTTGTTGAAGCTGCTGGCATCATGTATGTACAAGTTGCCCGATTGTGGCCCTTTCCCCCGCAACGGCTACAATGGCGTTGCATTTTCATCTTCTCCTCTTTCGACTTTCTACGTTTCATTTTCGGCCGGCCAGCCTTCGGTTTATAAGGAGGTGATTCTACGATACGTCTGCTAATATCATCGAGTACATCCCAATCTTCTTCATTTCTCACTGGATATATAGTCTCTGCATATGAGTGCAGTCATGCATCAACTGTATAATACCGGGAACACAAGGAGTATGGATTGATGCGCCGACTTAGTGTAGCCGCTAATGCATGCGTACATGGTAGACTTGTCAAATCAAACTTCCTACAAGTACAAGTCTTTGTCTGTAAGTTAACTTGACCGTCTCTGTCACCGTCCATGACATAAAACTCATAGTGGCTGAGAGGCTGAACAATCAAAGTCTTCGCAGCCTCAATACGGTCCTCAAATTTCTTTTCAATCTTTTTCGCTAATAGTTTATTGGATTCCATTGCCAATGTTCACCTTTCAAAGAACCAAATTTGTAGTGTATACCTCAGAAACTCCACCAAAGTTGTGATTGGATACTTCCGTGCATCTCTACTCGTGTTATTAAAGCTCTCAGCATTATTACTTGTCATGATGTTGTAACGAATGGCAGAGAAGTTTGCACGGCTCCATTTCTCAATGCCTATTTCTTCTAAATAATTAACAATGGCTTCATCCTTCACCTTGATCTTCTCAAAATAATGAAGAAAGTCACTCATCCGATAGAATTTTACCGCCAAGAAGTACTCACTGTGGCAATGATCAGTCTTGAATTTTGCTTAGATATTCATACCAATATGATGTATGCAAGCTCCGTGGTGTGCTTCAGGGAACACAGTCGACAATGCATTCGCAATACTTGGGTGTCGGTCTGATACGAAGACCAAGTTCTCAACATCTCCAATTGCTTCCTTTAGTTTCACGATAAAATACATCCAGGAGTCATTGTTCTCTGAGTCGACTCCGCCAAATGCAACAGGATACAACTGCCTATTTGCATCTTGTGCAATCGCAGCCAACATTGTCCCTCCA
>JXTC01000335.1:197711-213754 GCA_002914845.1 Trema orientale
GTTGTACAAGACTATGATGTTGAAACGTGACTCTGTAGATGAAATAACAAAAAGAAATTAGATTCAATAGAAAATATCATAAAATATAAAAGGAACAATCTAAATTTTCTAGCCATCGAAATTGGTCGAATTACATCGAAATTTATCGAAAAATAATCGAAATAGTCATCGAAAAAGGTAATCGAAAACGTCATCGAAAGTGGGTCGAAATATAATCGAACAAATTCTTACATATCTGACGTCATCGAAATATGATCGAAATAAAATCGAAATTTCGATGCTTCTCCTAAATACATCGAAATTGATCAAAAAAATAATCGAAAGTCATTGGAAAAACAGTCGAAAAATATCATCAAAATAAGGTCGAAAATTCGACTATCATCGAAGTATAGTCAAAAATTCGACTAGAATCGAAATATAATCGAAATATGATCGAAATATAATCGAAATTTCGATGCTTATCGTGAGGCAGGCGTTTTTTTTTTCCAGACTTTTGCAGATAATCCAAGAAAACAACTTTTAATGTATAAATTATGGTCGTAACATATCGAAATTCAGGTAAAAACCATTTCAAACAGTACCCATAACATTTGAACATATAAATTACATACCCATTTCACGAATGTCTGTCCTCCATCTTACCGCCAAGTCTTTTTTCTGTTTTTTCAACTTATACCTTTTCTGCTCTTACAATTTCAGCTGCTTAGACAGTATGATAACTTCAACCATGAGATTACAGGAAAGATTGTGAGGATATAGAGGGAGGAATGAGCAGCTACAGCTAGGTTAAAGAGGCGAAGAGCGGCATATACACTGTAAACTAATTATTAAGGGCAGAAGTGACATTTCAGGTGGGTATATGCATACTTTTCAGAGTTTTATTGAGGGAAGCATATGGGCCAAAATAGGAGTGTTATGATGTATATTTAACCTAATTTCTCATTGCTCAGATTTGAGTCCATGGTCACTCACGACAATCCATAATTAGAGGCGATAAAAGGGAGGGGAGGAGAGTGAGAGAGTTGTTATAATTTATTTTGGACCTTTCTAAAAATGGTTTATTTCATTTTAGTTATTTGATTTAATTTGTTTTGGTTTTAAATCTTCTAATTGTGTTTGGCAAGAACAATATGGCATCCCAAAATCGAATTATGAAGGTTATTTTTGTATTTTAATAGTACAAATTGGTAAATTCAAGAAATGAGCATACACATTTTTTTTGAAATTTTCATTATGGATATATAATTTTGTAGAAACCAAAATATAGAATTAAACATGCAAAAAAGTTTATTGAGTGAGTTTTCACCACTACAAATAAGCATAATTGGCCAGCTCGTATATTGCATTTAATGTGTGATCTACAAAGTGTAAGCATCTAGAAAAGCAATGCAAATTGGGCAATTACACTTTCAAGAAACTAGCTTTAAGAAGTGTGACCGGCAAAGAAAACGGCTCAATATTCAACTTTTATCGGCATTTACCCATTCTTGTATAATTATCTAAATTATAATGGAATTATTATATTTTAGCCTTTTGTAAAATTTGACCCTCTGTTTTAGATATTATCAACATTTACCCTCTAACTTCAATATAGCAATAATTTCATAACTTTTCTTAATCAGGTACCAATTATGACTAATAAGATTACAAAAATACCCTTTAATACTAATTCAAATTTAATAACAAAAATATCATACTTACAAAGAATATAAATTTAGACCTTTGCGTTCCCTACTCTCTTCGTCTTCTCCACCATCTTCCCTCCCTCGTATTCGTCCTCTCTTTAGTTTCATCCTCCCCGACTTTGTTAGAAGAATTGAGCGATTCGGCTAACTAGGAAAAGCTTGGAGTACTAGAAGAATAGCCTTGTTATGGTGAGACCAAAGGCCACGTGGGGAATTGGGGAAAGATATCTTCATTTTTTTTTTGTTTTTTTAAATCTATTAGTCATTGGTCTTGACATCCAAATTTTATGTGAATTGATACGATCTTTAGATTTTCTTTGGATTACTAATTAATTTGAATCTGCTTTGGAGTCTGTGTCTATTCGTTTTTCTGGATAAAAATAGTTTCAAGTGTATTTTCTTGGAAAATTTTCAAATTGGTTTCTATTGGACTCCAATTAACGAAAATAAAATATGGGTTCTTGAGTTGGGATGTTTATGTGAAATGGTTTCTGTTCTAATATGGGAAAGGTAAGTTAGATTTGAGAGCACTGTGATAATAAAAGGGAAAAAGATGCAGTAAAATACTGTTTTAACCACTGATATATCTTTACCCATTTATGTTTTGAAGACTGATATGGGTCTTTTTCTCTGTTTTTTCCTCTTTTCTCATGTCTCTTGGTGTTTAGTTTTACAAATTATGTTCAGGTAAAGGCTTCTACTCCCGTTTCTCTATCTTTTTCTTTTTTTCTTTTTTTTTTTTTGAAGGGATCTTCTTCTTTTTTTTTTTAATTATCAATTAGAATTTGATTTGTAGTTTTAAAAACCCAGTTCCAGAAACTATATCCGTTGGAATTAAAAACGATTTTCGCAGCGGAAGATTGGCCGAGGAACATTCAAAAATTTTCTCAAAACAATTGACTATATGAGTGCATAGTATTAATTCATAGGAAATAGGAACATACAAAGAGAATAGATCTAATACCTCTTGTAGCCTATCAGTAGATTCTAGCTTTTTTGTCTTCTAAACCACGATTTTCCAAGCCAAGCTTCAAGCACAACTGGATGAACGTGTGGGCGTTGCATACAATTTTTTAAAACTCACACTTAGACCCTTGCAATATTTTCTCAACACATGAGATTGCAAGAGATTGTTCTACAGAGAATAGGAAGACACTCTTCTTTTTCTCTCTAGTTTATAGAGGCTTTGTAGAAAATAATACATAGTGTCTCTGTATTTTCTGCTAGGGTTTCCTTTATATATATATATTTATTAAATTATTTAATAATATATTAATCAAATTAATATATATAACCTTAAAAAAAACGTTAATTTACCTTTTTTTTAAATAAAAACGTAAACCTTTATATATATATATGTATATATCTATTTAATCTAATTAATTAATATATATATATAAACTAGCAGATAATTCACTCCTTCAAGGAAGAGTGTTTCCCTTTCAGTCAGTTTCCCAATTTCTGTTTATCTAATTATCTGATAATTAGATATTTTTAAATTCAAAATTTAAACAAATGAGGAAACTTACCTTTCTATAGATTTAAATTAATTAATTCAAAATTAATTAATTAATTAATTAATAATAAACAATTTATCTATACAAAGTGTGCAGTAACAGAAATAATGTAATATCCAGTACAGTGTTTGTAAGATGTGGAATTGGGGACCTATGGACCTGTAATTCAAGCTCCAATAAATTATGAAAATTAATTAAACTCTTTAATTAATTTGTCTAATTTATTAATTTCAGTATTACTCCACTAAAAATTCGGAATTGCACTCTTGAAATTACAGAATTAATTTACTCAGAAAACAACGAGCAGTTCATTACATGTAGTTCAATCCTCCATAGACTATTCATAATTGGAGCTAGGTTATACTCTATTTACCTCTCTAATTATATCTTTATTCTTGTGTACTATTGATTCTCTAATGAATAATTAATTTATAAATCTATTACAAATTGAGTACTCAAACTGTTCAAGTCCTGAATCAATACACAAGGGAATCATCTTTCTAGCTTCCTAATGGAAGGAATGGATTCCATATCTATAAGTTATATTCCCAGCTACTCGTCTCATCATGCTCCCAAGATACAAGTATTTCGATCTGTTTACGAAACAAACCTTTAACAAGTATGTTAAAGAACATAATGTTATAAATAGGAGTCTATAACTACTCAGGATTATGATTGACCTACATATGATCATCTAGTGACATTATTTGAACTCTCAACAGTTAACGGAATTTATGTGAGACTCAAATCATGTCTAGTCCAGTCCTATATAATCGAATTATATAAAGTACCTCCATTGTGATATCAACACATCAATAGTCTGGATAAGACTATTACATTCTCAATTTTAATGGACCGTACTAATAACATTTAATTAAAGATCCCAAACTTTAATTAATTATTACGGACTATATTTAGTTTATTATCCATAAATTTCATCCTCATGTATATAATACTTATATACTAAATTTATGGTCACATAAATAAATTAGGGATTTTCTGATATTTAAAGATATACCAATTATGCACAAATTCAAATAGAAAAATGTCATTTTATTAATTCAGCAAATATCCAAAATATACATGCTTTTAGGGCATAAACCCTAACAATACCCAATCGAAGCCAAAAACTCAGTAGCATGTCTTTCGTGGTAACTTAGATTTTTTTTGTGTTAATATACTTGTCCTATCAATATTTTTTACTTATTTAAATGTTCGAAATTGTTGTGCTTTTTCTTTTTGATGAAATATTAAACTTTTTAAAAGTTATTTATGGAAATATTAGTCAAAATTAGTGTTTTAACTAAAAAAGTGTATGAATTTGTTACAAATTTAAAATCACCAAGTTAATATTGATAATAACTAAAATTAATGGTATAAATGGAACAAAGTAGCAAAATGCAGGATATAAAAGTATAATTAACCCAATTTATAATTTCCATTATAGAGTTTCACATTCTCACAATTGAGAAATATGAGTTATCCTTATCTATATAAAGGAGACTCAGTCTCATAATTTATACATACCATTGTTACATTACGCCTAAAATAATTCTTAGATTTCTCATTCTAAGACTCTAAGGTGGCGTTTGGTTGCTAAATAGAAATGGAAAAAGAATGAGAATGGTAATAGGAACGGAATGGAAAAGAAAATTTATTGAGTTATTTGGTTGATATGTTAGAATCTGTGTCTAAATGAGGATTACTATGTTTGGTTTATTATGGAATGGAATGGAATTAACATTATATAGACAAAAATACCCCTACTATTAGAAAATTGGTACAAATGTTAAATTAGTACAAAAATTGATTCATTTATTTATTTATGTATTTTTTGCATCAGAAAATTTTTTTAAAAAAAAAATTTTAAAGATAGATATATCATTTTTGTACTTTTTTATTATTATAAATTATAGTAAAAATTATATATTTATATGTAGTATATGAGTGTGAAGTGGCACTACCTGGTTAATAATACAGGATAAAAGTGCATTGGATATTTTACAATTCATTGAGATTTCTTTTTCGTTAGGAGTACATAATTTCGGAAAATAATATATC
This sequence comes from Trema orientale, assembly GCA_002914845.1. Classification (NCBI taxonomy): domain Eukaryota; kingdom Viridiplantae; phylum Streptophyta; class Magnoliopsida; order Rosales; family Cannabaceae; genus Trema; species Trema orientale. Next base: position 202,975 of record JXTC01000335.1, read on the forward strand.
AGACCGTGCACGGTCTGATGTGTTATTTTCAAAATCCTGAATAACACATCAGGCCGTGCACGGTCTGATGTGTTATTTTTTGAAATCATGTTAGTGTTTTGAGAATTTTATAATTATTTTAAATAAAAATATTTTTTATTTTTTGATGAAAAAGGGGCAAATATGGCATAATAAAATTAGAGATGTCTTTCCACTAATTTAATTTAGGAAAGACAATTCCATCAGAAGATGAATTATTATTCCAAATGAATGACTTTTCTATAGTTAAAAAGCAAAACCAAACAATAGAATGAGTACTATTCATTCCATTTCATTCTATTCTTTTGTCTATTACCTCCAACCAAACACTACTTAAATTCTCTTATAATCTCTCTCATATAGTAGAAAAACTACCGTGGATGTAGGCCATCTTTTTAGGCTGAACTACACTATTTTTTTTGTCTTCTTTATTATTTATCGCAAATTTACTATTATTTACAATCGAATTCTTGTGGTATCAGAGCAGAGATTTAGTCGTTTTTGAAGACTATCTATATATGTATATTCATGTGACAGAAAGCTCAGTCAACTATTAAGTCTAATTATTTTCATATATACATTTCAATTCTATTATATAAGTTTGATTCATACATTATTATTGGCTATTATGTTTGTTTATAAGTAAAATACTATTGTACAGGAAGTCACGCTAAGGGCTAAAAGTCAAACTAGCCAACTAAGGGGTAATCAAGAGAATGACAAAGATACCACTATACATCGATTAGCTGAGCTAATAGAGAGACAGGCTCAACAAATAGAGAGGCTTATAGAAGGAGATCAAAGGAGAGAGGAACAATTACCAGCATAAGTTGTAGCTAGAGAAAAAAATATGAACCAACTTCTGAAAGTTTCAAAAAGAATAAACCTCCTGCTTTCAAATGTGAAACAGATCCATTATTAGCTTCACCGTTATAATTCATCCACATCGGGGTAGATGGTCATCAAAAACATATCGTCAATACTCATTAAGAAAACTACAATCATTATATGTGTGTATATATAGATATATATTTTTTCAGAAAGATTAATATACTTAAAAGTATTTTAATTAAAGGTCTTTTTAATTACTACAACGAGTGTGGTAATAAAAAAAATATTTGTGGCACAAGATGTAGAAATATGATATCCTAAAGTCTTGTATGACACCCAGCTCCTCACAATATTAAATAGCCAATAATAATGTCATAACATAACATTATATTTTCTTTAATTTTATTCCCAAATTTCATGTGACACCCAATTCCTCAGATAGTTAACGAACCAATAATAACATGATTGTATTTTTATATATATATATATTAGTGTCATATATGTGTATCATTTTGAGTACTTAATATTTTTGTTTGTTGTAACTATTTACATTTTTCTCTAAGTGATTTGACAGTGAAATGTTCGAGATAAGCTTATTGGTACAAATTTGACGTGTGTTAAGTTACCTATTCTTATATGATTATTATTGCATTACATGATTAGAAATCAATTCATCAACTAAGTTATATATATATATATACACACATAATTTGTCCCATTGTGACAATTTATTAGTATGTTATTTTGTATTCATTTTGTTTAAAATTTGTGTAGCAATCTAGTAGAATTGTATTAAGACACATGTTAGCAATCTATATTTTATATTTGAGTTTTCTTAATATTATGCCACTTATAAGGAATATGTGTTAACATGTAGATTAGGTACACGTATCATTTATTACAGTTAGTAATTCATGTGGATATGCATCTACTTTCAGAAAAAAAGAAGAAGAAGAAAGCAGTAGCCGACCTTGGATAAGTCGGCAACTCTTTGTTCAGCAGCTTATATATTACTATTAACCTTATTATTAGATTCATTTGTTCCAGTGCAATTTTCTCTATGAACTTCATTGTACCACTCTCTTTCACTTGAAACCCATCATAGATATAGTATTACCTAAGTCTGATTCTCACATAATTATTTTAGTGAAAGAAGTACAAACCAGTTCGTTATACTAATCGTTCTAAAGCACTTTGAGGTAATTCTTTTTCTCATCATTATTTTATTCCAAAATACTTTGTACTTTTTGTCCATTATCTAATTGCTTATTTTGTTACTATTTTACGAATAAATATTGCTAAAATATATGTCTAAATATTCACTACTAGAAAAATCACATTTTCCGTCACTTTATATGTGATGTCTATTAGATACCACGTCGCCTGCCAAAGTCACGTGTAGATGACTGCCGTAGTAAAAAGCGATGTTATAGTTTAAGTGACATCGTAGTTTAAGTGATGTCATAGGTTTACAACATCACTTTTTAAGTGACGTCGTAGACATAACATCATAAACATATGACGTCGCTTCATAAGCGACGTGAAAATATATTCCAAAGGTTTTTCAATTTAAATTCGTTAAACCCCCTGGACTTCATTCATATTGTAAATAAATTACAATTTTTATCAAACCACATAGCAAACACCACAAGAACCACCTAAACCTATGTACATATAAAGTCCCAAAAGTTCCAACATTAAATACCCCCAGAAATGTAAAATAAGTTTCATTACTAAACTACTAATAACTAAGTTTTGGAATCAATACGAAACTACATCAACTTATGTTCATATGAAGTCCTAAAATCTATAATACAACTAAGGAAATACGGAGAACCTTGTCAGGTGAGATAATTCTAAAGCTTAGCAACCCATTTTTCATGAATTGCATTAAAAATACACATTTATCAAATCATAGTTATAGTCCTAGACCCCAAAAAAACTAAAAACTAATAATCCAATAGAAACCTATTGTTATAGTCCCAGACCACAAAAAAAAAAAAAAAACTAAAAACACACATCTAACAAATCATAGGAACACTAAAAATGATAATTGAAAAATATTAAAGATTATACAAAATATGTAGAAATCACCAAATGATCAATCTAATTTTCAACTGCAACAAACAAAAAATAACATATGTTTAATATCTTTTATTTTTCTTTTACGTTAAAAAGTACGAAAAATTCCAAAATATCAATTGTAAAAAATAAAAAAACCTAAACGTAAAATAAAACTTAAAATTTAATATGTTAAAAATATACATGTACATATATATGTTGTGAAACGGACTTAAAATCTGAAATATGAAAAGCAAAAAAAAAAAAAAAAAAGTTTTAATTTACAACAATAAATTTTTCACACCCTATTCAAATATATAAGAACAAAAATATGCAGCAACAAATTTTTCACATCATAGAGGAAAAAATTCAAAATATCCTAAATCTTAAATCTAAACTAAAAGATCTAACATTTTGCAAAAATATTCGGTTTAAATTAAATTCCATGGCTACATTATATAAAATCTAGTGAAAAAAATTGAATCTTTTAAGCTTAATGTACCTTAAATCACCGAAATCTATGATAGAAATAAGGAGAGGTGTGGTGACTACTGTAGCGAAAAAAAAAGGAGAGACTACTTTCCTTCGAAATGGGATCTGCATAAGAACCCTAATAAAAAATGAATGAAAAAAATTCTTAAATCTTAAATCTAAACTAAAAGATCTAATATTTTACAAAACTATTCGGTTTAAATAATATTCCATGGCTAAATTATACAAAATCTAGTGGAAATAGGGAGGGGCGCGACGATTGATGTGAAGTGAAGGACTCCTTTAAAATGAGATCTGCATAAGAGCCCTAACAGAAAATAAAATAAAACACTATATGACGTCGCGCCGTGGACGACGTCATTAATCCCCTTTTCACGTCGCTTTAAAAGTGACGTGGTAAACTTATTTAGAAATAAAATAAATAAAAAATGCAAACTGAAATTATATAACGAATAAAATTAAAAAATTAAAAAAAAATATATCACGTCACTTATAAAGTAACGTGGTAAACTTATATAAAAAAATAAATAAAAAATAAAAACTGAACCTATATAAAACTGGAAAAAAAATTAAAAAAATATATACGACGTCGCCTAAAAAGTAACGCCATATAGTAATTTTCAATGTCGCGTTTTATGCGACGTGATATACCTATTACGTCGCTTTTCCAACGATGTGCACCTTTCTACCTCGACACCGAAAATGCGACGTAAAAGGCGGAGTGCTCTACTACGTTGCTCTTTCCGTGACATTATAAGCCATATTTTTTCCACGTCACGCGACTTCTCAAAGCAACGTAGAATATGGTAACGTCATGGCCCCCTTTTGTAGTTGTGATTTGATCATTTTAAGGGGGACATGTATCTACTTTTTCTTGTTTTAGTTATTATTTGGAAAGATACCTGATACACGTATTTTGATATCATGATTTTGTGATGTCTTTCTTATATACAATCATAAAGTAAGATTTAGTTCTCTATATATATTTTCTTAAAAAGTGTATTATTTACATGTGATTAGGAGATTCACCAAAACGTGAAGACCCATTTTTACTAATTTTCAGTAATTTGATCAAGTGGATGTTATACATTTTTTTTTTTAAAAAAAAAAAAAGTGATTTCTGAGAGCAAGTTTAGAACTTTATAATTTCGTTTATGCATGATATTATTGTATTGTGTGAGAACTATATTATTCTATGGAGTCAATGCCTTCTTTAGTAGTTTACCAATTAATGTTATTTATGACTTTACATTTAAATTTTTTCTTGCTGTTATTAGTTAATATAATGGTGGTTTTATAAAAAATAAATAAATAAATAAATGTTTATTTATTATGTATTAGACTAATTTCCCTACTATCTTATATTCTCATGTAAGGAAATAGTTTATTTCATGCTAATTAAAAGTAGTAATCTATTTAGCATCACATGCATAATGATATCATTTGACCAATATTAGGGGCATGTAAATTATACCTTGAGCGAAGAGTATTTCACAAGATTATACATAAAAACTTAAAAACAAGGTAAGTAACATCACACCTGCAATGTAAGAAATTCTCTTTTTTATGAATCTGTAGAATTTGTAGATATGTATACATATGTATCTGTCATTCTACTTTGCATGAGACATGAAATGTAGTACAGTTGTATTGCCTGACAAGTATTGGTGGATAAGGTGTTGTGAGCTAGTGCCCAAATATGTGATATGGTTCCTTCGGGGACACTCTGGTCCTTTCGGGTACACTATGGTTCATTTGGGAATACTTTAATAGTGGTATAGGGTGGATCTCTGCTATGCACAGAGGGGATTCTTTGGGGCTCGAGACCTCCATACAATGGCTCATGCTTTGTTATATGATTTCTGAGTGGCTCAGTATACGATTTACGGTCTTGTCAGGCAATACAATATATAACAATATATACAGGGATCCCAACTATATGATTATCTGTTTTATGTTATATGTACTATGCATTTGCATACGTTACTTACTGAGTTTTATACTCACAAATATTCTTACATTGCAGAGGTTACTGATGATATGTGAGTTTAGAGGAGGAGTACCGATTTTCTGATCACGACTTGTGTATTTGAGCATTTTGACACTGTGGTTTACATTATATTTTATTTTATTATGTAGTTTCCTATTCACAGAATTGGGAAACTTGAGCCACCCTCATTTATATAAAGGGGCTCAGTCTCATAATTCTACACACAATATATTACATCATAGATATTGTGAACACACTCAAAATCATAGCTATAGCTCTTATCCTGAGACTGTAAGCTCTCTTATATTCTCTCTTATATAGTAGAAAAATCACCGTGGATCTAGGCCATCTTTTTGAGGTTGAACTACTATTTACCACAATTTTATTATTGTTCTTAGTTGAATTCCGACTGAGGGATTCAACCCACCGATTGTTATAATTTACCTATATCGAGTTAGACGGTCATCGTAAAATGCCATTATTAATTGGCGCTAGAGGGAGGGCCTCAACTTGGTGATTAATATCCACAATGTAAGGCAACTAGCAAATGTTTCTCAGTCATCATAAGAATGCATCTTTGATAATTTTTCTCGGCCTCAAATTTTTCTTAGGTTGTTGGTGACGAACTTCGATGCATTCTTCAACGAAATTCTATTACTGGATCAATCTTAGAGCACAAACGAAATCCACGATAATTAAAAGCATATACACACTTATATGCCCAAAGCCGTGAAGGATTTTAAGAAGAAGCATCTTAATATCGGTACATAATATTAGCCAAAATTCTAATCCACATGTCTTTAATAATAAAGATCCATATAATATTATTAATATATATTTATGTATGTATATCGTGTATGTATACACATAGGACAATTGAAGCAGGGTCAACGAAAGTAGGTCTCCTCGGTCAGCCATTAGGAAAATTCGACTATATAGTCAAATATTCCTGCCCTCAAAATATTCAGCATAAGCCTCCACTACCACCTAATGGATGGGATGATGATGACCAAAAAGATCAAGACCAAAATACTCAACATGTCTTACCCTGCTACAAAAAAACGGCGAAGTGGATAAAAAAGGAACGGAAGCATGAGCAGCCAAATACCTCTGCCCAAGTTATGATGATGTCCTCCTATGATAAAGATTTTCCACCCCTTGGAAGCTTTAATGATCAAACAGGAACGACAACGCATCATCCAAAAGTTCTCAATCCTGCCATCAGGGAACCAGATGGGACTACGAAGAAAATCTCACCTGCAGAGGTGGTGTTAAACTGGCAAACTGAGAACATGATTGCCTAAAATTCCATCCTACAGAAGCTCGATCAAAAAGTCACCCAGGTAGAAAGCAAGGTTACTCAACTAGATCAGAGATGCTGAACTTACAGGACTTACTGCTTAGACTACAGTCCAGAATCCAAAATACCCATGAAGAGTTCATAAATCTGATACGACAAGGTGCAGTTCCAAAACAGATCTTCTCAGCAAAGGAAGTAGAAATGAAGAGCCTTAAAAATCAATATACTGCCCTACAAGAACAACTACGACAGCTGCAACAAAATAGCAGACAACAACAAAGCATAGATGCTACACCTTGGATGTTTTCTACATTATCAAATGCCTCCCAACCTTTAACTATAACAGTGCTTTCTGGAGAAGACCAGATCTTACGCCTACAAAGAATTCTTCACCAAGAAGAAGAAGCCAAACAAAAGGCGAAGTCCAAGGGGAAGCAAAAAGAAGCAGAGTCTTCAGTTAATCAGCCAAATGATTATCTACCAAAACAACTGATGGTACAAGGAAGTGCCTCCACTCCAAACTCACTAACAAAAGCCATCCAGCAATACTATCTCCAGAACTTGTCTCAGATCAATCTCCAAGGAGAACTTTCTGGAGAAGATCCAGAAGAGGATTCATCAGAAGGAGAATGGTCCACCACCACAGAAACATCTGACGACAATGATGAACTTCCGTAACAATTTATCACCCAAGGAACAGGAACCTCGGGAACAAAAAGGACTGAGCCTATTATTGAAGAATAGGAAGAAGAAACGGACTCAAACCAGATAGGAACAAACCAGCCACAAGTACCAAAGATATCTAAAAAAAAATTCTAGACGTTCACCCTCGATGATTTACCACCAACCAAATGGAGAGGCCGTTTTAAAGAATTCAAAGCCTGGCTTCTTTTAGAAGCCCAAAAACCTGAAAGCCATAGAGGAGAAATCATCCTTAATTTTGCTTCTGGTTTTACAGGAATCTTGCATGACTAGTGGCAAAGTCTTGGAGAATACAGATAACTGCAATTTCTACAAGACACGTCGATTGAAGGAGCCTTGAATCACCTCTACGTGGAGTTCTGTGGGCAAGAAGCCCAGATAACAGAATGACTAAGAGCAGAATTCTTTAAGATGAAATGTTACTCCATGCAGATAAAAGATCTAGAAAAGCACTTCCAACAGATGACCAAAAGGTTCTATCTCATAGGAGGAGTTGATGATCCAAATCTTAAACAAGCCTTTCTATCATCCATTCCAGATCCTCTTGGAGAAGAAACTTTTAGGCTCTTATCTTCCAGTGGAAAAACTCTGCAAAATACAACACTTGGTGAACTATACCAGCTTGTGCTTAGAGCGCTTGACAAAATGTACTCACAAAACAAGTTTCTTCAAGAATATATGAAACAGACCAAGCAACTAGACAAACCTGCAGTCGGAAAGACCTACTAACAAAGTGCTCACCCCACAACACATGTTCTTGCACTCAAAAGAGATTCAAAAAACACAGGCACTCCAAGGAATCCTTCAGGCTTCCCCATAATAAGAAAAAGAAGTCCCAAAGGCCTTAGAGATTCTTCAGAAAGAAAAAACGATTTGGAAAAATCTCAGATCGCTGCCACATCTGTGGACAAAGGGGTCATTTTGCAAAACAATATCCGAAAGGAAAGACGACCAAGATGATTTCTCATATCGAAAATGCAACAAGGATTTCTCTATCAGACAATGATGTAGAATCAATCTTTTCAATAGATGAAGAAATCAATCCAGACACAGTGTGTGCTCTCTAATTTCCCTCAGACTCCTCTGAATGGTCAGAGCAAGAAGAAGAAACTAATGGACAGTACCAGATCGCTGCTATCAATACTATACAACCAGTGCCAACCCTGAAAATACAGGTTCTTCCTTCAAAATACTCAACCAATTAAAGTTGCAGCATTTGTTAACACAAGAGCATCCTACTCAATCCTAAATCCAGACATCCTGTCTCTAAAATATTAGAAGAAAAAGAAACAATACTTCCATGCTGCCAATGGGGAAGTTTTCTCAGCAGATCTTGTTAGGAAGCCAATAATGCTACAATTCTTCCCGGGATGCTCAATAATACATAGAGTTCTAGGCTCAAAACTTCCTAGAAAAGATTTGACCATTGGCTTCGACATTTTCACCAAAAAGAAAGGATTGAGAATTCTCCCAGGAGGCTTAGCCTACAAGCAGTATTTCTCAGCTTAGAAACTAGTTCCAAATTTTTTCCATGTCACAAATGATCCTCTCCTAGCCATCAAACAGAGGCTAATAGACAACTCATGTGCAGAACTCCATTCTAAGTTCCTGCTGAAATGTGACCATCCTCTATGGAAAAATGAGAGATATTTCATCACACTACCGTTCAAAAAGAATGAGGATATTAACCCAACAAAAGCCAGCCATCCGAGAATGAATCCAGAGCACCAGCAATGGCCATACAAGAATGCGAAGAACTTAAACTACAGGGGCTCATTGAAGATACCAACTTTGCATGGGCGTGTCACAAATTCTATGTCAACAAAAGATCAGAACAGGCAAGAGGAAAACAAAGACTGGTAATTAGTTATCAACCCTTAAATCATTTTCTAGCTGATGATAAATTCCCTCTTCCAAATAGAAACTCTTTGTTTTTCAGTCTTTCCCAGCAAAAATATTTTCGAAATTTGATCTAAAAGCTAGATTTTGGCAATTAGGCATCAAATCAGAAGAACAACCCAAAACAGGCTTTTATATCCCAAATCAACACTACCAATGGACTGTTATGCCATTTGGGCTTAAAACAGCTCCATCACTATTCCAAAAGGCTATGATCACTATTCATGGCTTAATTCTAAGGCCCTCATCTATATTGATGACATTCTCTTGTTCTCTCACGATGAAAAGGCCCATTGTAACCTTTTGGCTCAATTCACATAAATCACGGAAAAGAATGGAATAATGCTCTCAGAGAAAAAGATGGTCATAAGATGGCACAACATAGAATTCCTGGGAATGAAGTTATATGATGGTCAATTTGAAGCTCAGCCCCACATAGCCTAAGAACTTCTAAAGTTTCCAGATCATGATCTCACAAAGGTCCAAATACAATAGTTCCTTTACATAGTCAATTATTTAANTCTAAGGCCCTCATCTATATTGATGACATTCTCTTGTTCTCTCACGATGAAAAGGCCCATTGTAACCTTTTGGCTCAATTCACATAAATCACGGAAAAGAATGGAATAATGCTCTCAGAGAAAAAGATGGTCATAAGATGGCACAACATGAATTCCTGGGAATGAAGTTATATGATGGTCAATTTGAAGCTCAGCCCCACATAGCCTAAGAACTTCTAAAGTTTCCAGATCATGATCTCACAAAGGTCCAAATACAATAGTTCCTTTACATAGTCAATTATTTAACAGACTTTGTGCCTTATCTCTCAAAGCTCACTAGCCCTCTAACTGCTATGCTCAAAAAAAGTGCTCAACAATGGACCCCCACAACAGACTGAAGCGGTCAAAAGGCTAAAAAGAGAAATACAAACACTACCACCATTCCAGATTCCCTCTGATAGAAAAAGGGTATTCCAAACAGATGCCAGTGACCAACATTAGGGTTGTAACATCCCCTAGCTTAACCATATTATCATATACAGCCAAACTAGGAAGTATTACTCTTTTTTTAAACCATATCTTTAGTTTTATAAAAATATGGGCAAATTTGAAATTTCCAAAAATTTTTAGACAAAACCACTACGAGGCATTACTTGCTGAAAGTCTCTTTACAAAATTTACAACTAAAAAATTTTTATCAGTTTATGTTGCCATCAGCAGTTATATTTACAACACACAAAATATCAAAGTACAAAGAAAACATCGCCCACAGGTCAAGCTCGTCTACATCTATATGATCATGGCGACGAAAAAGCGTGCTAGCCAACCAGCAACTCTATACATCACATATATCCTCACCCGTATCATAGGAACTAAATGAGCTAATGCTCAGTAAGTAAAGATCATGCATGCTCATATACGTGTTTAATGCATAATCTTTCTTGAAATTCCCATTATACTCTTTCTTTCATAACTTTCATTTTGATA
>JXTC01000335.1:219936-296626 GCA_002914845.1 Trema orientale
ACTACTATTTGACCAACTTATCAACAAATATGATTTTAATGCATGTGCATATAGTATTACTATTCACGAATGTATTCTTTGTTCTTCTCACACACCAAGCTCTCTTTTTGAGGGTACTGGGCCTTTACACTGCAAATGAGCACTTCAACAAATATTAATGCGATAATACATGTCGAAAGCATTTAACAGTCAGCTTAAGCAATTTACCATGAAATTGACTCTAGTATTATGATATGTCTATCGTGCAATACGAACATGTTTATTATTGGCTTATTATGCATGTGAGAATCTTGGGCATCACAGGGGTGCAGTCTTATTGGAGGAAGATAAAGAAGGGAAAAGAAGAGTATACGGATACAAAAGTGGCAGCTTTAAAGATTCTCAAATCTATTACCACTCCACGTTCAAAGAACTGTTAGCTGTAAAAATGGGAATAATGAAGTTTGAGTTCCACCTGATTGGATACCACTTCCTGGTAGAAACAGACTTCTCATCTTTTCAAGGAATGATGGCTTTCAAACAGAATAAGCCTGTTAATGCCCAGCTTCTCCGGCTAGCCACGTGGTTTTCCCAGTATTCCTTCGAAGCATATCAAAGGTAAAAATAATGTTATTCCGGACTTCTTGTCAAGGCCACCTCAAGACAATATAAATAGTCCTGCCTAAGCCAATTGTAGAACCATCAAAGCCATCCCAGTTCTACCACAAATTTACGCCATGGCATCCTTCTCTCAGGCCTCCCTCTTCCCACCATCTTTGGCAAAAGATGCCCAAAAAATTATCAAGAGCCGTCGACCTCAAGAAAAAGCTGTACAAAGGGCACTAGCCCTTCAATCCTGGCTCATTCCAAACATCGGACCACCAATGGCAAAAGATTTAGGTATCCATCCTATTTACCCATTTTCAAAATTACTACCATTCAAGGACATCTTTTTCATGCCTAAACACACAATTGCTATAGAAATCCAAACCAATCAGATGAGGACAACAATGCATTCTGATTTGTTACAGCTCCACACCAACCACATTTGAAAATAGGGGAGTGAGATGGGATTAGAAGCCGCAAACCACAACCCCAACAAATTACCTCACAGTTCTCATTGACTGGCATTATACAATGCTCCTACATTTAACCCTTACATTACATTAGCACCATGGAAACAAAAAAAAAGACTTTGGCAAGTAAACAAATTACTATAAATACACACCCCCAAATTACAAAATAATAACCAAAATCCACATTCATCAAAATTAGTCATTTAACCATGAACTCAATTTCCATAGTTGAGTATCCATCCAAATTAGCGATATTTAAGTTCAAAAGTCGAAGAATAAAAGCCAGCAAATAACAACCTTTTTTGTTTTGATATGATTTTCCCACAACCCAAATTCCATAGTCCTACATATCAAAGATAAAAGAAGAAAAACCTCGGTGATAAATGGTTTTCTTGTATTTTGACAGTCTATATTATTATTTAAAAAAAAAAATTCTGAGATGAATCATAATTTAGTACAAGTAAAAAGAACGACAAGAACTTATAAAAGGAAAGGTTACCCTTACGTATAGGAAGAAACCCATAAGTTTAAAGGACATGATGTAAGGGAAAATCAGAGAAAAACAAGGAAAAAGGCAAAGCAAACAAACAAACCTGGAGCAAGTCGGCTTTTCAATACTTTGCCAATATTTACACTTTTCCATGACTTATGTTCTACGTGCAATCTTTGAGGAAATCCTTCGAAAATCACTATTTGAGTGCAAATCACCTTGTGTGTTTGTTTCGTTGTGTTGTATTTTATTTTTTTTGCTCGTGGACTAGCAAAAATCTTAAGTTAAAATGGAGTTATTTCATGCTTTAGTAATTTGATTTTGCTAAGTTTCTTTGAAAATAAATGTATTTCTTGTGTATTAGGTGTTACTTTAATGTTTGAATTGTTTTTGTGTGTAAGAGCATAAAACAAGGGGAGTTTATGCTAAAGAGGGTCAAAAAGGAGCAAGAAGACACGAAAAATAGCGCCCTAGCGCCACACAAGGGGGCCAGAAGGCGCCAAAACACTAAAGGACCTGAGAGCTGGTGCTGCTGCACTAGCCAGTGGCACCGCGGTGCTAGCATTCTCAGGCTATGGTGCTACAGTGCCATCCCAGCGGCATCGCAGTGCCAATTCGAAGCCCCAAATTTTTTTAGGGCACCGTAGCGCCCCTTTCTGCGCTACAGCGCCCCCTTCCGCATCCAAGATTTAAAATGGACGTCCTATATCATTTTTAATGAATCAAAGACCAAGATTAGACCTTACTTTAAGTGTGCAAGAGCCTTTTGGATAGAAAACCCTATTTTGGGAGATGGAGGCACACATTCTAAGATAGATAGCTTAGTCCATCCTTTTTTCTCGAGAGAGAAAATTCCAATGGGAGATTCTTGGAGAGAAAATACCAAAAAAATATTGTAATTTTTATTTTAATTTCTAGTTTTAAGAGAGAAACTCATAGTAAAAATTTGATAGCAATTTATTAGAGCTTCTTGTATCATCTATTAAAGGATTTCAACTCTCAATTTTGGAGGAGCATCAATCTACAACTAGTTTCATTCTAAACTTCTTCTCCTTCTTTGATTGTTTTTATTTTTCAATAGAATTATATATAGATTGTTCTTTTTATTTCTATCATGAGCTAAATCTCTCTTGTCTAGAGTTGCTATGTGAACCAACTTGGTAATATTGTATTTGTTTATCTCTCCTTCCAACATCTAATTGTCTAAATTGTTGGTTTCTCTATCATGTGCTTAATGGTACTAGTTACTTGGCCAATAGCTAGTATGGATTTTGGAAATACATGATAGAATGGAAACTAAATTGTATATTTAGCCTTAGATAGAGAGATATACATATAGTTAGGATATGAATATTCCTAATTAGTGTATATAACTACTAGGGATGTCTGCTCTTAATGATTTTATTCAATTTTGATCCTCATAAGAATATAGTGGGTTGGATTAAGTAGAAATACTTACATCACAATAAGAGAAGCTTGAAAATATATTAGCATATCCAGTTAACAACAAATTCGGTTAAATTAATTAGGGAGAGAGAAAGGTAAATGGCACAATAGGAGGGGTTGGGTAGCTAGCAATTCTAGGCTTAGTTTACTATTGAATTATCATCTATTTTTACTTTCTTTCTTATTTGTCATTTTAATCCCTTTGCTTACTCAATTGTCTTCAATATATTCTTGTTTGGATAATTTTAAAGTCATTATAATTTTAGTAATTAGTATAGTAATAGTAGCAATCTCTATGGTACAATACTCATCTCATCATTTTTATTACTTGTAACTGACATTGTGCACTTGCAATTCCGTGGTGTTTAACAAACCCAAAACAGTCATAATCCAAACTTTTTGGTGGAATATGACATCTCCTTCCTAGCTGAATTTTGTAACATTTTGGGTTTAGAATTTTCTTCATTTTGATATAGAATTAGAACTCCTAGCCCTGGCTCTCTTTTTTGGAAACCTCCTCCCATTGGACTTTTGAAACTTAACACTGATGCATCTATTAAAGGTGGGTCGGAGTTTATGGGTTTGGGTGGTGTTATTTGAGTTGATAGAGGTTGCATAGTAGCTACTTTCACTAAGGCTTTTTGTGGATCTCCTTTCAGTTGACTACTGTGAATTGTTAGCTTTGCGTGAAAGTCTCCTCCTTGCAACTTGAGAAGGTCTTAGATTTGCAGAAGTGGAATGTGATGCCTAACACATTATTCATTGTCCCCAAATGCTAGTGCTTTGCTTTTTGAAGATGTTACAGCTCTTTTGATTTTTGCTAATTGTGGTACTTGTCTCTTCATTCCTTGCCAGGGTAATGGAGTGGCACACGTTTTAGCTAGATGTACTTTTTCTAATCCTAGTGAGTTGTACTGAGTTAACTCTTGTCCCTTATTCATTACTCCAACTATTGCTGTTGATTTGTCTTATTAAAGTTTTACCATTTGCACTAAAAGAAAAAATATGATTAACCCTTAAAAAAATGATACATAGGTCATAGAGCTATTTACGAGAAACTACATTACTTTTACAAAATAGTAAAGCCCAAAATTACCCTTGATCAAAATGAAAATAAAACTAAATTTTAAAAGATCAAAACGATGAAATTAAATAAAAATAAATTTAGCTTTTATATTATTTTGATGTTGGATTTACTTTTATTTTGATAAAAACGAATTTTGCCTTCTTTTTTTTTCCTTTAGGGTAATTATGTCAATTCAATTCAGGTCTCCTTAAATTAGCTTATTGAAAGAGGTAAAATTGAAAAACCTAAAAAACTCAAGAAAATAATTGATAAAAACTGCAATAAAAAGTCAATTAACATTTCAAAAACACAACAATTCTTAAAAGAAAAAATAGCAAATACAAGTTCATTTTGAGATAGGTTTTTTAATACAAAATCCCCTGAACTCGATACAAATTAGTAAAATTAACACTGAACTCAATTTTTTAGAGCAATACCTCCTGAAGTCCCCTAATATTAGTTTTGTTAGAAAAAAATATATTTCAGTTAGTGTTTTTTTTTTTTTTACGATTAATCCCTATTTTTTTATTTGTAGTTTTTAGGTCCTCATTCTTATATTTTTGTTTAATGTTAATTCTTTTTAATCTTTTATATCTAAAACTGTCGTTAATTAGCACTTGCCCAAGACGTGCTCATCTCAGGGGTAAAATTAGAAACAAAAGGAAATTATTATTTTAACAAAAAGGTTAGATTATCGTAGTCATTTTCAAGACATAGGAAAGAAATTAGAATATTTTATATGGCTCTAATATACGTCTCTTCTATACCTCTCTTCATATACATCTCTTCTAGATATATGAATACTTGGATCAAAGTAGATCTATTTTGGAACCATATAAAATTTTGACAATATATGTCTCATAAAATTGGCAATATATTCCCATAAAATTTTAGCAATATATGTCCTATAAAATTGGCAATATATTAATATATATTTCTTCTAGATAAATATATATTAATACTTAGACCAAAGTAGATTCATATTAGAACTATATAAAATTTTCTAATTTCTTACATTCGTCTTAAACGAAAATGACAACTCAATTCCTTTTTTTTTAAATAAAAATTTCTCTTTGTTTCCAATTTTACCCCTAATAAGATGAGCACATTTTGAGAAAGTACTAATTAACGATAGTATTGGACAAAAAAGATTAAAATGAATTAACGTGAAACAAAAATCTAAGAATGAGGATCTAAAAGCCACAAATAAAAGAATGAGGACTTGACCATAAAAAAAAAATAGAAACACCTTTCTTTTACTAATATTAGGGGACTTCAGGGGGGTTTCGCTCTAAGAAAATGTGTTGATGGTCAATTTTACTAATTTGTATCGAGTTCAGGGGGTTCTTGTATTAAAAAGTCTTTGAGATATTTTCCTCTTTGATCTAACTGCAAAAAAATAACTTGAAGTACAACCTTTTTTTTTTTTTGCAGATTTAATCTTATCTTTTGGCTTATACACAAGTATGCATCCACATTTAAAATATTTACAAATTTATACTCTTATGTACAAAATTGACCCAAAAATTCATCACTAATTAAGAAATCTAAATTGAGAATATCTTATTTTTGATGAGAAATACAAAAAATTTAGAGGGTTCCAGAATTATAATCATTGTACTACTTTACCCCCCTGAATTTTCAACTTACATAGTAATAGCTCCTGAATTATGCAATTGGTATAGCAATGACCCTTTTGTCACGAACTGTTAGTTTTTTAACAGAAAATAGTTATGGACAAAGCGTATAATTGGACATTATTTATTTCTATGAGTTAAAATATCATTTTTAGTCATAATTACTAAACCGTGTGCTTTGCACAAGACTCATTTCTGTTAAAAATTTAACAGTTTATGAAAAAATGGTCATTACTGCAATAATTGCATGAGTATTGGTAGTTTATTCTGTGAGTTAAAAATTCATAATCTCATTATTGACTACAGTTACCAAACCGTGATATCTGTAGTGACTTATTTCTGTTAAATATTTTGCAGTTTGTAACAAAAAGATCATTATTGCAACAATTACATAATTCAGGGACCATTACTATGTAAGTTGAAAATTTAGGGGACAAAGTTGTACTACAAGTATAATTCAAAGGCTATTAATATCATTAACCAAAAAAATTCATTGAAAATAACTTAAAATAGTTAGTACAAATCACCTAATTTGTGCTGAAGCTAAAATTTGTAGATAATTAAAATGTTTGTTTGTTTGAGGTATAATTTGTAGAAGCTAAAATACGGGATTAAAATTACAAAAAAGTAATTCATAGTATTTTGGGGCTTATAGAAATATGACCAAATTTTGAGCCCAATTTAAGTAAATATTCATTTGTCAAATGTTATAGCAAAATGTCTGATATATATGTTTATATACCAAGTGTAAAATTTTATGTACCAAGTACAAAAAATTATATACACAGTACATTTCAGTATGGTAACTGAAATTAGTAGATAAACATATCTACTAAGTGTAAAAATATATATACATGACATTTAGCTATAAAATTTAAAAAATGTACACTTACTTAATCAAATTTGAAATATTAATCATTTATCTAAATTTTTCTAGTATTTTTTCGCAATAACCTTTCAAACTCCGCTCCATGTAACCACTTTAAAGTGGAGAATAGCTAAAAGGGCAACTTCGGAAACTTGTCGTATGTTATTTTTTATTCAAGAAAAATTCGGTGAGAATTGACGATACATACATACATAAAGCGATGAAATGCTCACTTTTTGGTTTTTCGTCATTTCAATGTATAAAACAAAAGAGTTTCTTGTCATTTCAATTTCCCCAAATAAATCTCAAGAAGAGGAGAGGGAGTGCGAGCAAGTAAGCAGCTCCGAGAGAGACTAAACTAATGTGATGATGAAGAAGGCAGAATTGGTGGTCCTTGCTTGTTGCATATGCCTCGCAGCATCATCATCATCAGCAGCCGTCGATTCGAAATCGGACGGCGTCGGAGAGTGGCAGCTCCTCACCAGGCTAAACTTCTCTTCTCAGATCAGACTCTATCCTCATATCCTCCTCATGGTCACTCTTCCCTGTAATTCTCTCTCCCACTTTTCTTTATATACATATATATATATATATATATATATATATATATAAATTGATAGAATAATTATAATCTATGTTAGCTATTCGTTGCTGAATACTTGAATTTTGGCTTTGAATTAAATTGATCCCATTTATGTATTTACTATTTTGTACTATGATTATTTACTTATTTATTGGACTTTTTTCAATAGGTTCTAGAAGCATTTTGTCCAAATTTATCTCTTTATCTGATTTTTGAGGCTGCATTTAAATTGTGTAAATCTTTAGGTCGCTAAATGACATAATGAATGCAATTCACATTGTGTTATTATGAAATGAAGGTCTAAATATTTCGAAGATTTTGGAAGGTTCTGAATCTCATGGAAATTATGCTCGTAGGTGCTAAGAAAACAAGTCTGTTTCAGTTACAAGGTTCTTTCAAAGGCTAATTAGGTGGCAAGAGGTTTAAGAAATATGGTTTATAAGTTTTACAATGTTGTCTTGACTCTTGAGTTAGAAATGGAGATCAATATTGGAAACAAGTCAATAATAAATTCTTTTTGGTGATTTTTATTCTCCTGTTGTTGGGATATGAAATAAAAGAGGAACTAGATTGTTGGTATTGTGAGATTATCTGAAGTTGCATTGATAGGGTTTGAAAAAGTCAGATTTCGTGATTTTGATGATCGTCAAAGTGAGAATGAAATGTTGCAATGAAAAGTGAAATAGATAAACAAAACTCGGATTACAGAAGTACAATAGAAGAAGAAGAAGAAGAGTATCTAGGCACCGTGGATATATATCTCCTTGGAGTTGGTGTATTATAATTCAGAATAAGGTCACCCTGCATACTCATTGGGGAGAAAGTGCACTCATATATAGTTTTTTACAACTCCTTAGTGTAATATGATTTGTATTCTTAGTAATGTAAAAATTTTCAAAATCCACGATCATTATTCAGAAGAAATCTATTGTTCAATTTTTAAATAAACCAACACTAAAGCCTTTTTTCTAGCTATTATGAAGAAATGTCTCTAACTTCAAAAACCTAGAACAGCTTACTGATGTAATTTGCACTAAAATACAACTTAGTTTTATATTTTAGTGGCTGCTGTATTATACTTGCACCTTAAATAAAAAATTAACCTATATTCTTCACATAATTTAATCTTATTGTGCTTTTTCTAGATGCTTGTCTTGGCTGGAGACTCTAATTCCATGGTTATTGCCTCCTGCCACCCTACTTTTAATATTATCTTCTTTTGGCATAGTTCTATATTGAAGAAATGAGTGATATGATTGTGATGTTAACAACAGTGCTATGCATGATAGTAGTTATCAGAATGATGGTGAATTATATTAGATTTATATTGATAATCTCTTTACATAGGTGAACATAATAACTGAAACTCTTTTTAATTTCTATTTTCCCCCACAACTTAATCTTACGCACAAAGTTTTTTCTTTTCCATTTTGTGTAAACCCAATTTATTAAAGAAAACTTTCAATTATTCTATGTTGTCTTTAAAGCGTTACCTGTGCCAACAGATGGCTAGTTATTGTTGTTTTTCTTCCTATTATTTANTGTCATTCTTGATGATCTCTTTAATGCTGGTTTCGATGTGCAGGGTCTGGTGAGTCTCGATCACTTATGAAAGAAGTGTCGAGTCTGGTTACTAACCAACAAGAATGGTTTACCTCCCTCAAGTTGATGGTTATGTATATAAATACGGAGAAAATGCTAGCAGATGCTATTGGTGCCATGGTCGATGAAATAACAATTTTATACTACCACAATTCCGTATCTTACAAGTATCGAGGAAGGCTTCGAGCTCAGAACATATTATTCTCAATTCACCCATATGTATTAGTTTCTCCTGGAGAGATTCCTCTCAAATCTCTAAGTACTCCGGCGGAATTGAAGACATTCCTTGATTCAACTGACAGGGCTGTACTTCTCCTTGAATTTTGTGGATGGACTCCTAAGTTGCTGGCCAAGGGGAAGAAGAATGTTACTGAAAATGTTTTTGGGGCGCAAGGTTGGTTGAAAATTTTTTGGCTAGAACTTTTTGTTAATTTGTACAATTTTTCAAAGGTTTTTATTTTTATTAGTAAACATAAATATAGGAATATTGTCTTCTATATTATATTTTAAATGCACAGAGGGATGTATAATATATAGGCAAATAATCCTAGGAAATAGAAAATAACTTCCACAACCAATTCTGACAAACTACAAATTTAAAAAACAAAATAACTGCCAACCAATACCATCCCTACAAACATGTCCTACTTATCCTAGATTTACAACCAACAACTTCTGTCCTTATCTATAGTATAAAATTCAAATAATCGAATCTTTCAACACTCCACCTCAAGCTAGTTCGAAAATGGCCGGTAATCCCAGCTTGCTAACCAAAGATTCGAAAACCTATCTTGACAGCCCCTTTGTCAAGATATCAGTCACCTGCTCCTTTGATGGAATGTATGACATGCAAATAACCTTGCTCTCCAATTTCTCTTTGATGAAATGTCTATCAATCTCAACATGTTTTGTTCTGTCATGTTGGACTGGGTTATTTGCTATGCTTATTGCTGCCTTACTATTGCTATACAGCTTCATTGGTTTTCTAGTGTTTATCTTTAACTCTTCCAGCAACCGTTTCAACCGTAGAAGTTCGCACATCCCTTAGGCAATTGCACGGTGTTCTGCTTCAGCACTGCTCCGGGCCACTACAAATTGCTTTTTTGCTTCTCCATGTCACGAGATTTCCTCCAACAAATGTACAAATCCCAGATGTTGACCTTCTACTCACTGAACCTGCCCAATCAGCGTCTGTGTAAGCCTCTACTTGTATTTCCTCACTTCGTTTAAGGAACAATCCTTTTCCTGGAGTCCTTTTCAGGTATCTTAGTATCCGGTGCACAACCTCCAAATGCTCCTCCTTTGGCGAGTGCATAAACTGACTAGCCGCACTTACCGAGAATGCTATATCTAGTCTTGTGTGGGACAAATAGATAAGCTTTCCAACTAGTTTCTGATATATCTCCATGTCTACAACCTTTCCTTCCTCCGAGAACCCAATTTTGTGATTAAGCTCAATGGGAACATCAACAGATTTACATCCAAGCATCCCAACTTCCTTTAGTAGATCAATGGTATACTTCCTTTGTGATGCAACAATCCCCTTGCTAGACCGAGCTACTTCCATACCCAAAAAATAAATGGTATACTTCCTTTGTGCTACAACAATCCCCGTGCTAGATCGAGCTATTTCCATACCCAAAAAGTACCTTAAACAACCTAGATCCTTTATTTTGAACTCTCTTGCCAATACATCTTTGAGCTTGCGAATTTCAGCCTTATTATTTCCAGTAAGTCTGAAGAACATATTATGGTCAGCTTGACTTTGCGAATATCCTGCTTGTCAAATTGACTTGGAGAACCTATTGAACCATGCTCGTGGAGATTATTTTAAGCCGTACAACGATCTTTTAAGTTTACATACCTTTTCCTCTCCAAGAACTTGCTCAAACCTGGGTGGTACTTGCATATAAATTTTTTCTAATTCTCCATTAAGAAAGCTGTTTTTTTACATCAAGTTAGTGAAGTGACTAGTTTTTGTTTGCTGCAAGTGAGAGAAGAACTCTTACTGTATTCATCTTTGCAACAAGAGCAAAAGTTTCCTGGTAATTAATTTTATAGGTCTGGGTATATCCTTTTGCAACCAGCCTTGTCTTATACCTGTCCACCGTCCCATCATCTTTATGTTTGACCGTGAAAACCCACTTACATCCAACTGGAAACTTTCCTCTTGGTAACTCCATCATGTTCCAGGGCTTATTTTTCTACAGTGCCCTCATTTCATCCATAATAGTGGCATTCCAAACAAGTATACTTAAAGCTTCATGTACCGAAGTTGGTATCTCTACAGTAGAGACATTGGATAGGAAGGCCTTATGGGGTTGTGAGAGACGATGATATGACACATACTTGGAGAGTGGATGGAGTGTACAAGAACGAGTTCCTTTACGAAGAGCAATTGGTAAGTCAAGATCACCAAGTGACTTAGGATTGGGATTACCCTGGTGTATCGGGTCTTGTGGATTCAGGGTAGGTGCTGTGGCTGGAGCTTGCGTTCTGTCCTTTTTGGATGGTGCTGCTTTCTAGAGTAGACACGGAGTTCAGGGTGTTTTTGTAGATGTTGCTCTGTCAATGGCATAGGTTGAATAATTGTAGTGGGCTAACACTTGTACCCTTTTTGTGTAGGGGAATATCCTAGAAAAATATACTTTATAGCCCTAGGATCCAACTTACCCTGTAAATGGGAATTATGGTCGGAAATAGGGAAAAAAAAATGAAGGCAATCAGTTGTGCTTCTTATTATTAAAATGACTGATACACAATACTTTTACAAACTAGGTCAGATACAGCACACATCTAACCTTACCTTAAAAATAGGAACTGAAAAAGTACAAAATCAATTTAGGGGATATTTACTCAATATATCACCTAATTATACAGATACATAATCAGGAAAAATAAATCTGAAATATCTTTGACAATTAATAAAGAAAACAAATCTTAAAAATCCTAAAATATCCAACTCTCCCTCAAACTGGGCTGAGCACATTCCTCATTCCCAGCTTGTAGATCAACTTCTCAAAAATTGGTCTTGCAAGGCTCTTGGTCAGCCAATCAGCAACCTCTTCAGATGTTGTGACATAGGACATGTTAAATAATCCCCTTTTCTATCTTTTCTTTGATAAAATGTCGATCTACCTCGACGTGTTTAGTCCGGTCATGATGCACTGGGTTATGAGAAATGTTTATTGCAGCCTTGTTATCACAAAAGAGTTTCATGGGACTCTCGTTGACCATTGAGTTCTTTTAACAACATTTTCAACCACAATAACTCACATATTCCTTGAGCTACTGACCTAAACTCAGTTTCAGCACTACTTCTAGCTACTATATATTGTTTCTTGCTCCTCCAAGTCACCAGATTCTACCATACGAACGTGCAATATCCTCTATCATCTATAGCACTAGCCCAATATACATCAGTAAAGGCTTCTATACTTCGAGAGTTTTTCTTGAAAAATATTCTTCTGCTTGCAGTTCCTTTCAAATATTTCAATATTCGGTAGACAGCTTCCAAGTGCACCTCACATGGTGAGTGCATAAACTGACTGACAACGCTAACAACAAATGCAATGTTTGGTTGAGTACGAGACAAGTATATGTGCTTGCCTACCAAACGTTGATATCTTCCTCAATCCACTGGAGCTTGATCAGGACAATTTCCCAATTTGTTGTTAGGATCCATAGGCGTTTCCGCAGGGCGGCTACCGAGTAAACCTATCTCAGTTAAGAAGTCAAGTATATACTTCCTCTGGGA
Source organism: Trema orientale (assembly GCA_002914845.1). Classification (NCBI taxonomy): domain Eukaryota; kingdom Viridiplantae; phylum Streptophyta; class Magnoliopsida; order Rosales; family Cannabaceae; genus Trema; species Trema orientale. Next base: position 232,441 of record JXTC01000335.1, read on the forward strand.
AACTGAAATTCCATTCCTATTTCTCAATACTTCTATCCCTAGGAGATAACTCAACTACCCCAAGTCTTTGATTTCAAACTCATTTGCAAGACTTTTCTTTAATCTAATCATCTCATTTTCATCATACCCTGTCAGAATAATATCATCCACATAAACAATGAGTACTTGTTTCCTGTATGCTTGAAGAATAAGGTGCAGTTTGTGCTTGTTTATATCCCTGTTGGCGGACTACCCTTGTGAATTTGTCGAACCAGACTCGAGGTGATTGCTTTAACCCATACAGGGATTTTTCAGTTTACAAACTCTACCAAGATTTTTTCCTTGGTCAAAACTAGGTGGAAGCTCCATATACACCTCTTCCAAATCACCATTAACGAAGATATTTTTAACATCTAGTTGCTGTAGCTTCCAATCAAGGTTCGCAACTATAGGCAACAATATTCGGACAGTATTTAGCTTTGCAAAGGGAGCAAATGTCTCCTGATAATCGACACTATAAGTTTGTATAAATCCTTTCGCCACCAATCTGTCTTTGTACCGATCAATAGTACCATTGGAATTATACTTAATAGTAAACACCCATTTGCATCCAACGGGAATTTTCCTTATGGTTTATTCACAATCTCGTGTTCCATTCTTTTCAAGAGCCCACATTTCTTCCATGACTGCTTGCTTCCATTTTGGGATCTTCAAAGCTTCTTCAACGTCGTGTGGGATCTCAACATCTAAAAGATTAGTAACAAAAGCACGAGCAGGAGGAGATAGATGATCATATGAAACATAGTGAGAAATAGGGTATTGTGTACATGACTGAACATCCTTCCTTAGAGCAATAGGAATATCAATATCACCAAACTCAAGCAATGAAGTGGATGGGTGTCATACCCATGTTTCAGGTTTCGGTTCAGATTCTTGATCTGGCAAAGGAATCATTGTTTTTCCACCCTTTTAGTGTTGTTCCTGCGTGAGTAAACAAGTAGCTCACATCGCTGCTGGGATTCTCCCCTTAATTGTAAATTATTGTTAAGATTGGAAGGCATCGTAGGTTCAGGTTGGCTATTTTCAGGTTGTGTTTCAGGTTGGGTTGAAGGATTGGTGATAAGAGAAGATACCGATTTAGAAGGTGTGGATGTAGCTGGTAGCGATGGCGAGATAGGTAAAGCAAGTTCCCAAATATTGTCTTCCTGTGAATTCTCCCCCTTAAGAGAATTTTTGGCATAAAAGGAAGAATTTTCAAAAAAAATTACTCCCATGGAAACGAAATATTTTTGTTTTGCTGGTGAAAAGTACTTATAACCTTTTTGAGCCGCAGAGTATCCAAGGAAGATACATTTTAAAGATCTAGGATCAAACTTTGACCTATTTGGTAAGTGATCATGAACAAATGAAATACAACGAAAGACTGAGAGGTAGAGAGTTGAACAAGCGTGTTTGAGGGTAGAACTGGACAAAGGTAATCAAATATGTTGCAATAAGAACATCACACCAAAATTTTTTTGGAACATTAGAGGTAGCATGATTGAGCGAGAAACCTCAAGAAGGTGACGGTTTTTTACTCAGCAATTACATTTGTTGGGGGGTGTTAATGCATGAACTTTGGTGTATTATGCCATGATGTAAGAGGTAATTTCTAAGCAATAAGTTGAAATATTCTTTCCCATTGTCAAAATGTAAAACTTGTATTTTTCCTTGTAATTGAGTTTGAACCATGGCATGGAAGTTTTTGAATATTTGTTTTGAATTTGATTTTTCTTTCACTAAGTACACCCAACACATCCTATTGTGATCATCAATAAAAGTGATGAACCATTTAAAGCCATTTTTATTCTTGACACGGGAAGGACCCCAAATATCACTATGAATCATTTGCAAAAGGTTTAGAAGAGGGGAAAAAGAAGCACAATGATGTTTGGCTAATTGGCACACTTCACATTGAAAATTCACAAGCTATTTATTACCAAACAAATATGGAAACAAGCTTTTTAAATAAAAAAAAATTGGATGGCCTAACCTACGATGCCATAACTTTATTTTCTCATAATTTGACATAGAAGAAAAATCACAACTAACAGTTAGAGCTTATTTAAGCACACCGAAATCTTTCCCAAAGTAGTAGAGTCCTCCATGTTCCTTAGCACTGCCAATCATCTTCTCCGAATGATCTCGAAACACACAAGCATGATGTGAAAATTTTAACAAGCAGTCTAAATCCTTCGTTATTCTGCTAACAGACAGTAGATTGCATGCTAGTTTCGGAACTTGAAGAACGAAATTAAGACTGATTTTTGGGGTAATATGAATGGTACCAGTCCCTGTTATAGCAGAGAAAGAACCATTAGCAACTCTATTTTTTACATTACTAGTAGTGTATGAAGAAAATAGATTCCCATGGCTGGTTGATCAGCTGCCCCATAATCTATTATCCGGGTCCAAGAGTCTCGGTTGATCCATTTCAAGTGGATAAACATGTATCTTTCAGTGCGAAAAGGGAATTACTTGCTGGCTGTGGAGTTAACAGCTTGTAAAACTGTTCTAGTTGCTCTATGTTCAAAGTGAGATGGTGTATCTCGCTATTGTCCTTCTCCAAAAGTTGTTTTTCAATTGTATTGGCTTGAGGACCTTTCCCATCACGTTTATTCACCTTGTCCCTCCAATTTGCAGGTCGACCATGAAGCTTCCAACATGTCTCATGGGTGTGATGTGGCCTATTGCAATGATCACACCATAAATGCCCTGACTTCCTTCCAGTTCCAGATCCATTATTGTTGGAACTCTCTTCGCTGCGAGCAACCGTTGCTGAGTTGTTTGTGATGATCCTATCCCTCGAACCTCATCGAGATCCTTGTTCAAACCGGGGACAAAATCATAGATCCGTTCCTTATCAACAATGGATCTATACAAGGCAGCATCCTCTTGATATTTCCAATTGTGATTATTATACAAATCCAACTCCTACCATAATGTTGTAAGCATATTATAATAATTTGTAATGTTCAAATCACCTTGTTTCAGATTCCTTGCTGTACCTCTTAGGTCACACATCTGAGTAGAATTCTCCAAATCAGAGTAGCGTCTATTAAAGACATCCCATGTACCTTTTGCTATAGGATAAAGCATAGAATTTGAGCTGATATCCTCTCTCATAGAGTTGATAAGCCAAACCATGACAATAGAATTTTCGATATCCCAAGTGTGAAAAGTAGGATCTGTCTCGGCTAGTTTGGGTTTAGAACCAGTGAGATAACCCAATTTACCACGCCCACGAATGACCATTTGTACCGAAGTGGACCATTGGAGGAGGTTTTTTCTATTAAATTTTTGGGATGTAATTTAAAGGGAAGCTAAAGAGGGATCGGAAGCAGTTGCGGCAGCATTTGTGGGGGTTGATTGGACAATCTCAAATGAGACTTTCGATCTTCCCCCTGTTGCTCTGGTGAGTGCCATTTTATACATCTTTCTCTACTATTCTGGCTTTGATACCATATGGTCGGAAATAGGAGAAAAATTAAGGCAATCAGCTATCCTTTTTTTTTTATTATTAAAATGATTGATACACAAGACTTTTACAGGCTAGGTCAGATACAATACACACCTAACCTTAGCCTTAAATTAGGAACACGAGAAGGTCCCCAAATGTCATTGTGAATAAGAGCAAACGGAGCAGATCTTTTGTAGGGTTGAATATGAAAGTGAGATCTATGATATTTAGACAATTCACAAACTTCATATTGAAATTGAAAAGGAGTCTTATTCTTAAATAACAAAGGAAACAACTTTTGCAAGTAAGAAAAGCTAGGATGTCCTAAACAAAAATGCCATAACATAATTTCCTCCGACGTAGATGGAGCTTTATTCACCACTTGCGCTTGTCCTTCTGGAAGGGCATCATATTCAAAGTAGTACAAACCATTCACTTCTCTAACACTGCCAATCATCCTCTCCGAATCCATATCCTGAAATTGACAGTGAGTTGGAAAAAGTTTAGCGACAGTTTTGATTTTTTGTGAATTTACTGATAGACAACAAGTTACATGACAAATTTGGTACATGAAGAACAGATGTCAAGGTTAACCCTTTTGAAAATGGAATAGATCCAGTTCCTGCAATTAAAGATAAGGAACCATCTGCAATATGAACTTTTTGAATACCAAACAAGGTATATAAGATGAAAACAGTTTTGAATGACTGGTCATATGATCATTTGCTCCAGAATCAATGATCCAAGGAGTTTTACCAACACTGGAATGTAGGGCACTATTAAAGTTACCTTGTTTGGTAGTTGCACAAGAACGATCCTAGTTTTTGGAGGACTGAGTTATAAACCTGTTCAGCATCTCAAATTGTTCTTTGGTGAATGTTTGAGTGTTTGATCCACAATTTAAGGCAAGTTGTACGTCTCCATTCTGTTCAGTTTGGAAGGCTTGGTTGTAATTTGAGTATTTCGAGTTTTTTTCAGCACCTTTAAAAACTCTGGAGTTTTGATTAGCGGGTTTCCCGTGAAGTTTCCAGCAGGTTTCTCGTTTCTGTCTTAGCTTGTACAGTAGTCACACCACACCCGGGTGCCACGATCGTCTCCTCTTTGGTTCATACATTGCTGAAAATCTCCAGTCATGGCTTTTTCAAGTGTTTCAGTGAGTAATGCTGAGGTTTCCAGTGTACTATTAGTACAGGATCCGCCCATCATTATGCTCTTCCTGCTTTCTTCTCTTCGGATGTACACAAATACTTCCCTAATGGATGGGAGTGGTTCCTTTCCAAGCACTCTCCCTTTGGCTTCCTCAAATTTAAAATTAAGACCAACAAGAAACTCATGGACTCCCTTTTTCTAGCAACTTTTGATAACGAGCGTTGTCTCCCAGGCATTCCCATTCAATCTCGCTATACTGGTCTATGTCTTGCCAGAGTCCCTTCATGTGGCTATAATACGCGGTAAAATCTCGATCTCCTTGCTTTGCATCTTAAGACGGTTTTTAAGTTCAAAGGTTTGCACTGCATTCCCACGATCAGTGTTAGTTTCAGCCACTACATCCCAGATCTCTTTAGCAGTTGAGAAAGAGATAGATTTGACCAATCTCAGGCTCCAGTAGATTAACCAAGCCATGATAGATTGCGTTTTTAGTCTCCCATGAAACCAGAGCCATTACAAATTAGAAACTGCTCTGTTTTTCAATAACAAAACAGAGGAAAAAACAGGTTGCTGAATCTAGTGGAAATTAGCGACAAATTACGAAGAAAAAGAACCAATTCCGATGGGAAACTTGGCTCTGATACCATATACACAAATATAAGAATATTGTCTTCTATATTGTATTTAAACGCACAGAGGCATGTATAGTATATGGGCAAATAATCCTAGAACATAAAAAAGTGACTACCACAACCAATTCTGACAAACAACAAATTCAAAAAACAAAGTAACTGCCAACCAATCAGATAACCGTCCAGATAAGCCACTAGTGCGTTTCACGTATGTGCGACATGGCACTAAGAAGATGTAGCTGTTGATGGGAGTGTCAGCTGGGATAGTCAACGGAGAAATAGAGTTGAGGGTCAACGCTGCAGGGGAATTATAACCAACTTAGTTTGTTAGAAGCTAAGGGGAAGTCGTTTGTCTATTGGGAGGGAAACATTGAATAAGTAGGAGGGGGGTGATTCCAGAAGGGTATCGAGAACTTGGTGAGTGGTTAGTGTGGAGAGTGCTAGGCCTCTCGAATGCCTAGCAACCCTATAATCAGTTTCGTTATTCTTTTTGCAATAATAAGATTCTCCAGTTCCTAACTTAATACTTTAAATATAAACTGACAAAAGCTCAAGTACTCACCAATTGGTATCAGAGCCTCTTTCGTAGGGTATGGCACAAAAGAAAATGGAGGAACGTCTGGGGTTGATGGAGGAGTCCTTGGCAGAGGTCCATGTCGATTTACACTGCGAGATCACCTCTGAGAAAGGCGATTTGGGTAACTTGACATCCTTGGAACGGGATATGGGTTCCATTTGGACCAGTTATCCATTTTAGGGAAGAAGCTTGATAATCGGGGCCAACCAGAGCGTGATCTGCGAGCTCCTGACCAATCGCCAGTGATCGTTGGGCCGTCCGGCGTGGCAGGGATCGCTGCCTCTGCGGTGGATAAGCACGACACCTTTGGTGACACCATGGCGGGAGGATCGTCCAGATCGGAGTTCCGATCGCGGACTCTGAATCTCGAACTTCTGGTGTTTGACGGCACGAACCCCGATGGATGGGTTTTTCGAGCAGAATGCTATTTTGCCTTGAATCATTTTTCGGACTCGAAGAAGCTATACGCTGCAGTTATTAGCTTCGACGGCGCGGCCTTGGCGTGGTATCAGTGAGAGGACGGTCGTCGTGCGGTGCAAAATTTTGTAGAGCTAAAGGTCCTCCTTCTCGATCATTTTCGCTCTTCCCAGGAGGGTATGGCCAGCGAGCAGCTCCTCGCTCTTAAGCAGGACAGCTTGGTATGGGAGCATCGCTGCAGGTTCGAAGTCTTGGCGGCCCCGATTCATGACATTCCTAAGCACATACTGGAAATTTCTTTTATCAACGGACTTCAGGCACGAGATTCGGGCAGAGGTGAAGCTGCTACAACCAAACGGGTTAGGCTGAATTATGGATTCGGCCTAATGAGTTGAAGACAGGAACTTATCACTGTGGCCCCACAAAACGTGTCCGGGTGCTTCGTGGCCCAAAAGTTCCCTAATGGATTTCAGCCCACCCACCCACAGTGCTCCCTTCAGTCCAAAGACGGCCAGCTGTGACGCTCAAATCGACAGGTTCGTGACCTTCACCATCTTCCTTTTTTAAGTGTCTAACTGATAATGAATTAAGGCTCAAACGGGGGAAGGGGCTATGCTTTCAATGTGATGAGAAGTACTCCGTGGGTCATCGATGCAAAAATCAGGAACTACAGGTTTTGGTAGTCAGTGACGAGTCGACACCGATAGAAAAGGAGGGGGAACAAGTGGAAGAGGAGGATATGGCGGTGGAGGATGACCCAATTGGTGACACCATGGAATTGTCTATTAATTCGGTTGTGGGGTTGACACCACCACGAACCATGAAACTCAAAGGAAGCACTGGGCATCAAGAGGTCGTGGTCCTCATATATTGCGGTGCCATGCACAATTTCATCTCGGTGGACCTGGTGGAACGTTTGGAACTTCCACGCCAACATACTACGGGTTATGGGTCTTTGTGAGTACTGGGTTTTCCGTTAAGGGGGAAGGGGTTTGTAAAGGAGTGGAACTCAAACTTCAAAATATCACCATCCGGGAGGACTTCCTGCCCTTGGAACTAGGTAGCTTCGACGTGATTCTTGGAATGCAGTGGCTTGAGACACTGCGAGGGATGCATGTCAATTGGAAACTCCTCACAATGACGTTCAAAATAGGCGGCGTGGCAGTGACCCTACAAGGTGATTTAAGTCTGGGTAAGTCGCAAGTGTCCCTAAAAACTATGATACGGGCCTTTCAAGATCAAGGAGAGGGCGTATTGCTGAAATTGGGCCAGACAATGGGGAGTCCGATATCCCACCACCGATTCGTTAGGTAGTCCATCAGTTCCGAGTGGTGTTTAAATGGCCCGATACTCTTCCGCCTACTCGGGTGCAAGACCATGCAATCAATCTTCAGCCTGAGGCCGCGCTCGTGAATGTGCAGCCATACTGGTACCCACACTTACAAAAAAACAAAATTGAGAGGCTCATCCGGGAAATGCTTGCAGCAGGGATAATACAACCGAGCAATAGTCCTTTTTCTAGTCCGGTCTTGTTAGTGCGAAAGAGACGGAATTTGGCGTTTCTGTGTTGATTACCGGACCCTAAATAAGGTGACGATGCCAGATAAGTTTCCCATACCGGTCATTGATCTCTTTGACGAGCTCCACGGAGCAAGTGTCTTCTCAAAGCTGGACTTGAAGTCAAGATATCACCAGATACGAGTACAACCGGGCATGAAGGGCACTCCGAGTTTTTAGTCATGCCCTCTGGCTTAACAAATGCCCGAGCAATGTTTCAGTCTCTCATGAACTCCATCTTCAAAGATTGCCTCGGAAAGTTTGTCTTGGTCTGCTTCGATGACATACTCATTTACAGTCGGACTGTGGAAGAGCACGTATTACATTTGCGCAAGGTCCTAGAGATATTGGCAGCCAACCAATTGTTTGCTAATTGAAAGAAGTGCCACTCTGGGTAGTGCCTAATCGAATACTTGGGTCACATCATCTCCGGGGAAGGGGGTGGCCGCGGATGAATCCAAGGTTGAGGCTATGAAGAACTGGCCGAGTCCACACACTCAGAATTGCGAGGGTTCTTATCGGAGGTTTGTGCAGGGCTATGGGAACATTGCTTGGCCTCCCACCGAGCAACTTAAAAAAGATGACTTCAATTGGACTGAGGAAGCCAAGGCGGCGTTTCAACAGCTTAAACTCACTATGACATCCCTTTCCGTGCTTGCCTTACCCGATTTTTCTCAACCATTTGTGGTTAAGACGTATGCCTCTGGTCATGGCATTGGAGCAGTCTTAATGCAACAGCACCGACCCATCGCTTATTTTAGCCAAGCCTTGTCACCTCGCGCCCGCGGTAAGTCCATTTACGAGCAGGAATTGATGGCTGTGGTCTTAGCAATTCAAAAATGGAGGCATTACTTGGGAGGCATTTTATAGGCCGAACCGATCAGCGGAGTCTAAAATATTTGCTGGAATAGAGAATGGTGAATGGCGACTATCAAAACTTGGTCACAAAGTTGATGGGTTTTGATTTCGAGATTCAATTCAAACCGGGATCGGAGAATCAAGCTGTTGATGCTCTGTCCAGGGTAGCGTCAGTGACGCAATTAATGGCCTTGTCCATTCTATCCGCCATCAACCTGGAGGATTTGGGCAAGCAGGTTGCAAATGATGCACGGCTTGAGGTTATCTGTAATGAGTTGAGGTCAAGTGCCACAGGGAAGCCCGACTATTCACTGGTCCAAGATCGACTATTGTACAAAGGTCGACTCATCCTGCCCCAAGGTTCGAACTATATTCCATTATTGTTACATGAAGGCCATGACAGTGGCATTAGGGGACACTCAGGATTTCTGAAGACTTATAAAAGGCTAGCTACTAATGTTTATTGGGAAGGGATGGAAAGGGATATTCAAAAGTATGTAGCCAAATGCACAATTTGTCAACACAACAAATATTCGACCCTATCACCAAGTGGACTGTTCTAGCCCTTGCCAATCCTGGAGAAGGTGTGGGACGAGCTAATCATGGATTTTATTGAGGGTCTACCCAAGTCAGAAGGAGTGGACACCATCATAGTGGTGGTGGATAGATTGAGCAATTACACTCATTTTTGACCCATTTACGGCTCAAGCGGTGGCTTCAACCTTCATTCGAGAGGTTGTTCGCTTGCATGGAATGCCAAAATCGATTGTGACTGACCATGATAAAATCTTCATGAGTCACTTCTGGAATGAATTATTTCGACTACATGGAACCGCCTTAAAGTATAGCACGGCTCACCATCCACAAACGGACGGCCAATCGGAAGTGGTCAATCTCTACTTGGAGATGTATTTACGCTGTTTTGCATCGTCGAAGCCCAAACAGTGGGCTCGGTAGTTAGCGTGGGCCGAATATTGGTATAATACGTTTTACCACATTGCTACTAAGCAAACCTCGTTCCGTGTATTGTATGGCAGGGAGCCTCCACCACTTCTAGCCTTCGAAAAAGGCAGTATGCCAGTGTCTTCGCTTGAGGAACAGTTGCAGGAACGAGATCAAGCATTGGTTGAGTTGCGAGTGTAGCTAGGCTGAGCCCAACAAAAAATGAAGACGTATGCTGATGGCCACCGCAAAGATGTTCACTTTGAAGTAGTAGGTGACATGGTACTGCTCAATCTGTGTCCTTATAGGCAAAAATCATTAGCGGGACGGACAAATGAAAAGTTAGCTCCCCGATTTTATGGCCCGTTTCCCATTGCGGCTCGAATTGGGGAAGTGGCCTACTGCATGTTGCTACCGAATATAGCCAACATCCACCCGGTTTTTCACGTCTCACAGCTCTGCAAAGCTTCCGAGGCAACTCAGATGACGTCCCAAGTGCCGCCCCAATTACAAGTTGATTTGGAACTGCATGTGGAGCCAGAGGCCGTGCTTGCAATGCTTGAGTTGGGACCTCGCAGTTCTCGAGGGAAAGAGGTGCTGATTTCTTGGAAGGGCCTTCCTTCGTTTGAAGCTACCTGGGAGTCATTTGATCTTATCCGACAATAGTTTCTTGAGTTTCACCTTGAGGACAAGGTGTCTTCATTGGCCGAAAGTATTGATAAGCCACCAGTGCGTTTCACGTATGTGTGACGTGGCATTAAGAAGATGTAGCTATTGATGGGAGGTTCAGCTGGGATAGTCAACGAAGAAATAGAGTCGAGGGTCAATGCTGCAAGGGAATTATAACCAACTTACTTAGTTTGTTAGAAGCTAGAGGGAAGTCACTTGTCTATTGGGAGGGAGAGATTGAATAAGTAGGAGAGCGGGTGGTTCTAGAAGGGTATCGAGAACTTGGTGAGTGGTTAGTGTGGAGAGTGCTAGGCCTCTCGAATGCCTAGCAACCCTGTAATCAGTTTCGTTAATCTTTTTGCTGTAATAAGATTCTCCAGTTCATCTCTTAATACTTTGAGTATAAACTGATAAAAGCTCAGGTACTCACCACGTCCCTACAAACATGGCCTACTTATCCTAGATTTACAGCCAACAACTTCTATCCTTATCTATATTTTAAAATTCAAATAATCGAATCTTTCAACAACTAGTTTATTTTTTCTTTTTGCAGTTAGCAGAAAAAAGTTTGCACGAGTAATCTGTGGGATCTAGATTAGGCTTTGAGAATTTTGGGTGATGATTTTATTGCTTGCATAACATTGGAAACCATATTGACTTTGTAGGGTATCTTTTTGAAACAGACACTAGAGGAGAGACAAACAGAAGATTGACACCTATGGGGAAAAATATACAGAAGGTTGCAGATAGTTTATAACTGCACATCATTGTGTGATACATTTCTCAATTAAAGTACAATAAAGTTCGTAGTGATAATTCTGTTATATATTTTTCCTTTCGAAAAATGAAAACAGGAGATGGAAAATGCAAACATGATGTGTGATGTAGATAATGAGTTTACTAGAATTCCTCGGCTTCTGGACTTCAGTTCAGTGAATAAAAGTGCTCTTTTCGAGGAGACTGATAATGTTAATCCTGGTGTCTTGGCATCCTGCACATCTGAAGAGTATCAGCGGTTTGAGTCTTTTTTCTTGAAGTTCATGACAGTTGCAAAGGAATTTTTTCTACCTTCTGAAAAGCACAGATATGGTCTGGTCTCAGAAAGATCAATGCTTTCAACGCTTGGCATAGGAGAATCAGGTTCATGGTTGGCAGTGCTTCACTATGCTGGATGTCCAAGTTGTTTGAAGATTATAAAGAAAGAGGATGACCTTAGTGATGTTTCACAGATGGATAATTCTGTTGTTTCGGAGGTAAGTTTATCTGTCCTGCTCTTCAACTCTCTTGTTTTTTATTATCAAATCTATTACATTATCTTGTCTCCAAAATCCTATGCAGTTAAAATGTGGAGATGTATGCTTAGCTTAGTCAGCATGGATTAATATCATTAAAAATGGATTTAGCCTACTCCTGATATTTTCTAACAAAATTTTGTTTCTTATTTGAAAGAAAGAATGATGGTTTTGGGCTAGAATGGCTCTATTAGTTTGTGCATTGTATTAATCGATCAGACTACATTAGTTATAATGCAAGAAATGTAAGCTTATTTCATCCGCTTTTTCTTTTCCTTAAAAGAACTCTAGTACCTGATCTTGCGGTTAGAAACTTCAGCAGAGTATCTGGTATTAGTTTAAAGCCATTTAGTACTCTGCCTGATCAATGCAACATGTTTGTGTGGTTGTTTGGATCTTTTAAAATGGTTGCTATTTTTGATGTATAAATCTGAGCAGCAAACTCCTACCATTTATCCACGAGAATATGAGGTTTAGATCTTCCTGTTTGGTGACTTCTACTGTGCCCCTTGATTCTTCTTCTTTTTCTGATAGTATTGACTTTTCTGATGGAAAGAAATTGACTTTTTGGGCATTCCTGGATAAGTGATAAGAGAAAGCTGAAAAGATTACGTACTCTTCCCATATATATATATTTTTTTTTGGGGACAAAAGTTGTATGTAAGTATATGTGTACGTAATACACAATATATCAGATTTGGAAGCTCTTGAGTGTGATTAATGTGGTACCTTTTTTATTTTTCATGCATTCTTATGTCTGTTCCTGCATATGAAAGCAGAAAGCTCATTATTCTGTTTCAGATTTTTCATAATATGCAATATCAGGTAGTCTCACATATATCATGAATGCCAAGTGTTTAAATTGGCCGTTTGTGGTAAAAGACCAAGAGTAACAGTGACAAATATGGTTCTTTACCCAATGAGTTTATGATAACTTGTGCAACTCTTGCTTTAAGTTTCAATGCAGAGATCCTTGACACAAAATTATTTTCTTTTGACTTAGCTATCTTCAAGATCTTCTGCTTATTTGAGACATCCTTGCATACACATCTTTCTTGAGAAATAGTTTCTGTGATATTCAACAATTTGTCTTGCCAAATAGTAAATTGTTGAATGCTGGCAAAATCTTCTAATGGTTTTTACTATCATCCTCAAGTTGACTTTTCAGGGCTTATAACACATCTTAACTTATCTTTCTTATTATAATCTGCACTTTGTTAGTTTTTGCATGTATCTTTCTTATATACCACATACCAACCAAACCTTTCTTGTTATGGGACATATTGTAGGAAAATGTTAATTTGGTTATACCCTTCTATCTATATTTCTTTGAGTTATTTTTCTACGGAAATTTTGCCCCAAAAATCCATTTTTTCATCCTCGGTTATACTACATTACATGTTTAATATTTATATTCCAATGTAATCATGAAGATATTCTGAATTATAGCTAATCATTAAAGTTATTTTTTAAAAGTTACAAACTATATTTTGTCCACGTAGTATCTATTTCTAATAGTCATAATAATTTTATGAGAAACTTAATTTAATTCATGTTTTATTGAATGTTTTAGTATTTCTTAAAATTCCATTAACAAATTCCATATTTTTAGGCAAATATTCTTGATATCCTTTATTTTTCAGAAATTTCTGTCAGATAACGATATTTCCACAAAATCGTGATACAGATAATATTCTATCGATACCGATATTTTCGTCCTTATATGCACCCATGGCTGACAATCTTTGAATGAGGAAGATTTTTAAACAGCCTTGGGAGGCTTCATATAGTCATACGATTATGTTTTCTTGATCTCTCTATATATGTATATTTCTTGCCTTTTCTTTTTATCCTTTGTTAGTTTTAAGTAATCTTTTATTTGTAATGTATTGATCCGTATACATCTTTCATCTCATTATTTAGCTGGAAGGTGATGGTCGTGCTCTGGGGCCTGTTTTACCCGCTGATAGGCCATCCATACTCTTATTTGTAGATAGAGCGTCTAATTCAATGGAAACTAGAAGCAAGAGTAAGAAGGCTCTTCATGCTTTTCGAGATCTGGCTTTTAACGTTCAGGATTCGTATCAGTTTGGTGGGCAAAACAGTGACAAGCCTGGGAATTTGTTCCAAGATTATCAGGCATCTCGAAGTACATCTGGACCTCCTAGATTAAAATTATCCCGAACAGCTCAGGTGATGAAGTTAAAGGATAAAACGTCGAGTATCATGGTTGTAAATGAGGGAAAACCTGTCACTTGGGATAAAATAAATTCTGATCTTCAGGACAGTTCCTTGCACGAGATATTGGCACACCTTCTTCAGCAAAAGAAGGAAGCTAAGTTAAGCTCACTAGCAAAAGAGTTAGGTTTCCAACTTTTATCTGATGATATTGACATTAAGCTGGTAAATACATTACCCTCAAGAACGGAAACTGAGTCTGACCCAGTTTCACCAAGAACAGAAAAGGAAGATCTTGTTTCAAGTGATGTTGATTCAGACAAAGACCGATCACCCCATAGCAGAAGTATTACTGACAAGGAGCCTTCAGTAACTTCTGAAGTCACTGATGCTCAACTCAAATCTCACTACGATGAAGGGAAAAAAGCATATTTGGAATTGAGTAAACATTTATCCGTAGAATCTGAGAAATTTATCTCAGGTCATAAACTTGATGTTGGTGGAGGCATAAAGATTGTAGAAGCAAGTTCCTTGCAAGTAGACAAGTCAGAGCACCAACAGCTTCAATTTCCAGGCTTCAAAGGTTCTTTTTTCTTTTCTGATGGTAATTATCGGTTACTTCAAGCTTTGACTGGTGGATCTAAGATTCCAGGCTTGGTAATAGTTGATCCTTCTATAGAACAACATTATGTCTTTGCAGAGGAGAATGATGTTAGCTATTCTTTAATGGCTGATTTTGTCACTAGGTTTCTCAATGGAAGTCTTCTTCCTTATAGACAGTCTGAATCTGTTCTACAGAGCCATAGGGAAGCCATGCAACCACCATTTGTCAATGTGGATTTCCATGAGGTGGATTCTATCCCTCGAGTTACGAGCAATACTTTCTCGGAGCTGGTTCATGGATTTAATCAATCTGATTCCGATGCTTGGAATAAGGATGTGTTGGTCCTTTTCAGCAATAGATGGTGTGGTTTTTGCCAGAGAATGGAATTGATTGTTTGTGAGGTATATCGGGCTATGAGAGGTTATATTAGCACATTCAAGAGTGGATCAAGGAATGGGAAAACAATGCTCTATGGTGGTAAGTACCTCCAACCAGTTGTAACTGCTGTGTATAGTGTTGATTTCCTTTGCATTACTGGTTCTTTTTTCTATTGGCAAATTGGAATTACTCGCAGTTGTTTCTTAATGCTTCTCTTGGGAGATTTATAGTGATACTTTTTGTAAACTAGTCTTGATTGTTTTCATTAAACTTTGCAAAATGATCATGGTAGTCTAAGTTGTTAGCTGTGGCTTTCACTGACAAATTAGAACCAAAGTTTGTAAAAGCTGGGGCATTCTAAGTTATCTTCTTCTTCTTCTTCTTCTTCTTCTCTCTCTTTTTTTTTTTGGACAGGGAAATGAAAATCTGAACTATAGAACAAGAATGCCATGCTCTTGTGTTGTACCCCTCCCTCTTTATGTTTCTGTTTCTCTGAACTTCACTGAGTACAATATATCATTATGTAAATTAAAGGAAAGTTATTCTTAAAAACTTGTTAATAAAAATGTCAAAGATTATTTTGATGTTCCTTATTAAAGAAGAAAAAAAGTTAAAGGTTACTTTACAGAACTTTTATTTCATTCTAGGTTTAGAGAATTTCTTTTGAAAAAAAATAAAAAATAAAAAAGAAGAATAAGATCTTACAACAAACTTGGTCCTGCATGGCTGCTTCTGATGAAGGGATATGAAGTATTGCTTCTGGTAATTTAATATGTTTGATGCTTTGATGGTGTCACAGCATGAATTTTCTGAAGTTTTGTTGGTGAAACTTGTTATCTATTGAAATAATGCATATGCCTGTTATTATAATTGTTAGATATGGTTGTGATATGATATGAATTCCTGTTTCTGTAATGAGAAATTGAAGATAAGAGAACAAGCAAAACTCACAATGGTGAAATAAGTCTGTATGGTCTTCCAATATGCTTTCTTATCAAAAGGTTCTTTATTATGTAGGAATGAGTTGTGTGATATTTGATGTCACTATTGGCATTGACTACTTTTCTTAACCCTTTTGAATTCAAGAACTGTACAATCTTTTCATTGTTTATCAATAGTTGCTTTTACTTCACAAAGTTTTGCAATCAGCAGTTAGTTTCGTTTAAATATTTCAAAATTTGACAACATGAAGCAACCAAAACCTTCTTTTATCCAAGCTACACAAGGGGTTAAGATCTTTTTCTATGCTTTCCTGTCATATAACTGCAGTCACAGAAGAACGAGGCTTGTGTCTTTTTTCCTTGTCTGCCTATGATAATTCATAATTTGACTTGGTGTTATCACTGTAGAAGAATGCACTCATCTGTCTAGAACAAGGGTTATTTTTCTCAACCTTGCTACTAGATTGGGGTTGGGACTTGGGATCAAATATTCAGGTCTGTTTTTTGCCCTTTAAAAGTTTTTGAAGAAGATATTATCCATTCTCGCTTTCAGTTGTTTGAGAACTTGAAATAAGTTAACTTGCCTAATGGTCAACATTTATGAATCCTGAATAAATTTTAGAGGTTGCATTGTGTTTTAGGGGATTCAATAAATTCTATGACTTCCCCCAGTCATCAGTATTCTATTTTCTGAACTTTAACATCTGAAAATAATAACACTCTATTCATGACCTGCTGCAATGTTGTATTATCTATCTAAACTCCCTCTCCATCTGAGCAAAAGAAGAATACATTTAATTCTCCTCGACTTTATATCTATTGGTAAAAGAATGTCAACACGGTTAAAGTAACTTATTAATCTTTCTGTTTTGACTACACTATACATGTGGCAGACAAGTTGAAGGATGTGGAGCTGAAGCTTCCATTAATATACTTCTTGGATTGCATACTGAATGATTGTAGTTGGATACTAAGAACAATAAATCAGGTGAGGCTTTTGGAATGCTTGATGATTTCTTTCTCTACAATATTTAAAGAGATTTGTTTGTCTATTCTACTATTTCTTGTCCATCGATGAAAATACTTGAATCTTACGTTATTGCTATGTCAAGATTTTAAGATGACTTTCAGACGTAAAAGCAGAAGCTAAATAGAGATTCCCCTTTATGTAGTAAATTAGATTGTGCTTACTTTGAAAGTAGTTTATAATATGAGTTCTGGACAGTATTACTTAGCTTCACCAATTTGAAAGCAAACACTCTCTCTCTTTTCATGACTTACTTAAAGGTACAAGAAAGAGAGAATGATCTCTTTATTGGTGGACTTCTTTAGAAGTATAACTGAGGTGGGATGTTTATGGTCTCTTGTTACTTACACAGATAAAATGAAAAACAAGTAAATTGAAGAAAATTTAAGCTAAGCTGAGGTGGGATGTTTATAGTCTCTTGTTACTTGCACAGATAAAATGAAAAAACAAGTAAATTGAAGGAAATATAAGATAAAGGTTCCTTGGGTCTCTATATTTCATTTTTTGTAGAACACTGTAGTTGTGGGTGCTCTTCTTGCCACTGGAGTACAGGAACTGGTAATATTGCACCCATAATGTAGACAGGCCAGGTAGGATTAGCGAGTCATGCACCCTTTGTGCCTTAGCAAGAAGCTCTAGGCACCTTAAGGCAAGGTATTTATTGAGGTTCTGATTTATTTTGTAAAATGTTGGTGGAATAAGCAGAAGGAACTGCTGTTAAATTTTGGCAAGATACTAGCAAGTGTTATGTTTCCAATTCTAGAGGTATAGCTTATGCTTTTTGTAATGTTCTTTTTTCCTTTATCATCATTTAAATATTTGTATATGTGATAATGTGCAAATACTGCAATTGTCATTATTGTGCCATAGTGCATATAAATGGAAGATGAAGTTGGTGTCCCTCAACCAAATGTGGTCTAAGTGTCCTTGGGTTTGGTGTACTTGGAATTTGCAGACGGAAGTTTATCCTGCTCTCATCCTATTTCCAGCTGAAAAGAAGAATGCTATTTCTTATGAAGGGCACATGGGAGTTGCAGATGTTATCAAGTTTATTGCTGATCATGGAAGTCACTCTCAACATCTTATCCGTGAGAAAGGTAATTGTTCAGATGTAAGGTACTTTTAAAAACAATGCAAATGGTAGAAGGAAGCTGTTTATGTTTAAGAACCTTGGATTCGTACCTATATTGGACTCAAACTCATATTTGATAACTCATTGTTCCATGGCCTTCTCGATACATGGAAAGAAGGCATCTTTAATGAGTCATAGGCAAACATCCATATCTGAGGCACTATGCTATTGATTTGATTTATTGTTTCTGTTCTATATAATTCCATTCAAAGTCCTCTTTCTCAGAGTCTGACAACATGAGATTTTTATATCCTCTCTTTTCGGTAGATATTGGTACCAGTCTTGTGGTATTCTCTTTATTTGTTTTCAAACTCCATTTGCTACTTCCGTAGGAATCTTATGGTCTATACCCAAAAAGGATGCAAGAAATCAAATTTCAATCGGCACAGCATCATCAAGAGACTTTCACGTAGAAGCTGCTGCAAAGGAAAGATTCCATGAAGTGCTACTGACAAACCAGAAGCCGAAAAGAGTGGCTGAACACATTAAGCTCACGTCCCAGACATCAAAAGGGTTGCATGCTGCAGCTCTGCAAGTGGTGGTTGGTTCCATCCTAATTGCCACTGACAAACTTGACAATGCTGAGCCATTTGGTAAATCAAAAATTCTCATTGTCAAGGCAGATCAAAGTACAGGATTTCAAGGTCTGATTATCAACAAGTATATAAGGTGGGATGCCTTAAACGAATTGGAAGATGGGCTGCAGATGTTGACGGAGGCTCCTCTGTGCTTTGGCGGACCACTCATACTGCGTGGCATGCCTCTTGTTGCTTTAACTCACAGAGCTAGAGAAGATCAGTATCCTGAAGTCTTACCGGGTGTCTACTATCTCGATCAATTAGCTACATATAATAAAATCGTAGAGTTTAGATCAGGGAATCATTCTATTGCTGACTACTGGTTTTTCTTGGGATACTCGAGCTGGGGTTGGGATCAGCTCTTTGATGAGATTGCTGAAGGAGCATGGGACACAAGTAATGATTGCATGACATATTTTCGTTGGCCTTGAGCTTGGTATTTAAGCTAAGTAGATTTAGTCTCAGAAACAAGATCTTGCAAGATGATGAAAGATTACTGAAGATTGACAGAGAAGGTAGACCGACTCAGTATACATAACCCTTTTGTACAAGCGTTTTTCTTCATGAATTGTGTTTCATACTTCCAGAAAGTTAATTTAACTTTGGGACATTTTGATAATTTAACTGTTGGACATTTTGTTGGCTCAATATTTTGTACGTTCTTTCTTTTTATTTATCGTTAAGAGGTAATCCGAACTATGAGATAATTTCATTATAAATATTTTTCACAGATGTAGCATCTCACAAAGTTTAGACCTATATATATTTTTATATATATTCTTTTTTTTTAAAAAAAAAAAAAAAGAAGTTGACCTTTCGTAGTTGGAAGATAAACCTCGTTCTTTTACAAGCAAAATCTGCAACAACATCCAGCATTTACCCTGGAACAGTATTGACCCATATCATCCTCGATAAAATTTGGTCCTTTTTTTTTTTGGTTTTAATAGGGAATTGGGAACATTTATTCTTATTTGTCTGAAAATTGTAATTATTTACTTTTCTTTATAGCGTTCTATACTAGAAATAAAACTACAAAAGGAAGATAACTTGCATCTACAAATCGCATGCAAATTTTCAACGCATAATTTATCAACGAAAAAAATATTGAGACCTAATACAATTGCAGGATATCAAAAGCAAGACAATTCCAACAGCGAAAGCAGCAAACGTGGCTCAGGGTTTCAAAACTAATATAGAACAGACTTTTCACAAAGAGTAGTGATATCTGCTTGCCAATATTTTATGTCATTTATAGAAGAGGACATGTATATGAAATGCTACAAAGCAACAACCGATACCATCAAAATTAAAAGAAAATAAAAATTCATGATGTATTTATTTTCTCTAAGTTCTTACTAAAAAGATGAAAGAAAAATTTTTTTTTAAAAAAAAGAAGATAATTTGCATCATCGTAGCACTTAAGCACATTCCAAGTACCCACTCAAACTACCAATCATGTGCAAATTTTCAGCCCATAATTTACTCTAAAACAGTAAAAAGTGGGTACATCATAATCCAATGTAGCCTAATTGTTGAGTTTCAAACAACGTGATGAATTCCGAATAATAAGGTTAACATGCAGCAAAAAAAAAAAAATATTCTCGCGTGATGAGTAGTAATCAGCGGCTTGATCCGTGTCTCCTATTATCTGGAACTTCGGCTTCGTTCTCCAACTTTTAACCCGAGAGAGTTGAAGTTGGAGTAAAACACTGCAAGAGGCATATTATGTATTATAGACTTTTAAAAGAAAGTAACATATATATCATCTTGCAAGAGGACAACGTCCGTAAGATGATGATCCCTAAAAATTTAAAAGCAAGAAAGACTATAATATGTACGTAAGACATGGTTTATGGTACTGACTAGTTTTCTGAAGCTTATTGATGCCTCTTTCAATATGCACGACTTTTCCATGGCGTCCGTCTTTTAACTCCTTTGATAACCTATTGAATTCAAGAAATAACCAAACATACGTATTAAATTTATTTATTTTCTTGAAGCAATAACAAGATAATATTAATGCCAAAAAATCTCCGTAAATTCATGCAAGAGAGTAGTTCAATAAATTATACCTTCGAATTGCTTGCTTAGGCAAATCTTTGAGGTCAAGAATTTTGACGGTCATCCGTTTCAGACTCAACGATTTGCCTTTTACCGTGTGTTGAGGTCAAAAAGAATGGACAGCCACCTTTGTGGATTTTTTATCCATCCACATTTGTGGACTTTTTGTCCATGACATGTTTTTGAACATGGAAATGAGAGGGAGAATTTTGCTATAAATACTCCTCTCCTTAGCTTCATCAAAGCATTCCAAAAATCAGAAGTAATTTAAGTGTTTCCTCTAATTAAATTCTTTCGTTTCTCTTTGTTTATCTTTTCAAATAGAGTATAGTTTCTTTGTGTAAGAGGAGATTTCAAAGAGTATTAGCGAAATATGTGAGTGAGAAAATACTTGTAAGAGAGAGTGCTTGGGTGTATTTAGGATCAAAGTTGTGAGTGAGTGTTTATAAACACTTGGATCAAATTTTCTCTTTATAGTGAAAGAGCTGTAGCAATTCCGTGGACGTAGCCCAAGTTGGATGAACCACATAAATTTGTATCTTACTGTGTTACTTTATTCCTGTATTTATTTCGGTGATCACTGTTCACGTGTACGGTACTATTCATGTATAAGGTACTATTTACGTATACAATACTATTCACACATACGAAAAGTCACAAGTGGGAAGGTGATTTTTTCCCAACAACTGGTATCTCAGCGATAGGTTGTGGTCTGTTCTTCGGCGCACTAAGGCTTAGTGGTAGTCTAAAAAGTTTTGTATAAGGAGGTTGTGTTCAAGTGGAAGCATTTGAACTCTCTAGGGAACTTTCTTGGTGGGTTTCTCAGGTAAGAAAGTGCAAAACGATATGTCAGGAATCAAGTATACAACTCTGATCAGAGCTGATTCAGAGAAATTCGACAGTAACATCAATTTTGACTTGTGGCAAGTTCAAGTCAAGGATTTGTTAATTCAATCTGGTGTGCACAAAGTTTTGAAGGGAAGAGATATTTTTTAAAAAGCCAAAATTAGCGATGAAAACTGGGAAGATCTAGACGATAGAGCTGCAAGTGTGATACAGATGTGCTTGGCAAAAAATGTTCTGGCAAATGTGCTTGGAATATCTACAGCCAAAGAACTCTGGGAAAAGTTTGGAAAATTATATCGGACAAAAGGAGTCTCAAATCGGGTGTACCTGAAGGAGCAGTTTCATATACTACGTATGAGTGAAGGTACAATAATATCAGATCATTTAAGTGTCCTAATGGCATCATTTATGAATTAGAGGCTATTGGAATTAAGACTGATGACGAGGACAAAGCGTTGCGACTCATTTGGTCTCTTCCGTCTTCCTATGAGCATATGAAGCCAATTCCGATATGTGGGAAGGAGATCGGGATTTTTTCAGAAGTGACGAGCAAACTCTTTTCTGAAGAAAGACGGTTGAGCAATGGTAGAAGTAATGCATCATCTGAAGGTTTAGCATTGACGGTCGACAAAAAGAGAAGAAACTTCAAGAAGAACAACATCGTCTGCTGGACGTGCGGACAGGTGGGGCACATAAAAGGAAATTGCCCAAAAGGTGGAGCGAATTCAGCTAGATGCTCCAAGTCTGATGAAGCTGCTAATATTGCCTTCTGTAATTGAGGCATAGAAGATGCTCTGTGATAAGATGTACATCCTCATAGCAATGCCGCTGATTTCTAAAATTGTCATGAAAGAAGATGTGTAGTAGCGGTAAATTCAGGATTCACAAGTTTACATATGGGCATTAATTTGGCGTTAATACAAGGTATGTGGTGAATGATGTTGATAGCTGATGAACTTCCGGAAAAGCCAAACATGAGAGTCAGCACCATAATTATCAGCAAGGTTCTTTCGACATGAACCGAGATGAAATTCTTACAATTCGTTAATTCTAAGTGGTATACTTATATAGTGGAATATGATTATCGGTAAAGACAATAATAGCAACATAAGCTATAAGATGAGCTACTGTATTGATTGTGTGTGAAGACATGATAGAAATCAAGTCTTCAAAAGGAAGATTATTGAGGTAAAAAAGAATGGGCAGCCACCTTTGTGGATTTTTTGTCCATTCACATTTGTGGACTTTTGTCCATGACATATTTTTGAACATAGAAAGGAGATGGGGAGTTTTGCTATAAATACTCCCCTCCTTAGCATCCGAAAAATCAGAAGCAATTTAAGTGTTTTCTCTAATTAAATCCTTTCATTTCTCTTTATTTCTCCTTTCAAAGAGAGTATAGTTTCTTTATGTAAGAGGAGATTTCAAAGAGTGTTAGCGAAAGATGAATGAGAAAATACATGCAAGGGAGAGTGCTTGGGTGTATTTGGGATCAGGGTTGTGGGTGAGTATTTATAAACACATGTAACAAATTTTCTCTTTATAGTGAAAGACATGTAGCAATTCCGTTGGCGTAGCCCAAGTTGAGTATACCACATAAATTTGTGCCTTACTGTGTTACTTTATTTCTGTATTTATTTTGGAGATTACTATTTACGCGTATGGTACTATTCACATATACAGTATTATTTACGTATATAATACTATTCACACATATAGTATTATTCGCACATACAGTACTATTCGTACATACGAAAAGTCACAAGTGGGAAGGTGATTTTTTTCCAACACCTATGCTGCTCTTGTGGTTGAATTTGCTTTTCTTGATCTTTGTGAATCTCAACGTACCGGATTGGTGAACAACTAAGACACCTAGGTTTTGGTACTTGAATATGATGATCATTCGAAAGAAGCAAACGCCGAATGACTCCGTCGACAAAAATTTCGTGGACCACATTTTTTTGTTCAAATGTGTATACTTCAGTCTCAATGCCATTGAAGATGGAAGAGAACTTGAAAATTTGATCATCCTCTAAAAGATACTCTAGGTCAAGCAATGGACACTCAAGTCCATTGTAATTGTCTCCTAATAGCTCATCTTTAAAGCCATCCAAAATTGAAGAAAACTCAGAAATTACCTCTCGAACCATTTATTGCTGCTAAATTAGGTGTCTAGGTTTTAGAAACTGAAACTCTAAAATATTCGAAATCTATTTCAAGTAGTAACCGAAATATATAGGAGAGAATCATTTAATGTAAGTACACTTCGTGGTAGGTTTCACTTTTACAGCCTCTATCTCCCAGTACTAGGAGGAATCTGAAATGAAATATATATAGATATATGAGCCATAATCCAGTAGGTATTTTTATTTTTTTATCTATCTATAGGTATATTTTTTTTATCTGTTGGATTATTATATAATGACTACCATGATTTGAGTAGTTAGAAAAATAATAATAATAAATAAATAAATATTATTTAATGCTCTCTCTCTCTCTCTCTTTCTCTATTTTTTATCATGAAAAGACGTGCGTGATGAATTTTAATGGGCAAAATAATACCTATAAATAGGTAAAAAAAAATTACCTATTGGATTGGTGACTATATATATATATATGAGCAATGCTATGGAGCACTATATGGCTCCCAACACATGATGTGTTAATCTATTATTGGCTATTTATAATTACATTTATGGTGGGATCCATTTATTAATTAAAATCACCATTATCAGACTGACACGTCTTTGTAGTATTGGACATCACTAGTACTCCATAGTATTAATGTTACACTAAATGTATACCGCAAGTATATGGTGTCAAGTATTGTAATAAAATAGTAAATAGGGTTGTCGAATCTACGGAGAATGCAATTAAATTCTACTAAGTACCAAAATTGAGTGACCCTAATTTAATCTAGATAATTCAATTAAATAGTATTCTTTGAAAGGCTAAACTAAAATTGAAATTACAAAATTCAAAGATCAAATAGTAACTAAGGAAAAATATAGTGCAGTAAAAGAGGTGACAATATGGTGAAAATGCTAGATATTTGATTTCACTTAACTATCCCCTATGTCTTTCAATTCTGAAGTCCACTTTAACCCAATTTCTAAAATGGTTATAAGCTAGAACCCTTAAGTAATTCTATTATCCTTTTTAAGAGTTACTAGAAAACTACCTTTAATTCACAATTTCAATATCTCTATTTAAAATTGAAGAACAAAAGTTCATTAAGTCTAATGGCTCTTAAGCAAGCTTCAAAGGTTAAATAGGTTTTCTCAAATACTATGTAATTCTAGGTTGTGTCACTCTTAACCCAATTCCGTAATTTTACTTTCTCAAGTCAAAATTTTAGAATCAACAACATCTCAAAGATGGCCAATCAATTAAGAAGCAATAAAAACAAGAGTTATACAAATAACCAATTGAAAAACTCATAAAATCAACATTGAGAACCAAGATATAGGTTTAAGTCAAATTACATTATTCCTTTAGACAAAAGTATTAGTTCATGGTAGAAAAAGACAAATACAATCCAACAACTATCAACATCAAAAGAACAAAAGGAAGAGAAGAAGAACTCTTTTTGAAATGATGAGATTCTCTTCACATGCTCCTCCTCATTTTCCTTGTTCCTTCGAATTAGCTGCTAAAGCTCTGAAAAACTCCTCCGAAGACGTCCCTCTCGGATCCCAAAAAATCCATTTTATACCCCCTTAGCGGCTAGGACAAATCCGGCTAAAAAGGGCCAGAACACGTGCCAGCGCTGAATAAGCTGCCGAAAAGCTCCAGAAGACTCTGCAGTGCCACGGTGCTGGGCAGAAGATAGGGCAGCGCCGCAACGCTGCCTGTATAGTGGAACCTTGAGTGCTGCGGTGCTGCATGCACAGCGCCGTGGTACTTAAGGCTCTGCCCAAACAAAAGAACTAAGTTAAAAATCAAGGAAATTAACCGAAAAGAAAGATAAAAATATGACTAAATAAGTGAATAAAAATCACTTATCAAATTCCCTCAAACTTAATTTTTGCTACTCCTCGAGCAAAACAAACAGAAAAGAAAGAAAAGAAAAAAAAAAGGAAAAACAATAAAGAGAGCGGAAACACTAAAGGAAAAACAAAAAACAACTTAGTTCGATCACCTATAGGCCTCAATGATTGTTCGTAATAGCAGCTCCAGGGGAATTACTAAATATTGACCACATCTAGAATTTGAGCCCTACATGAGTTATGCCTTCTTTTTCAATTTCCTGCTTGTGAGTGTGTGTGTAAATAGCCAAAATACATTCAAATACTATCAATTCAGATTAGTTTATGCAAACTAGTGACATGAAGATAGATTTTTGGGATAAGAACCTCATCTCTCTCCATAGGTTTGTTTCTCCAACATTATCCACTAATGTGGGCTACAAATCATTGAAGATCAATAGGGCTTTCGAAAGCTTGTAATGTGAGCTAGGGTGAAGGTAAGATGACAAGGTGATTTTTTTTTTTTAAGGTTAAAAAACCCTAGAGCACATATGGTTTAATTCATGATCTTGTTTCTTTAACAACCCTGAAGTAAGATTGTATAACTTTCCCCCAACTTAGCTTTTGCTCTAATGACTCCGATTACAAAATGAGCTCTCAACACGCTGCTATACCCTCAAATCTAGTCCTAAATGTTTTATTTTTTTTTACAAGAGGGTATAGCTTTATTCAAATAGAGCACACTCTCATCACTATTTCAACTATCACCCAATTTTTCATATAAATACCCATAGTACATCAACTATATTTACATGTGTTCAAGGTGTCGGGTAAGGGTTTGGTAAATATGAAGAGATTAGGCTCATAGTGTCGAAGTTAAAGAAAATTTTTTTTAAGCTTAATAAAGGTCAACTATGGTCTTTCGAGTATTAAGATAGGCTTGAAAAGGCTCAATCGATCCAAAGATGGCCTACATCATGTCTCTAGCAGTGTGTAGCCTAGGATTTCACCTCAAATGGTCTTCAAACAAGTTCTAATGTTTGATGAGATCTTAAGGAAACAACTAATTCGCATAAAATTTTTCTAGATGTCAGACAGATAGAGAGTGTGGGGCTATGTGCTCAAGTTACACAGTAAAATTTCAAGAAGGCATGAACCAGATCAGAGTCAAGCATACAGATTAAGTCAATATCTAGAATTATCCAAGACCTACTTTCTATGCAATCAAATTTCTTATCATTAGCCTGAAAGGGTGAAAAAACTAAACCAATTTTTTTCTTTTTTAACATAGCAAGTGATGGAATTTGGACCTAACACTTAAGAAAAATCATACATGCATGCAAACTATGGAAAGCACATGATCACATCATAAACGCAGCAGAAAAATTAGCGGATTTAGGTTTTAAAATTTTTACATGAAAACAGTTTTCATAACCATAGAACGTGCATATATCATATACAAGATCATGTATAACATAAATCAAATCTAGATACATAAACACTAGAGATGAGATAAGGGTTTTCCTCTTGTAGCGTGCTCCTCCTTGATCTTCTTATTGACGGTGATCAAATCTTCAACCTTAGATCTTCTTGTCTATACTCTTGCTCTTGGTTAAAAAGGTGAGTGGGCACCAAGTTGAATCCTACGTTGGAGAAAGATCAAGAACACTTTCTTAATCCTTTGGAACACAGTTATTTGATATGAACACGTGAAATTTCTAGAAAACTATTTTCTTCTCTTGGGGATGAGTATGGCCGAATTGCACAATGACTTTAGTTCACTGTGCTTGGCCGAATTTCACTGGCTCTCTCTCTCTCTCTATGGCGTGTTGCACTAGGCTAGGGTGGTGCAGTTTTTTCTCTCATGTATCTTATATATATGAGCCCAAAAACTGCTAACCCTAGTCCAACTAGGATTGGGCTTGTTCTCCAATTTGGGCTTTGGGTGTATTTTTGTAAATATGTTCAACCCATGTAACTTATTTATAAAAATACCAACTTCTGTGTAGAATCATTATTTTATACAGTTTCGTGAAACTAATTTCACAGATACTACCAACCAATTAATGAGCTTTGTTGAGTTAGACAAGGGACCTAATAGATCCAAATAATCTAAGCTCTAATAGTATAATAAATACATAATAACTCTTATTATGGTATTTATATAAATACTATTAGTAAAAGGGACACTCCACTAAAGGCCTAATACTGCACTCTTAGATTAAATGTCATGCCTTTTATAGAGATTCAATCAACTAACCTTAATTAACCGATCCATCTAGCATATTCTATACCACATATAGAATCCCTATACAATGCCGTAGTTGGATAGGTGAAATTACCGTAATATCTCTCCAACACCTATTTATCTTTAAGTTACCATCTTTCTATCAAGGAATAATGTTGTCGATAATTTTATTCTCAATGGCCATTTAGACAAAATTATCAATCAATTCATAAAGTGAATACTAAGATCTTAGATTTAATTATTCTATGAATCTTGAAAGAACCTAAAGTGGCATTAATGTATAATGTTCTTAACTATTTGGTGTTCCCATCAATTCATAAGCCATAACCTCCAATATGCCAGAATTCACCTCTAATTTCATAGAGGTTAGTCTTTTGACAAATCAAAAGGCTATAACTCATGAAAGCAAGTCCAGTCAAACATCAAGGATTAAGATCTACATACTAAGAGCTAGTTTGTGGTAATATAAGAATTGAGTTACAGCACTCTAATTCTTTATATTACCTGGTCCAGTTCAATACATATAACTTATTTATGTTGTACTAGTGTTTCTATCAGAAGTTAGATACTTCAATGATTTAAGACACGTCATTCCCATTGAGATAGAAAAATACTACAATCTTTAGTAAATAAAGTATTCCATCTTTATTTACAGATTGTGAACTAATTCATTTAGACTTAGATAAAGAAACAAGTCTCTCCATAATTAATACTTAATCATATTTGTTTCTTTATATACAAATAAAGTCATGGAATCTTTTTCATATAAATAAACTATTCAACTGAGACAGTTTAATCTAGCAAATATCATAATTGCATGTAAGAGAAAGTTATTTACACTAAAAAGATAAAATTAGAAATCTGCTTTTTTAGGGCAAATATCCCAATAGCAAGTACAATAACAAAACTAAATAAAGAAAAGTAAAAACACTCCCCCAAACTTAAAATAGATATTGTCTTCAATGGAAAAATAAAACAGAGAAAAATGAATAGAGAACTCCCCTTAAAGAAGACATCAGACGTCTTCACTGTCATCACCATGAGGTGGAGGAGGAGGTGGAGGTCCTGGCTGGTAGGGCGGGAATTGAGGTGGTGCAGGAAAAGACACACTACCTGGGACAGTGTTAAACACACTGTTGGTGAACATCTGCACCAGCGCTTCATTGAACTGTGCCTAGTACTGGAAACTCTGCTCCTGGCAGTTAGCAAATTAATAAAATTGTTGCTCGAAGTGGCCCTGCCATTGCTGGTGTATCAGGAGACTCTGCTGCATCTAACTCATCTATGCCCGCATCTCATGGATCTATCCTGCCCAATCCATGGAACTATCATTGGTCGCAGGCAGTGGTGGAGCAGAAGGACCGGCTGGCTGAGGTGGCTCTGTAACATCCTGCTGCAAATACTTTAACTCCTCCTGTGAGGGGATATGATAGTGGGAAATAATAGTCCAAGTCAAAGTGCCTTTAGGATACACAACTACTTCTCCTGGGTGTGTTGGAACATCAGTCTGGCGACAAAGCTCGTAAATCAGAGTAGAGTGACCCAGGCCTACAACAGTGCTACCTCTGGCTATATGGAGCTTGGAGCTCTGGATGACCTTTCCAACATCGACAGTCAAGCCTTTCAATATGGCATAGCTGAGGACAACCCGTTCTTTTGTAACTCCACTATAGCTGCTGGAAGGGAAGAGTTTGTCCGAGATAAAATAGTGTATGGCATTTGCATTTCTCCGTAGGCCTGCAGCTGAGAAATTGATCACATCGGTCTGAGATCACTTCCACCTCGTGCCTGGGTAAGTTAATGGAATAATTACTTCAGGGTCAATACTATCTTCCCATAGCTTAAAGTAGCAATCGTCATCAATATCAAGAAGGTGGTAGAACTTTTTGATGGTGGAACGGTCGAAAGGCACCTATTTACCTCTAACAAAGGCCTTGAGGTTGGTGTGCTGCCATGCATTGGTGTAGAATTCAGCCACCAACTGGTGTGTAGCAGGTGGCAGTTGCTTTGCAAATTCCTCCCAACCCCTTTTTTTCTATAATGGCCTCAAGCTCATTACCCTGATTGACAAAACCTCTTTCCTTGATTGGGCTTTTATGAGTCATAAACTTATGGAACCTGTCTTCTGATTCAGCACTAATGAAAAGCTTCTTATCTTAAGAAGATGAAGAGGAGGCAGGGGTTGTCTTTCTCTTTTTCGGTGCCATTGTCATATAACAATGAAGTACAAGGCAAGAGTACCAATTTTACACCATAAAAGCACTCTAAAAAATGCACACTAGGAAAGGACCAAAATGAATTTAGAGAACACACACTTCAATCAAAAGTCACCACACCCAGATTGGCTTAACCCAAGACATTTAAGTGCATCCACATCCTCACAAAACTAAGAAGAGTATCAAATGACACCATCTAATTCCCAATTGACACTCCACCAGAGATAATATGCAGAAAACGATCCAAGTCTACAAACAATTAGTCACTAGTTGTTTTTCCCAAAGTCATCAAGTTATGGGTACAACACCATGTGTGTATCATGTGTTTCATAGGAACCAACCTCCTAACTTTGTATACTTGCTCCACGACAATCACTTTTGAGCAAGAGTCAAGGAATGAATCACTAAAGGAATTCCAATTCAATATTCAAGCAAACAAAGTTCACTGTGTACTTTTATCAAATACTTGGTATGCATGAACTATTGTTGCATAATCAATCCCTCTTAATTCTATTAGAAGCACCTAAACAATAATACTTAAGGGGAAAGAGAAGAACACCAAGTATGCATGAAATGTACCACAAAAAGTCACTAGAAATGAAGCAAGAATTTATTGGCAAATGTGAGATGCTTGAGCTCTTCAATGTTTGAAAAAAGAGGAGATAGGTATGTGTAAATCATGAAACTCTCCAAATCCTTGTGATTAGGATAATAGAGAGGGATAGGTGAGGTAGATGGAGGGTTTCTTTTGATTTTTGAAAGGAAATGATGGAGTTGGGTTAGGAGGGGGCGGTTTTGTAAAGAAAAAGATAGGAAAAATGTGAGAAAAAACACGGGCTCTAGTCTTTTGACTCTTTTTTGTTTTTGTCTATCTTTTTTTTCAATTTTTTTTTCGATTTTTTTTTGAATTTTTTTTGGATTTTTTTTTCGTTTTTTGTTTTTGGTAAAAAACGTGGCCTGTCTATAGAGTGCCGCTACACTGTCTAACTCCCACAAAATACAATGACCAAACACTCGTACTCATTTTTAGTCCCCAAAAACAACAAAACTACAGAAAATAGAACAAAATGAAAGGCACAAATTGGGTTGCCTCCCACTTAGCGCTTAGTTTAAACGTCTTTAGCCTAACTTTCTTCAAGATCTTCAATTTGGATCTCCAAGGAGAATTTCATCGATTAATCTTGGCTCTCCTCCATAGTAATATTTGAGTCGCTATCCATTTACCCGAAAAATGGATTCGTCATGTGCCTTTAGCTCAACAGCTCCGAATGGAAAAACCTTCTGAACTGTGAACGGGCTGGACCATCTCGACTTAAGCTTTCATGGAAATAGCTTGAGTCTCGAATTGAAAAGGAGAACTTGTTGCCCCAGTTTAAACTCTCACCTTAAGATCATGTTGTTGTGCCATTTCTTCGTCCGTTCCTTGTAAATTTTTGCATTCTCATAAGCTTCATTTCGGAACTCTTCCAATTCATCGACTTGCAACAATCATTGTTCTCCAGAGGCCTTCAAATCAAGATTCAACTTCTTGACTGCCTAAAATGCTTTATGTTCCAGCTCAGCGGGTAGGTGACAAGCTTTCCCAAATACTAATCGATAAGGTGACATACCGATTAGGGTCTTGAAAGCTATCATATATCCCCATAAGGTGTCTTCAAGCTTAGATAACCAATCCTTCCGGTTTGTACTCACTGTTTTCTCTGAGATTTACTTCACCTCCCAGTTTGATACTTCAGCTTGCCCATTGTATTGAGGGTGATACCCCAGTGCCACTTTATGTCTCACTCCACAGTGACCTAAAAGAGAATTGTAAAATTTGTAACAGAAATGCATACCTTCATCACTTACGATTGCTCTTGGAGTGCCAAACTGGGTAAATATGTTCTTGTGAAGAAACTTCAATACCACCTGGGCATCATTCGTCGAAGTACCTATTGCTTTAACCTATTTTGACACATAATCTACCGCTCGCAAGATATATGGATCGCCAAACGAAGGAGGGAAATAACCCACGAAATCTATTCCTCACAAATCAAAAATCTCAATTTCAAGCATGTTAATCAAAGAGAGTTCATGGCGCCTCGATATATTCCCTATTATTTGACATCAATCACAAGTTTTCACAAAAGTATAACAATCACGAAAAAGAGGTGGCCAATAAAAATCAGATTGCAGTACCTTTGCGGTAGTTCTTATTGGACTGAAATTACCCCCATAAGCCAATGCATGACAAGCAAGGAGAATGTCTCGGACTTCTCCTTTTGGGATGCACCTTCTGATTATTTGATCTGAGCACTTCTTGAACAGAATTGGATCATCCTAAAGATAGCTTCTCACATCATAGAGAAACTTCCTCTTCTGTTGGCTAGATAAACCTGGTGGCAGTACTTTACAAGCAAGAAAATTAACAATGTCAGCAAACCAAGGAATATTTACCTCTACACCAAGGAGTTGCTCGTCAGGGAAGACTTCATTGATATTCAAGCTATCCTTCACTTCCTCAACTTCTAGCCTTGAAAGATGATCTGCTACTACATTCTCACGCCCGTTTTTGTCAAGAATTTCTACATCAAATTCTTGGAGCAAGAGGATCCATCTTATTAATCAGGGCTTGGTATCATTTTTTGCAAACAAGTATCGAATAACAACATGGTCCGTATACACAATCACTTTAGACCCAATAATATATGATCGAAACCTGTCACAAGCATAAACTACCGCTAACATCTCCTTCTCGGTAGTAGTGTAATTCTCTTGAGTATCATTGAGAGTATGACTAGCATAATAAATAGAGTGAAAAATCTTATTTCTTTGTTGGCCAAGAACCGCGCCAACGGCATAGTCGCTAGCATCACACATGATCTCAAAAGGTTCATTCCAAATGGGTACAACAACAATAGGAGCTAAAATTAACTTCTCTTTGATAGCATTAATGGTAACCAAATAAGCATCATCAAAGATAAAGGGAGCATCTTTCTCAAGTAAATTGCTCAATGGTTTAGCTATCCTTGAGAAACCTTTAATAAATCTCCGGTAAAACACCGCATGCCCAAGAAAACTCCAAATACATTTCACATTAATCAGTGGAAGAAGTTTTTCTATAACCTCTATTTTAGCCCGGTCTACTTCAATACCTTTAGAGGATATCCTACGGCCAAAGACAATATATTCCCTAACAATAAAATGACATTTCTTCCAATTGAGTACAGGGTTTTTTTCCTCATATTGTTGCAACACGAGCTAAATTATGTACGCAATGGTCAAAAGTAGAATCAAACACCAAAAAACCATCGATGAGTACCTCCATGATTTTCTCAATCATATCCGAAAAAATAGCTATCATGCAACTTTGAAAAGTAGCAGGTGCATTATATAAACCAAATGAGATAAGTCAATTGTCTTATCTTTATTCAATTATTTTTGGGTTAAGAACTTCGGTTCTACATACTCTTTCTAATATACTCCCTACATATAATGTTTTCTGGTGGTTACTAACTCTTAAAATAACGTTTGGTTTCTTATGGTGTTGGTTGTTAATTTTTATTTAGTATGAAATTTGTATTCATTTATTACTGCAAAATTAGATGGTATGGTAATTTTCTATACATCTCACATTTTCTTATTAATTAAACTTAATTTTCACTACCTCTTTTTGTCTATCTCCGCTACTTTCTCTCTGTCTCTCTCTCTCTCTCTATCTTTGTATCTCTTTGATTCTATATATATATATATATATATATATATCTCTAACTATTGAATTTATTTATAAGAATAGGTTAGACATGTAGAAAATTTTTATGTGATGTAATTTGGCCATTATAATTAATCAATTTCTTGTAGACTAGTATGCTTATTTGTTTGTGTTATCCGTATATTTTATATGTTCTTTCTTATGCTTATTTGTCTGTGTTATCTGTATATTCTGTGTTCTTTCTTAGTTTCCAATGATAAGATAGTCAATTATGTTGTGTTTATAAAGTTATTTTTTGGATTAGAAACTTCAGTTATATATGCTCTTGCTAATATAGTCCATGCATATTGAGTTTTGTAGTGGTTGCTGAATCTTAGAACATCGTTGGATTCGTCATGGTGTTTGTTATTAATTTTAATTTAGTATTAAACGAGTATCCATTTATTATTGCAAAGTTATATTATCTAGTAATTTCTGTATATCTAACATTTCCTAATTGGTTACATCTAATTCTCTCTACCTCGCTCTCTCTCTTTATATCTCCCTTTTCTCTTTGTCCATTTATTAGTCTCTTCTCTCTCTCACTCTCTCTCTCGGTGCCCTAAGTATTATATTCATTTGTAACAAAAGGTTGGACATGAAAAAAAATTTTGATCCGATGTAATCTAGCCATTATATTTAATTAATTTCCTATTAATTAATATGCTCATTTGGTTGTGTATTGTTTATATAGTATCTTTTTTTTCATGTGTTTTATGATAAGATTGTAAATTATATTGTCATTAATCAATTATTTTTTGATTAAAAAGTTTAATTATGCATGTGCTTTCTAATTAAATTTTTTCTGATATATTCTTTGCATATTATGTTTTCTTGAGGTTACCAAACGTTATAACGCCATTGGGTTTGTTTTAGTATTTGTTGTTAGTTTTATTTTAGTATGACATTCATTTATCTTATAATATTCATTTATTATATCGTCTGGCAATAAACTTAATAATTTTCATTTATCGTTGCAAAATTATATTGTCTGGTAATTTTCTATTGTTGCCAATCCAATAGGTAATTTTTTTTTTTTTAACTTGTGTAGGTATTTTTTTTAGCCATTGGATCACCATGGTGATCCAACGGCTATAATGAGGTGCGTAAAAAGATGTACATCATTAATGTTATTTCTCTCTCTTATTTTTTACTATATAAGGATGTGCATGATAAATTTTCATTAGCCAAAACGATACCTTTGTATAGATAAAAGAAAAGAAAAATACTTATTGGATTAGTGCCCATTTTCTATATGTCTAATATTTCCTTATTAGTTACATTTAATTCTCTTCGCCATGCTCTCTCTCTGTTTCTCCCTCTCTCTCTCTCTCTCTCTCCACCCTAATTATTAAATTCATTTAAAACAAAAGGTTAGACACACAGAAAATCTCGATCTGATATAATTTAGGCATTATAATTAATTTCTTATGAATTAGTACGCTTATTTGTTTGAATATTATCCATGTAGTCTCTATCTTTCTTTTTATTTTTTTTAATTATGAGATAGTAAATTATGTTGCCTTTAATTAACAATTTTTGGATTAAAAATTTTACTTTTATATGTGCTTGCTAATTAAATTACGTTGTTAATTATGTTGCCTTTAATTAACAATTTATTATTGATATAGTCCTTGTATATTAAGTTTTTTAGTGGTTACTGAATCTTAAAACGTCGTTGGTTTCGTTATGGTATTTGTTGTTAGTTTTAATTTAGTGTGAAATGAGTGTTCATTTATTATTTCAAAACTATATCGTCTGGTAGTTTTTTAAGTTTAATATTTCCTTATTAGTTATATTTAATTCTCTTTGCATGCTCTCTCTCTCTCTTAATATCTACCCCATCACTTTCTTTCTATTTATTAGTCTA
This sequence comes from Trema orientale, assembly GCA_002914845.1. Lineage (NCBI taxonomy): Eukaryota > Viridiplantae > Streptophyta > Magnoliopsida > Rosales > Cannabaceae > Trema > Trema orientale. Next base: position 267,789 of record JXTC01000335.1, read on the forward strand.
TCTCTCTCTCTCTCATGCTTAAGTATAAAATTCATTCATAACAAAAAGTTAGACATGTAGAAAATCAGATCAGTAATTAATTTCTAATAAATTTGTATGATTATTTGGTTGTGTGTTGTCCATGTAATCTCTATCGTTCTTATTTTTCAATGATGAGATGGTCTATTATATTATCTTTGTTCAGTTACTTTTGTATTAAAAACTTCAGTTATATATGTGCTTACTAAAATAGTCCTTGCATATTAAGGTATTTAGTGATTTGTGAATCTTAAAATATCGTTTGGTTCATTGTGGTGTTTATTGTTAATTTTGATTTAGTATGAAATGCCTATTCATTTATTACTCCAAAATTAAACCGTACAATAATTTTCTATGTCTCACATTTCCATATTAGTTAAGTTTAATTTTCTCCGCCCCTCTCTCTCTCTCTCTCCCTCCCCATTTAACTGGTAAATTCATCTATAGGTATAGATTAGACATGTAGAAAAACTCGATGTGATGTAATTTGGCAATTAGAATTAATTAATTTCTTATAAATTAGTATACTTATCTGTTTGTCTGTATAGTCTATATTTTTTTTACATTCTTTTTTTAATGATGAAACAATTAATTATATTTTCTTTGTTTAGTCATTTTTTGATTTAAAACTTCAGTTTTATATGCCGTTACTAATAGTCTTTGCATATTAAGTTTTCTTGTGATTTCTGAATCTTAAAATATCGTTTGGTACGTTATGATATTTTTTGTTAATTTTTATTTAGTATGAAATGTCTTCATTTATTACTACAAAATTATACTATATGGTAATTTTCTATATGTTTCTCATCTCCATATTAGTTAAGTTTAATTTTCTCTGCCTTTCTGTCTATCTCCACTGCTCTCTCTCTCTCTCTCTCTCTCTCTCTCTCTCTGCCCTAACTATTAAATTCATCTATAAAAGCAGGTTAAACATGCAGAAAAACTCGATGTGATGAAATTTGACAATTATAATTAATTAATGTCTTATAAATTAGAATGTTTATTTGTTTGTATATTGTCTGTATGATACATCTTTTACCTTCTTATTTTTTAATGATGAGATAGTCAATTATGTTGTTTTTATTCAGTTATTTTTAGATTACAAGCTTTATTTATGTGCTTACTAACATAATCCTTGCGTACTAAGTTCTCGGGTGGTTACTGAATCTTCAAACATCGTTGGGTTCGTTAGGGTGTTTGTTATTAATTTAAATTTAGTATTAAATAAGTCCGCATTTATTGTTGCAAAATTATATCGTCTGGTAATATTCTATGTGTTTTACATTTCCTTTTTAATTGCATTTGGTCCTCTCTGCCTTTCTCTCTCTTTATATCTCCCCTTCTTTCTCTGTCTATTTGTTAGTCTCTTCTTCTTCTTCTTCTTCTTCTTCTTCTTCTCTCTTTGTCTCTCTCCATAAGTATTAAATTCATTTATAGCGAAAGATTAGACATACGGAAAATCTTGATCTGATACAATTTGGTCGTTATAATTAATTAATTTTTATAAATTTGTATACTTACTTATTTGTGTGTTATCCATGTGGGTCTCTATCTTTGTTTTTAATGATGAGAAAGTAAACAATATCCGGAAGTGCGGTAATTTTCAAATATAAAAAGAGGACATTTTTCTAAATATTTTCAAAAAGTGGTATTTTTATAAATTTCAGATTTTAAAGCCCATTTAATGCTCGGGACCTCGAAATTGAATTCCAATTGAATTTAGACTTAGTGAGGTCGAGAGACGAATTCTGATATAAAATATGACTGTTTCGAAGTGTCGTTTTGCGTGCCACAGGCCGATCCCTTACTGGGATACATTTTTGACAAAGTATATATCTAACCTAGCATTTTTCGGGGATCTGAATTCAGCGGTGACTTCCGTTTCTCTATCTGAGGCTCCGGTGGAAAAGTCACTTTTTTAAGTGAGCTTAACGAGATCCCAAAACGACAGTTTAAACACCCAAGTGATCAACGAGAGTTTCTTCTAGTGTCGTTAGCTTGGTATAGCTACCCTATTGAGGTAGATGTTCAATTACCTAGTTTTATATTTGTTTTGATTTATAATTGTATTATAATTGATTTCTGAAAAATCGTGAATTTTACGATGATTAATTAATTATTGAAACACTTTGGATTATACTGGATTGGATTGTGGAATTTTCTACATACTTTTGGTTATAGGGTAATATAGTGGTGTGCTGCCCATATTACAGTGAATCCCAGAATAATGCCAAATGGTATTTTTAAAGTATTGTTTGATGAATATTTCGCCTAGTTATTACGTATGCTATTGCATGTTGTATATATGATAGTTTCACACATTTGAATTCCATAGTTGCATCATGGTAGTTTAGATCGCTGGCGAGTTGCTGCAGCACTAGGTGAAAGACCTAGGCTCCTGCGTAGATTTTTGGCTGATATACCTCCGGATAGTATCAGGATGCTGGATACCACTGGTAAAGAGTATTACAGAGTCGTGATGGAAGGATGAGAGCTCACTCATTTACATTGGTTGATGTATGATATGTACAAAAATGTGTTTATGATTTTGGTTTTGAATATGTGATTTTTCTGGATATTGATTATTTTATAAACTTGGTTTATAAAGGGATTTTAGAGCAGGTATTAACAATGCAGGTTTGGTAAAATTGCATCTATTCAAAAAGATAATTAAATTACTACTGAGCATGTGAATGCTCACCTTCCTCCCTTACTTCTCCACTTTCAGGTGTTTGTCTATTTGAGATAGTGATTCCAGTAGTCAGACAAACTGCGTAGCTTGTACCTGTTTTCCCACTCCTCTTCCCTGGTGGGTGCCTGTACTCTGCTAATTTTCTTTCCTTGTTCAATTATTTAGCCAAGATTAGTAAATCTACTAAGTGGATATATGATTATGATTTTATTATTAATTTGAAAACTTAATTCTTTATAAATTATTTTGGACATTGGACTAAAGTTTTTAATTACCAAAAACTTATGATTTCTCAACGAGCATCCAAACGAGATAGTTAGAAATTTTTTCAAACTTTAACGGATATTTTTCTTAAGTAATTAAATACCGATAAGAGTTTTAATGATTATGCAAATTATAATGATTTGAGGACTAAAACGAAATTAGTTAATATCTGATTTTTTCTGAAATTCGTAAAACTAATATTTAATTATTCTTTTATCTAAAATTACTAAAAGTCACTGCTTTGGATTTCTAGTCGTGACATAAATGGTGTCAGAGCTGCAGGCTTCAGATCCGTCTGGGATCTTGCTTGTGGTTTTTTATTTATAGATTAAAAAGAATTTTAAGAAAGTGTTTGACAAATACTTCGTACATCACTTAGGAATTGGATAAATATATTGTCTTTACTCTGATTCGTCCTGAATCTTTGGTTCATCTCCCTAGAGTGAAGCTCTAGTATCCTTGGGATAGTCCCAGAAATTCTGGTCTCGAAAGTGTTAAGGTTGACACGAGACTAGTGGATTCTAATCTTATCGAAAATCTTTGATTCAAATAGATATTCATTCTTGTACTTCTATGTCTATTGTGATGATAAGCTATATAAACCTCGTAGGTTTTAAGATAGCAATTCGGTGTCTGTGTCTTGATTGTCATGATGACTTCATTTATACGAATGGGATTGTGATATTAATCCCTTGACTTTGGGTATACTTTTAATTACTCAGTTTGAGTAAATAGTGATAGTGCTTGTGTTGAAATGATTAAATTGATGATACTTTTTGCATGACATATTGTTTGCAGATTGACAAATTGGTATGATACATTGAGTTTGCTTAACAGTAGTATTTTACTAAATTCACCAAGATTGGCTTGACATTAATTGTGTATTGGTAGAATAAATTATTTAATTTCATTTGAGATTCTTTGGTTATTTGGTCTTATATAAATTAATGAATTATGATTACATTTCCGTATAAATTGTTTACTTGTGATAAATTGTTTTGCCTACTTCATAGTTGCATGCCTAGTTTACTTATTTTTTAAAATTGAGATTTTTGGGAAAAAAAAAAATATTTATGATTACTGGATTAAGAAAAATTTTCACTAAATGAAAAATGGATCTATGGACCTAGATGTAGTTTTCATTCGGTCTTATATTTTCTCTCTAAATATATCGGCTTTGTAATCCTTGGGCGAAAATAATTTGATTATTGGTAATTTAATCAAACTTAGAACTTTCTTATATGGTTTAAATAACTTTTAAATCTTCAAGTTGGTTAAGCATGGTTGTTATATTTGATGAGTTCCATGTCATTATTATTATGAGAACAATTGATATATTTAAACTTAAGTATTGGTTAGGTAAAAGTGATTTATTTTTTAATGAATGTATAGTTTCAAAAATTATGGGTTTTTTGAAAATTAGAATTTGTGAAATTGCACTATTATAAAGTTTGTGCCTTGATGTTTATAGAATTTAGTTATAGTACTAAATTAATCCTGACCTACGTTTAATAGTGCTAGTTGGAGAATCCTTAGACTAACAAAATTTTATAAACTTAAAGTTCTACGTATCTTTCTAGATTTAATATGGTAGATATTCTTAGTGCTTAATTTATAAGCTGAAATGTACTGTCACATGTTTATTTACATGTTAACTTGGAATTAAACAAGGAATGTTTATGGAAAATTTATGTGATAACTAGAGAAATAAGTTTGAATTTCTTATAAAACTTTTGGTATGAATTTATGCGGTATAAGTATAAATTTTTAGATAAATTATGTGTGTGTCTGAGATGTTATGTATACATAATATTTTGATTATATAAATTTTGCTAAGTAAAACTTGATAGTGAAATCTGGTTTGGAATCTTCTTTGAATAAAAAGAACAATAGAATTTAAATCCTAGTTTGAAAGTTTTGTGAAACCCTGTTACTATGGTTTAATGTGCCTTGTTAATTAGACATGTGTATACTTCCAAGCTTTCAATTATATGAGTTACTTATTTTATTAATGCATATATAATGTTAGTGGTCCTTAGATTGTTAAATCTTTGAGTAATGACTGATTTTCACTAGTTAAGTCAAGTTGGGTTGACCTTACCCTGGTGGCCTCGATTGGACAGTTGAGCACTTATGTGGTTGATTTAATTTAGTATCTTAAGTGTTGAGTACTCCAAGTATTAAAGACTTAGGATGATGTCTCATTTGAACTTCAAATGGAAATAAATTAGTTTTGAATACCTGAGTCTTGAAGAGACTTAGATGGTACATAGTAATGCATAACATTTTCATTAGAACTTTTAAAAATTCATGAAAATTAGATTTTCAAATTAATATAAACTATGAATTAATATACTTAATTTGGTATTTGATAAAGATTTGAGTCATACAAATTAATGTGTGGTATTTCTTTTGATATAAACTCAGTTTCTAAAATTCTTGGGGTTGACTGTGTTATGAGTTGAGTAAGGCTTATATAAAAAGAATATATATATATATATATTGCTCATCTGTTTAAGTCAAAAGATTTAACTATGACACACTATTAATTTTCTGAAACGCTTTATAAAATCTCTATCTTAAAGGTGTCCTTCAAAATGTTTTTAATAAAATTATTAGAGTGTAGTGACTTTAAATTTATAAAATACAAAGATATCCTTACTAAAGCATGTCTTACCTCGAATTTTTCATAAGTAAAAAATTGTGGAAATGTGTTTGTTAAAATATGTGCTTTTAAATATCTTGGAGTGAAATGTTTGAAAATTTTTGGGAAAGTTTTGGGAATTTAGGATAAACTTCTACTACGTTTAACTATGTTTTGAAGAGAATCTGCATGTTGTAAATGCTTGAAAAATTTATTTAGCAAACTGTATATATAAAATGTGAAACTTTTTCTCGTTCATACCGAGTGTCATTTAAGGATCTTTGTTTTAATTTTAAAGAATTATTGGATACTTTGTCGTAATCTGTTGAGAATTGAAACCCTGATTGAGTTGTTGGTATTGAGTTGAGCCTGTGACTCATTACTGGATTAGAGTTAAACACAAGTATCATTATGGTGACATAATTAATGGTATTTAAGATTAATTTACTCATGGGTCTATATAGAGGTTTGTTGAACTCTTGTTATTAGAAAGAATACTTAGAGTTCAGATTTGGTTTATCTATGGCCAATGTGAGACCTTATTGTAAACTAGTATAGCATTCTTGTATGCCCCTGATTTTTGTGTTGCGTATTTTCAAAAATATTTTCATAATGTTTTCGACTTAAAAATGAAATGGAATGAAGTAGAAGACAAGTGTCGCTGAGGAGACAAACTATTCTGTTAAAACCTTGTTTTGGGGGTATTATAGTATTGTTAGTTGTTTTATACGTATATTGGATATTAAGTCGTTTCTATATGACTTCTTATTGTACCAAAGACTTAGAAAAAAAAAATCTTTGGAGATGACTGACAATTTGGGATTATTGTTATAATCATAAGATAGGTAAAAAAACTTAAAGGGTCTCTGGACTTAATTATGGTATGAGTCATCACGATATAATATTACCTTGCATAAAAGACTTGGAAAATCTTTGGGCTTTATTAATTGTGTGAATACTTGCATGCTTGGATTATTACTTGTGCTATATACTCCTCTGTTGGAGATTTCCATTCATCGTGATTCTAGTCTTGTCCTTAACTAGAGATGTTGGGTATACTCGATTTTTTCTCACTAGTTATGAAGGACGGTAAATGACTTATGTCATTGTGCTCTTATTGTGGTTTCCAACCTTTGAACTTGTCTATCTTGTGTGGTATAACATAAGGGTATTGATTTTCATTCAGAATCTTGTTAGAGTCTTCGAACTCAGTGATTGTTTAGGACCAAGTTCTAGATACAGATAAATGAGATTGTCCCAATATGATGTTGATCTGGTATTATCGGGGGGATGATATCGTATGTATTCGATATTTGGTCTGCTACTCTAGTTTGGTGCCTAACAATCAGTACTCAGGTTATAGGAGTCTTGCATTATTAACTCTCGGTCTTGATTATCGTTACTACCCTTGTTTTGTATATTGACTTAAGGACATCATTCTCATGTGTTGATGTCTTTGTATCTATTAATGGTTCACTTTATGAATCTATATAATTTTGTGTACCTGTTTAGCTCATGCCTTGTATTGCATCTACATGTTGACGAGATTCTAACACTAAGTGAAGGGCGTATGTTTCACGCTCCTTATTTGATTAGTGTTTGATTCGATCCTCCTACACACTATAACTAATGGTTCACCCTTCTTATTTACTTGTACTAACTGTTGCGTTGAATTTCGAGATGAAATTCTTTTAAGGAGGGGAGGATGTAAAAACCTGGTTTTAATAAGGGTAATAAAGTAATTTTTGAACAAATGACAATTTGGTAATTTTAATTTTTTGGATTATTTTATCTAAAATATCTGGAATATTTTAATTAATGCTACTGTTTTTAGAATTGCTTTAAAAATCCCAAAATATTTCATCTTTTCAACACAAGCCCCCGAGATAAGAAGAACGAGCCAAAGCTCTGTCCCCTCGCATAGCCGTCACACCACCTGTCCTTGTCACCGACACGCCAGCCCACGTGATCCAGGAGCCGCCAACGAGCAAGCAATGCCAAGCCTCACCGTAAAACGTCGCCGAACGCCGCTGCAGGCGGCTTCCGAAAATCTTGCCTGCCGCTCGGTTTTCTAGCCACCGGAGCTCCGTGGGATGTCGTCTCATCTCACCGCTAGCACGTCTGCACTCCACTCATTGTCGCCGTCATTTCCCGACCACTCAGGGCCGATAACTCGCCACTAGTAAGATTTTCACTATTTTGGCCATTTTACCAAAGTTTGTAAAAAGTGGCATTTTTATAATTATTTTACCTGAGGTAATTATATGAGGTAAAAGAGGGTTAAAATAATGAATAATTACGATTGGTAGAAGTAAAAATGGTGTCCGTAAGTGTGGTAATTTTCAAATAGAAAAAGAGGACATTTTTCTAAATATTTTCAGAAAGTGGTATCTTTGTAAGTTTTTTCTAAATATTTTCGGAAAGTGGTATCTTTGTAAGTTTCAAATTTTAAAGCCCATTTAATGCTCGGGACCTTGAAACTGAATTCCAATTTCGAATTTGGACTCAGTGAGGTCGAGAGACGAATTGTGATATAAAATATGACTATGTTTCGAAGTACCACGAAAATCAAAATTTCGTTGCTCGTGAATAGTGCCGTTTGGTGTGCCACAGGCCGGTCCTGCACCGGGACCGACTTTTGACAAAGTATATATCTAACATAGTATTTTTGGATGCTCTGTATTCAGTGGTGACCTCTGTTTCTCCATCTGAGGCTCGAGTAGAATCGTCACTTTTTCAAGTTAGCTTACAGGGATCCCGAAACAACCGTTCAAACACCAAAGTGATCAACGGGAGTTTTTTCGAGTGACGTTAGCTTGGTATAGCTACCATATTGAGGTAGGGGTTCAATTACCTAGTTTTATACTTATTTTGATTTATAATTGCATTATAATTGATTTAGGAAAAATCTTGAATTTTACGATGATTAATAAATTGTTGAAACACTTTTGGATTATACTGGGATTAAACTGTGTGGAATTTTCTACATATTTTTAAATTATTGTTATGGGGGAAATATAGCGGTGTGCTGCCCATATTACAGTAAATCCCAGAATAATGCCAAGTGATATTTTTAAAGCATTGTTTGATGAATATTTCGCATGATTATTACGTATTCTATTGCATGTTGCACATATCATAGGATCACACACTTGAGTTTTATTATTGCATTATGGTAGTTTAGATCGCTGGCGAGTTACTACAGTACTAGGTGAAAGACTTAGGCCCCTGCGCAGGTTTTTGGCTGATATACCTCCGGGTAGTGTCAGGATATTTGGTACCTCTGGTAATGGATATTACAGGGCCGTGATGGAAGGATGAGAACTCACTCATTTACATTAGTTGATGTATGATATGTACAAACATGTGTTTATGGTTTTGGTTTTAAATATGTGATTTTTTTGGATTTCAATTATTTTATAAACTTAATTTATAAAGGGATTTTGGAAAAGGTATTGACCATGCAAGTTTGGTAAAACTGAATCTATTCAGAAAGGTAATTGAATTACTACTGAGCATGTGAATACTCACACCCCTCCCCCCCTTACTTCTCTACTTTCAGGTGTTTGTCTATTTGAGGTAGTAATCCCGGTGGTCAGATAAGCTGCGTAGCTTATACTTTTTTCCCACTGCTCTTCCCTGGTGGGTGCCTGTACTCTGTTAACTTTCTTTCCTTGTTCAATTAAGTGGATGTATGAAGATAATTTTGTTATTAATTTGAAAACTTAATTCTTTATAAATTGTTTTGAACATTGGACTAAAGTTTTCAGTTTAACTCAATTTACCAAAAACTTATGATTTCTCAACGAGTATCCAAATGAGATAGCAAGATATTTTCTTGAACTTTAATGGGTATTTTTCTTAAGTAACTAAATACTAATAAGAGTTTCAATAAATATGGAAATCGTAAGGATTTGAGGACCAAAGTAAAATTATTTAATATCTGATTTCTCTTGAAATTCGTAAAACTAATATTTAATTATTCTTTCATCTAAAATTACTAAAAGTCACTACTTTAGATTTCCGGCCGTAATAGATATACTTTTCTAGAGGTTACTAAATCTTAATACACTGTTTGGTTCATTGTGGCATTTGTTGTTAATTTTTATTTAGTATGAAATGTGTATTCATTTATTATTGCAAGATTATATTGTATTGCAATTTTCTGTCTCACAATTCCCTATTAATTAAATATAATTCTCTCTGCCACTCTCTCTTTCTATCTCCTATACTCTCTCTATTTATTTCTCCTTATCCTGTCTCTGTCTTTTTATTTATTTCTCTCCCTTTATTCCCTTCTCTCTCTCTCTCTCTCCCCTAGCTATTAAATTCATTTATAAGAAAAGATTAGACGTGCAAAAAATATCGATTACGTCTAGATTAGACGTGCAGAAAATATCGTTTTGATGTAATTTGGTTACTATAATTAATTAATTTCTTATAAATTTGTATGCTTATTTGTTTGTGTTTTGTCCATATACTCGCTATCTTTTACATTCTTATTTTTTAATGATGAAATAGTTAATTATGTTGCTTTTAATCCATTATTTTTTTATTAAAAACTTCAATTATATATGCGCTTACTAATATAGTCCTTGCATATCTTGTTTTTTGGTAGTTACTAAATCTTAAAATATTGCTGTGTTCATTATGGTATTTATTGTTAGTTTTAATTTAGTGTGAAATGAGTATTCATTTATTATTGCGAAATTATATCGTATAGTAATTTTCTATTAGTTTAATATTTTCTTATTACTTACATTTAATTATGTCTTCATTTCTCGCTCTTATCTCTCTTTCTATTTATTTGTCTCTTCTTCTCTCTCTCTCTCTCAATCTCGATGTAATCTCGATATGATATATTCCTTATATATAAAGTTTTGTTGTGTTTACTAAATCTTAGAACATTATTTTGCCTTTTTAAAGAAAAAAATAAGAAACATTATTTTATTGGTTATGATGATACTAATTTTAATTTAACGTGTAAATATGTCTTACAGCTAAGTTATATCTTATGGTTATTTTTTAGATGTCTAACATATTCTTATTTATTAAATTTAAGTCTCTATCTCTCTCTATCTCTCCTTTGTACTAAATTAATTTGAAGGTTAGAAGTATAGATAAATCTCAATCTGATCTAATTTTACCCTATTAATTAATTACTTTCTGATAAATTAGTATGTTTATTGTGCTTTGTCCATATTGTCATTTATTTTTTCATTTTTTGACGATGGGATAGTCAACTTTGTTGTCTTTTACTTTCTTCTTCTTCTTCTTCTTTTCTTCTTCTTCTTCTTCTTCTTCTCTCTCTCTCTCTCTCTCTCTCTCTCTCTCTCTCTCTAAATGTAAATTAAATTTATAAAAAAATGTTAGGCATGCAGAAAATTTGATCTTATGTGATCCGGACATAATAACTAAATTACTTTCTTATAAATTACTATGCTTATTTGTTTGTGTGTTATCCGTATTGTCTTTATTTTTTACTTTTTTTTTTAGATAATTAGATAGTTTATTATGTTATTTTTAATAACTTATTTTGGGATTAAAAACTTCAGTTAGCTATGTGCTTCCTAAGTTTAATTTTTTCTGATATAGTACTTGTATAAAAAAATTTCTATTCCTAACTGAATCTTAAATTATTGTTTGGTTAGTTGTGATGTTTAATGTTAATTTCAATTTAGTATGAATTGAGTATTCATTTGTTACAAAAAAAATTATTTCGTATGGTAGTTTTCTAAATATCTAACGTTTCCCTATCAATTAAATTGAATTCCCTATCTCTCATTCTCTCTCGATCTCTTACCCCGCCCCTCTCTCTCTCTCTCTCTCTCTTCTTAGTATTAAATTAACATATGAAAAAATGTTAGAATGTAGAAAATCTAGATCTTATGTGATTTGGCTGTAATAAATTAATTACTTTCGTATCAATTTGTATGCTTATTTGTTTATATGTTGTCTATATAGTTTTTATCTTTTACTTTCTCATATTTGGATGATTAGATAGTTAATTATGCTTAGTCGGTTATTTTAGAATTAAACACTTCAGTTATCTATTTGCTTTTGAGTTTAACTTTTTTTTCCGATATAGTCCTTGCATATTAAGTTTTTTTGGAGTTTGTTGGATCTTGAAATATTTTTTAGTTGGCTATGATGTTTATTCTTAATTTTAATGTAATATTAAATAGGTAATCAATTATTACTGCTAAATATTTTCGTATGGTTATTTTCTATATGTCTAATATTTTCTTATTAATTAAATTTAATTCCCCCTCTCTCTCTCTCCCCCTCCGCTCCTAAGTATTAAATTAACTTATGAGAAAAGATTAGACATGTAAAAAATCTCGATATGATATAATTTGGCTGTAATAATTCATTTCTTCGTTGTCAATTAGTATTTTTATTTGCTTGTAAGTTTTCCTTATTGTCCCCATGTTTTACTTCTTCGTTTTTAGATGATGAGATAGTTAACTATGTTGTCCTAAATATATTTTTTTGGTATTAAATTTTAATTTAATATAAAATGAATAATAATTTGATAATGTTAAATTATATCGTGTGGTGATGGTTTAAATATCAAATATTTCATTTTTATTTAAATTTAATTCTCTATCCTTTTTTCTTTATCTTGTTCTCTCGTATTATTCCTTTCTCTATCTCTTTTTCTTTGTTTCCCACTTCTCTTTCTTTCTCTCTCTCTCAAGTATCAAATTAATTTATATAAAAATGTTAGACATGTAGAAAATCTTGATATGATATAACTTTGCCCTAATAATTAATTACTTTCTTATAATTTAGTACGCTTATTTGTTTGTATGTTATCTACATAGTTTCTATCGTACTTCCTCTTTTTTTTTTGTAATGATGTGTAGTGTATGTGATATTGTTTTTCGTTAGTTATAATGTTTGTTGTTAATTTTAATTTAGTATGAACTTAATAATTATTTACTACTAATAAATTATTTTGTATGGTAGTTTTTTGGATGTCTAATATTTTTCTATTAATTAAATTTAATTATATCCGTCACTTTGTTTCTCTCTCTTGCTATTTCCGCTAGTCTTCCCCTCTTTCCCTCTCTCTCTCTCTCTCTCTCTCTGTCTCTCTGTTCAGTCTATCTCCCTTTCCTCTCTCTCTCTCCCCCCCCTCTCTGTTCAGTCTATCTCCCTCCTCTCTCTCTCTCTCTCATGTAATAAATTAATTTATTAGAATGTATACAACCTGCATAAAATCTCAATCTGATGTAATTTTACGATAATAGTTAATTACTTTCTTATAAATTCATATGTTTATATGTTTGTTTGTTGTCTTTATAGTCTTTGTCTTTTACTTTATCATTTTTTGATGATGAGATAGTCAATTATGTTGTTTTCAATTACTTATTTTGGATTTAAAAAGTTATCTATGTGCTTCCTAATTTTTTTTCGATATAATCTCTATATATTAAGTTTTCTAGTGTAAACTGAATCTTAAATATTGTTTTCCTAGTTATGATATTTGTTATTAATTCTAAGTTATCGTGAAATGAGTAATCATTTGTTATTACTATTACATAAATTATATCGTTTGATTATTTTCTAGATGTCTAATATTTCCATTTAATTAAATTAAATTCTCTTTCTTTCTCTCTTTCTCTCTCTCTCTTTCTCTCTCTCTCTCTCTCTCTCTCATTCTATCTCCCATTTTATTCTCTCTCTGTCCCTCTCTCTCTCTCTCAAAGTATTAAGTTAATTTATACAAAAATGTTATACATGTAGAAAATCCTAATATGATATAATTTAGCAGTAATAATCTCTCTATCTTATAATCTATTATAATGTCTTTAATCAATTGTTTTTGGATTCTAAACTTCTGTTATATATGTGCTTGCTATGTTTGACTTTTTTTTTTTCATATGATACTTGCATATTAAGTTTTGGTGTTTACTGAATGTTAAAAGACTATTTGGCCAGTTATGGTGTTTGTTATTAATTTTAGTTTAATATGAACTTAATAATTCTCAATTCCTGGTGAATTATTTTGTATGGTGATTTTCTAAATATTTTTCATTTCTTTATTATTTAAATTAAATTCTCCTCGTGGCTCTATTTCTCTCTCTCTATATTTCCCCTACTCTCTCTCTCTCTCTCTCTCTCTCTCTTCAAGTATTAAATTAATTTATATAAAAAAGTTTGACATGTAGAAATTAAGCTCTCTCCTTCTTTCTATCTCTCCCTCCCAAGTATTAAATTAATTTATATTAAAATATTATGTAAAAAATCTTGGTCTAATATAATTTGGCCGTAATAATTAATTACTTTCTTATAAGTTAGTATGCTTATTTTTGTAAATATAGTCTTTATCTTATACTTTCTTTTTTTTTTTTTTATTGATGGGATAGTCTATTATAATGTCTTTAATAAGCTATTTTCGGATTAAAAACCTATGTTATACGTCATGACCCAAAATTCAAGGCCGTGACTTTTATTAATTTTGAGTGTAAATTAATATAAATAAAGAATTTGTAAAAATTCAGAAGAAATCAAATACTTGAGTTTTTCATTCTAGTCCTCAAGTCATTAGAAATTCCATGTAAAAAGGGGTCCATCTTTGGTTTAATTTATTAAGAAGGTTACGCCAATTAAAATTCAATAAAACATAGTTAAGTTGTATGATTTAATAAAACTATAGTGTTGATATAATAGATTTTTCAAATCTTGAATCTGAATGTCTAAAATTTAACTTTCAAAGTTCTCAAAATTCCAAGTACTTAAAATTTTGAAATTAAGCTCCTTAGGAACCATTGTATCCAATTTATACACCAAAACCTCCAATAATAGTAAATACATCCTTATACATTCACTTAGCAGAATCAATAAACTTGGCTAAACAGTTAGACATGGGGAAAAAATGAGACGAAGAAAATATACCAACCAAAGAGGAATAAGACCATGAACGTAAGCCAAGCGACTTGCCTAACAAACGAGATAACTAACTCGAATGAACTACCACCTGAAAAGGAGGAAAATAGGAGGGGTGAGCTCGAAAGCTCAGTAAAGAAACTGTTACCTCATTCAAAAACTTTTTTAGTGATGGAGAGTCCCTGCATGATTAGTTTAATCCAAAACACCTTTGCAAACCATGTGTATACATATATACATAAAAATCTCCAAAATCGATAGTCTGTATGCACATACATATATATACACATATAATAGTATGATATCCAAATAACAATCAGTCCACCGACACATGACTTAAATCCACCATACCCATGAGTTCACCACCTCTCATCAATGGAAACCAAGATACGTGTGCCATACAGCCTGCCTGACACCTAGCCCATAACCAGAGGGGAGACCCAAGTATCACCTACCAAACCTGGAGGGATAACCGTATTACCTACGCCTGCCAAATGGGGAGATAATCAGAAGAAAAATACTGCACAGGTTCACAGACTCTACACCGTCGGTGGGGCCGTAGCGCCACACTGTGCTACACTGTAAAAACCCCATGATGCTAACCTGGTACTCATGTGTGATCTTATGACACATGTATTATGAACTGATGTGTAAAAATAGCTATGCAGTAATTTAAGTCCAAATAATGCTCTGGTTTTTAATAAAATGATTGATTAAAGTTTATAAAAAAAAATGGGCAGCATAACGGCCTTATTTTAATATATCCAAAAATAACATGTACTCAGAAAAGTCCCACAATTCAATTCTATCACATATATCCAAAGCAGTTCAAAAATCACATTTGTCATCGTGTGTTGCAGAAATTAAGTTTAATAAAAAACGATGTAAAATAGAGGTAATTGAATCCCTACGTCACTAGAATAGTGATACCACACTATTGGATCCTCAAAGTGTCATCCGACAATCACTTGGAGGGCCGGGAACTAATTCCACGCCCTTGATCGCTCACTTGGGAAAAATCAACTTATCAACAGAGCTTCGAATCAACAAACAGACCTCTTCATTGAATTCCTAATGCCCAAAATAGCTAAGTTAGATATATAACTCGACCAATTCGGGTCTGGGCTGACACCAAACCGGTGGCATACAAAATGAGACAAAATCTAAGTCATTAGATATCGTTTTTCGTGCCAGTCACCAAATATAGTCAATATAGATATATCAAACTTCACCATTTTCCGAGAACATCTCAAAAATGATATCAAAAATACAATCTAACAGTCGAATCAAAAGTCAAACTCGAGCTCAAAAATAGACAAAAATGGCAACTTTTTTTTTAATCCGAACAAAATGAGATCGTGAAATATATACCTTCAGGTTCCTGTCGACGATACGAACCCAACGAGCCTAAGAACATACAGTGAAACGGTCTGAAATGGCGTCGGAAAATCAAAGTTCATTTGCGGCCATTAATGGAGTTTTCGGTGATGCGGAACTCGGGGGCGATCGGGGACCAGTGGCATGGGCTGCTAGTAGTGCAGGGAGGCAGCACCAGTCAGTGGTGGGGTGTGACGAGGGCCGGCAGTGGCTGGTCTTCCTGCTCCTCCGTTCGGCCGAGAGATGAAGGAGACGAGAGAGAGTGAGTCGGGAAGGGGAGAGGACAAAAGAGAGAGAGAGAAACATATGTATATATATATATTTAATCTATTTTTTTAATTAGGGTTAAATGACCATTTTGCCCTTGAAAAAATTGGGTTATTACATTATACATGTACTTGCTATGTTCATTTATTTATTTTTTCTTTTATGGTCCTTATATATTAACTTCTGTGTTTACTAAATCTTAAAACATTATTTGATTTTATATGAACCTAGTAATCCCTTATTACTAATGAATTACTTTTTATGGTGATTTTCTAGATGTTTTTCATTTCCTTATTAATTATATTTAATTATGCCTATCACTATTTCTCTCTCTCTCTCCCCCCTCCCCCCCTCCCTTCACTCTCTCTTTCTGTTTCTCTCTGACCTATTTCTCTTTTCCTCCTCCTCTTTCTTTCTCCCAGGTATTAAATTAATTTGTAACTATAGATAAAACTTGCATAAAATCTTGATCTAATATAATTTTACAATAATAATTAAATACTTTTTATAAATTCCTACGTTTATTTTTTTATTTGTTATCCATATGGTCTCTATCATGCATTTTATTATTTTCTCATAATAGGATAGTCAATTATGTTGTCTTCAACTACTTATTTTTGGATTAAAAACTTAAGTTATATATGACTTGCTAAGTTTATTTTATTTTATTTTTCTGATATAGCTCTTGCATATTAAGTTTTCTGGTGCTTAGTTATGCTGAGTCTCCCTGGGAAGTTCCAAGCACTCCTTGTGGAGGTGAAAGCTGCATTTGCGTTTGGTACATTCACAGGCTAGTCCTGATAGATGTTTTTCACAACTTGAGCAAATGATTTCATCTTCAAGTTGCACTTTGGAAGGACGCAGTTTATGGCTATGGCTAAAATGCCTCACCATATTTCAAACAGTGCTAGTTAATTGTTCTTTTTTTAATTTTTTTAATATTCTTCTTAGTTCATTAATGTTTTGTATATAGAGTATAAATTGCAAATATGGAAAACTATTTATACGCATGTATTGATCCCAGAGAAGGTTANTTATATTTTTTTATGACCACAACGACATTGGTTGTTGGCATCATTCTATACTAATTTGATATGACAAAACTACTTAAAAGTCAAATTAATAGTATAACATATAAGGTCTACTTATGTAGCATAAATATAGAAATTTTAATTGCAAAAACTTTATAATTTATTTATTTGAAACATCAAGTGGCTTCTTATAGTTTTATTTCTTTTATTTGGTAAAATTATATCTAAAAAAGTGTTTGAAGCTATTTAGTTTGCATAACTCAATTGTGAAGTCTATACTTAGTTTCTTTGTTTAGAAAGTTAGTTTTGACCAAGTTTAATGCCTCTTGCTCCTTCCTGATGTTATGCGGTACTTATAGTAAACATATTATATCCAACTCTAACTTGATCCTAATTTCAAAAGATCAATCATATATGATAAAGCAATTCAAATTCCTCAAAACCCACGTCACATATGGTAATATACTATTCAATTACAACCATGGTATATATTTTATGTATAAAATATATATAATAGACATTTATCTAAAAAGGGTATAAAAACAGATATTTATGAAATAAAAAGGATATTTAAAAAAAAGGTTATTTAATACAAAACTCCTAAAGTCTACACCAATTTATAAAATTAACTCTTGAACTCATTTTTTTGAAGTAAAATTCTCTAATATTGAGAATATTAGTTATGTCACACCTATTTGTAATAGAAGCTTCACATGGTATAAAATTAAAGGGCATAATTTGTATTTCACATGGTTTCATCTAGAATTTCTCTCTCTCTTTTTTATTTCTTTTTTTTTCCCCCGAAACTATAAGAACTTTTCTGGAAAGGAAGAAGGTTTTAGATTTTTTAGTGGTTGCACATTGATGATTGCTGCCTACCCCCTAAAATGCCATTTTTCTACTATTACTAATTAGCACTAATTGGCGTTACTCTTCTACCAAAATAAAATTTTTTGACTTATTTTCACTCTATATTAATGACTTGTAAAGTTTTTTATTTATTTTTTAATAATTAGTGTTATATTATCCACTTTTAATCTTATTATGATATCTTAAGTTAGGTTCTATTTTATGACTAAATTAGGATTTGATTTTTAGCTTGTTTATATAAAATCGATTGTTTTTTTTTTATGCATATGTTATTCCATTAATGATTTATTTTAAAAAAAATAAAGTTCATGATTATCACGTTAGGAGTGAGTATATATATATATATGTAAAATATATGAAAAACAGATGCCAAATTAGTGAGAAAAATGAGTACAATATCTTATATATTACATATATTATATGATTTCACACTACAGAAAGGTATCGTTACAATCGTTGTAATTTATTTTGAAGAGAATTATAATCATTATAATTAGAGTGTCAAAACCTATATTCTGTCATACTAGGGGTTTTGCTTAAAAAGAGAAAAAAGAAAAAGAAGTTTATGATTAATTTTATAAATTAGCGTAGACTTTGGGGGTTTTCTATTAACTAACCTAAAAGAAAATTATTTTTTGTCTGTCTCTCTTTTCTCCGAGTACGGTCATTGCCTCGGACGCCACAAGGCACAACAAACACGCAAGCCATTCCTTTCCACTTTTTAAAATTTCAAGGGGAATTTAGATAAATACGGGAAAAGGACAGCCCTTTTTAAAAAATAAGCATAATGCTAAAAAACTTTAAAATTACGATAACACGGAGTAAATACTTTAAAAATACGGATTAGCTTTACAAAAATACGGCTTGACGCACGTCAGACCGCATCAGTCCCTTTTTTTCTTCTCTTTTTTTAATGATATTGTATATATATAAGAAGAAGGCACTACTAGCGCCCGTCTAAGCATGCGCCTTTAGTAAATGGCTGACTTTTTTTTTCTTCTCTTTTTTTAAAAAAAAACAAACCTTTTCTTATTTCTCCTTTTTTGTCCTCAATTTTCTTTTTTTTTCCTCCTAAGTTAATTTTATATTTCAGCTGTGTTATTAATTTTTTAGCTTTAGCTTAAAATTTTTTAATTGAACTACCAAAATAAAAATATTTTTAATAGCTTTTTTTATTCTTTTTAATAAAATTAATTAGTAAGTATAATTTTCTTTTATAATATCAACACTAAATCCTTTTTGTATTTCTTAGATACTATTAGTAAATTGTAAGATTACCTATAAAAAAACTTTTTTTTTAAAAAAAAAAACAACGCTAACTCCCTTTTGTATTTCCTAGATACTAGTAGTAAGTTATAACAATACATATGATAATAATTTTTTTCCCTTTTGAATATAGAAGTTATAACAATACATATGATAACAATTTTTTTCCCTTTTGAATATAGAATGCCCAAACATCACCTTCTAAATCACAGATATCACAAGTAACTTGCTACGATACTATAGGTATCATTATGCAGCAAGTATCTAGGTAAGATACCTATGGTAATATTTTTGTTTAGATGCTTATTTCAGTCTTAATGACAGTCTCTCTCTGAATACCACAAGTAACTAAGTAGATGTTATAAGTAATCAAGTAAGATACTTATGATAACAGTTTAACTTCCCTTTAAATTTACTTGCTTACTACTAAGATACTTATGGTAAACTTTTTTTTTTTTTTTTCAATAAAGGCTTATGCAAGCCTTAACTACCACCTTTTCTTAAATATCATAAGTAATCTGATAGGATACTTATGATAACTACACAACTCATATTCTAATTTACCCGCAGGATACTTATGATAACCATTTTTTCTTACAGGTACCGTATCCAAGTGAGATGCTGTAGGTAAATAGTCAAAGTCAGCCATGAAAAATGGTATCCCACCAAAAAGATAGATATGTTGAATAGAAATAGATACTTAGAGTCTAGTTTATAATTTTCTCGGATACTGTAAGTAACATCATAAGATACTTATTACAATATTCTATTTTTTATTTTTAACTTTAAACACTCTTGCTAATTTCCCATATACTATTAGTAAATTGCTACGATACCAAGAGCAAACTAGTTTTTTTTTTCCCAAAAAAAAGAAAAAAAAAAGTCTGAAGCATACCATTGATACAAGTTTTTTTTTATTTTATTCTAAAAAGTGTTACTTTTTTCCCCTAGTATTTAAACGTTACTTTTTTTTTTCAAGTGTTAAAAAAATTGACACTTTAATCAAAATCAATTAGAATTTTTTTTTTCAAATAAAAAAAGAATGCAATGCTTAAAAAAAAAAACTAAATAAGTGATGTCTACGGCTCAGTGGGTTAGGGGTTAATGGTGATGCTTCTCAGGCGCACAAAGGAAAAAAAAAAAACAAAAAGAAGTTAACAGCCAGCGACACTACACAGAATATGAAAAGAAGAAAAAAACATAAAAAGTTTTACACACCGTATAAATGTAAATGTAAACCCAACATCGTATTAAACAAACTTTTTATTCAAAAGTCTACTCTAATTAATTTTCTCAAGAGCAATGCTATAAAAAGCATGAGTAGTGCTGTTATTGGATGATTTAATTAATAAATTGGGTCTTATATTTAAATTATAATTATAATTATTTAGTGACAGACTGAGACTTGTAGTGCTAACTGTAGTATTATTTCTTTTGCAAATTCAAATGAAAAGCAATCAACGGCAACAAGACATCCTCAACCTTCAACAATCAATCCTAGTCGGCCACGTGGTGTCGTGCTTCTTTAGAGGGGACAGACCGACCTCTATTACATATTTGGAATCTCCCAATCCAGAACATCCTCTCTCTCTTGCACTCTCTATTCCTCTGCGCTGACCTTACTCCTCGAAACGCCGTCATTTAATCACTGATCCCTGCATTTGGCCCAATTCCGCCATTAACGTGTTTGTCTAGATTCTCTTCTTCCGACTCTGGCAATGCCGAGAGTTTGAATTCGTATAGATCATTAAGATTTCGAAGGCAATGCGGTTTGGGAGTTCTAATTCTAGGTCTTGATTCACCGAATCTTGGGTGTTCTGGTTCAGACCCTAAGATTAGGGTTTTGTGGTTTGGAATACGACCGAAGATTAGGCTACATAGGTCTTAGGATTCTGATCTCGCTGGAAGCCAAGGTTGTAATTATTTCAGTTTTGGAGATCAAATTTCTGGATTCTCTCTCTGAGTATGGAAACGATGTCGTCTAAAGTGGTCTATGAAGTTTGATGATTCGCATTGGTCAGAGGAAGATCAGCCGATCTTTCATTCATATGCATTGTTTTGTTCTTAAGTTCCGCTTCTCGACTACTACAAGAGAAAACCTCAAGATAATCGGGTTTCTCTCTCTCTCTCTATTTTTTAAATTTTTAATTATTTTTTAAAGAAAAATATATTAGCAAACAGAGGGGTTTTTCTTGATAAGAATCGAGGTTTCGTCCTGAAAACGTTTTGTTCTGACTTTTTATTTTTTATTTTTTTTCCCCTCTGTGATTGCGAATTATTGGAAATCGCTCTGAGAGTTCATCGTTCTCAGTGTTCCCTCACCCTTATTGCATATTGTAATATTGGACTCATCTACTAGTACATGGCCACGGAAACTTAAGATCACATCTTTTAGGTTTGTTCAGAGTTTATAGAATTAGTATTTATGGCCTTGCACTTACATTTCTAGCCAATTTTAACTTTTGGGTCTAAATTATTCACCATATTTTAAACGTGATAGGAAGGCTGATCAATTTCATAATATTAATAGACATTTGGTGATCGAATCTCTGGATGGATTCTCTCTCTGAGTGTGGAAATGATGTCGTCTGAATGGGGTTCTGCACCAGAGGTTCACCAATTTAATGTCATACTATGATCATTTCGTAATTTTTGGCAATAGTTTGTTTGTTGGTAATACTTGACATGCTGTTTCTGAATTCACTGTTTTGTCTACCTGAATGACACTTCTTAGTTCTACCTTTTTTGATATTCTTGGAGAATTAAGCATAGATGAGAGAAACCGTGAATCAAGCGAAAAAGAGGAGAGTATAAAACAGATGCAGAAGATAATTCAAGATAAATCGCACAACGTTGCATCCTTAGAAAGCGAGATAGAGTTGCTTCAGGTGAGGTCTCATTATTTCTCTCAGAGGTTTTTTTCATGCGGATTTAAGGTTAGAATTATTAAAAGAAGAGTCAAGGATCATTTTAATTTAGTTCATAAGAGCATCAGTTATGAGCTGCTATATTGTTGTACTATATTTGAGGGGAGATACTATATTTGAGGGGAGAGTTTGGGAAGTGTTTAAGAAAGGTCTGGTCTTTTATTTTTATTCTCATTGTTTTAATTTTTGTTCTCCTAGTTGTTGTTGTTGTTGTTGTTTTTTCCCTCCCATGATATCAAGCTTTTCTTAACTGTCAGGAAGTATGTTTTTTCATTCTTTCCAATGAGTATATGGTGTGCAAAAAATGTGTTGTTACATGGGATTGCTCGACATAAAAGGTAATCATTTCTGATTTTTGTCTCTTGCTAACAAAATGGAATATAATTGTGACTGTTTTGAACTCTTTTTTTCCCTCTTAAATGAACAAAAGGAATCTTTATATGGTAAGGAACCCCTGAGTAAGTCAGATGGGCAAGCTGGTGAACTTGAGAAGCAGGTTAGTTTTCTGTAAATAGCCTCTTACTAATACTATTTTAATTTTTCATCCGTGCCTAGATTTTTATTTTTTCTTCCAGGTTGAGACTTGAGAGACTAAGGAAGGACATAGATTTGCAAAATAAGAAAAAAAAATGGATTGGGAGCCCGAGCATATGTAGCAGGGAAGAAAATCCACGAGTTGAATTGAAAACTAGAAAAGTAATGTCTGTTCTTACTTCTGTGAATTTCTGTAAAGGCCTTTTTTCCTGTTCCAGTGTATAATATTTAACCAGCATCTAGAGTCTTGTGTGTAGTTGCATGTCAGCTGTCTTCAAACTGGCTAAATTATAAAATATTAAGCAGATTACCCCCTCTAAATTTTTTTCCCTCTCCAGCTCTATAAAGTTAACAACAAACAAGAGACCAGAATTCGCAAGACCGAACATCTTCTTCAAGTAGCAGAGGTTTTGTTTTGGTCTATTTTGACTTGTGAGTTTTCCTATTTGTAGTTGATTTAAATAATGTTGGTTGATACACAGTAAGAACTGATGAAGGCAGAAGTGGAGACTGCTTTAATATCTGAAGGTTTGAACAGGGTAAGGAAGACCCAAAGCTGTGATTTTCCTAATGCCTCCTTTTGTTGCCAAAATTTCTACTTTTTGCCCTGTCCTTTGTCTAGCATCATGGTAGACTGTATGGTATTTGAAATCATAATCTTATTTAGAATGTTTTGGCAGATGCTCAACTGCAAATAGATTCTTGCATCCATATCATATTTGGGTGCTTTCGTGTGGTTTTTTGTGTGTTAAATGGATATAATTGCTGTTGTGTAGGTTAAGAAAATGACATGTTGGGGTTTGCCTTTGCTATTTTTAAAGGAAAGGCATGATGTTATTCTCTGTTGTTGTAAGTATTTAGAAATATCAAAATTTTGGCAGAGGTATTATATTATCTTTAGGGATTACAGAAGATTATAGTCCGAAAAAATCACATTTTGGGGCTTGCCCTTGTTATCTTTTGAGGGAAGGCATAATGTTTTTTTCTGTTGAGATTTTAAGTTTGGAAAAATTGGATTTATGGGCAGAGTTGTTATTATCTTTAGGGATGGCAGAAGCGTATTTTTATTGTAGTCAAATGTAGGATTTTCTTAATCTTCTGAAAATTGTCCTTTAAAAATGTAGTAAAAACTACATCCAACACATTTTAAAGTCTTGAACAAAAATTATTTTTGGAGGTTCTTGCTTTTTAGGTCTAGCCTTGCTCTCTCAAATAATATTTCTTTCACATAAGTTATATGTTAATGCATCAATTTCACTTAAGATTTATAACATATTAGATAAATGCATTGCATATGCCTACTAACGTTGTATATGCCCTATAATCAAGGTCCATGTAGATTGGCTTCAACATTGGCTTTCAGTCCATTTAGGCTATTTTCAGGTAAGAGTTTATTTGGTTTACCAGAAGAAACTAGGAAGAATCTTTTGATGACTGTTAGATGTTTACATGCAGTTGTACGTAGAGGCTTACTGGAATGAGTATGGGAAACCAGCCATGGATATATCAATTCGGCAGGTACACTTGTTCTTATTTTCTTTTATTGAACTTTCCCAACACAAAGAATGTCTTGTAAGACATAACTTTATTTACAGGATTGGCTGTATTGCAACTGCATGGTTAATCTGTTTGTTTGTCATTGCTTTGTCATTTTTGCTTTTTCTGTTTTCTTGTGCTTCTCGGGGATTAGAAATGATAGCTCAAGTAGAAGATTGGATTAAGCTGCAGATTGAAATGATTAAAATGGTATGTTTGACAAATTATTTGTTGCCTAATTGGCTTTGTTACGCATATGCATGAGTTAAAGTGGTTAAGTTATCACTTCAAGTGTCTAGATTCTCGGTCTGTATATTGTATCATCTTTCTCCAGCCCTCCCTTTTAAATAAAAGACTTTAGTGTTGTTGATGGAAAAAAGAAATAAAAGAAAAAAAAATAGAGGAGGGGTTTGTGGCTTCTACTCCCATGCAGAAGGGGGTGTAAATTTAACATACATTGTTCTTCATAAAGACAAGAAGAGATGAATATTTGAAAACTCTTTCAAGGAAGAGGCTCGTGAAGAATTGTAAAAACTTAATTATCCTGCCTAAATTCTCCTCACCTCAAAATTTACACTCAAACAGTGTACTAACTCTCTCCAATTGCTCTTCTACTACAACCAAACTAAATAAACTTCAGACGTAGCATGGTGTATCCTTATAAGCTGACCGTTCAAATCTGGTTCTGAGATCCAACTTGACCATTCTTTCATCTTAGAATTATCATTAGCCTACTATTTCTCTCCAACCAAATGTCCCAAGAGATGTAGCCATATTGGCCCGAGTAAAAAGACCACTGTTGTTCTACTCGAACCAAATGAAATAAACTTTGCAAGTAACATGGAGAGTATCTGAGTAGCTGACCATTTAAACGTGCTTGAGAGACCCAACCTGACAATAGTTATAAGCAACTTTTTCAGTATAAAACTCAATTATCAGAACTTTCATTCTCTGCTTTACAGATTGTACCCTTGAGGGTGAAAGATTGATGAATAAAGCTGAATTTTAAAACATAGCATGTGCCATAAAATTGAAGTGCTCAAAAATAGAGGAATTAGAATCCTTCGTAGAAACTAATTTTTAGCTTGGATGCGAGACTCATAAGCAAAACATCGGGAGTCTAATTGCTTTTAAACATGGTAAATTGTGTACACTTTGAAATATAGAAAGCTCATGTCTTATAACAAAGATGGTGACCCTTTCTTCTTGCTGCATTTATTGATTTTGGGCCCACCAGCTTAAAAAAAGGGAAAAACAAATGAAAAGAAGAAAAAGAAAAGATATGTGCTTGGCCCACCTCATGTGATGCTCTTTGTTTCCATTAAAATTTGGCCTCAACTTCAATATTTTACTTTCTTCATCAATAGTTTTCTACTTTTGTATAATAGCAAACTTCGAGTCAACTGATATGTTTGAAGGTTTTCTAGAGTCCTAAGCTTGAAATATAAACCTGTATATTAACTTGAGCTTGATCCTTGATACATATTGAACCTAAAGAGGGACATCCTGAGTTTGGTTTCTTATACTAATCCCTATAAACCAAGCAGCTGATTGGACAAAGTGATGCCCAATGAAACAGTAAATAGTAGTCTTCGGATGAATCTAATTAGCAAAGAAGTGATGAAGAACTTGGTGATGGATAGTTGGATAGAAAATGGTAATACTAATGTAATTGACCTGAATCATTAAGGATCTAGACTCAATTGAGTTATTTATTTGTTTATTCTTTTGGGTAAAATTTACTGATAAATATTATCCTGCACATTGCTCTCTCTCCCTCTTTCTTCCCTCGTTTTGTTAATTTTATAATTGTCTCTGATTTGTAGGACTGGATCGCAATTTTGAAGGAGCAATGGTTATCATTTGTGACTTCTCTTGAGCCTTGTATTCAACTACTAACAGCAAAAATTGTAGATGCGTACTATGCATCAAAGAGTTATATTGCACCGCGTGCTGTCAAGGTTCTAAAAGACCTTTGTTCTTATACTCGGGTAAGCCTACACAAGGTTTAATTATTTAATTAAAGATTTGGAATTCCTTTTCACGCCATTGCTTTTTATTGTCAGGAAGCTAAGAAGCTTAGTGAGACGTACATGCATCAGACTGCAAGAGTATCTAGATCTCATTTAGATAAAGTGTATGTTTCCTTGAAGCCATATACTGTAAAAGCACTCCAAGCATGTAGGGAGTTCATGACATCTTCAGCTTTATATCATCATCAGGTATCACTTGTACCTTCTCTATTCTTCTTATTGGTCATTTTAGTGAAAATAAGATATTAAAAAAATTTGTTTTGCCAAACAAGATTAAATAATTAGGACTTAATATTATTATCATTAGAATTTATTTAATTTTGAGTGATTGGAACTTTTGTATGCTTTAAATCCTTGAGTTTGTTTCCGAATTGTATTAGTTTCCCATGCGGTATTTTGTTGGTGGTTCGTCTATCAAGGTTGGTGGTTCGCTATGATCGGAGGAAGATCAATCGGTCTTTCTGTCACATGCGGTATTTTGTTCTTGAGTCTCGGATTCTCGACTATTGCTAGAGAAAGCCTCAAGATAGTCAAGTTTCTCTCTCTCTCTCTCTATTTTTTTAATTATTTACCTACAAATANGCTATCGAGTTATACACGTCGATAGATTTCTCATAGTCAGAAACAAATAGAGATGATGGTATATAATTCTTCTTAAGATGTATGCTTTGTTTGTTTTCTCGAGTAATCTGAATGATTGTTTTGACTACTTGATTAATTTAATTATGTGAATTTGTTAGTGCAAGTCATTGCTATTATAAAGTCAACTCATGGAGTGAAGAGAAACTGGGATGGGGACCCTTGTGGTCCCATAAAATACTTGCGGGAAGGTCTAAATTTTAGCTATGATGGTTCTGATCCCCCCAAGAATCACGTCTTTATAAGCTTGTCTGTATATGCCTTTGTCATGCTTGCAATTATTTATATACTCTGCTTTTCAACATAAGATTCCATTCTTTTAATGTAACTAATTAATTAATCGATTAGGAATTTGTCCTCTGGTGGTTTTACTGGTGAGATAACTTCGTATATATCCAAACTCTCTATGTTACAAACACTCTTAAGTACTTGATATTCAGCATGTCTCTATGTTACAAAGCCTCAAGATAATCAGGCTTCTTTTTTCTCTCTCTCTCTCTCTCTTTTTTTAACTTTTTAAATTATTTTTTTAAAGAAAAATGTATTTTTAGCATCTTCTTAAAGGAAGACACACAAGTTTTTTCTTGATAAGAATCGAGCTTTTTTCTAGACAGCGTTTGTGCCGACTTTTTTTCTTTATTCCCCTCTTTGATTGCATATTATTGTAAATCGTTCTGAGAGTTCCCTCGCTCTTGTTGCATATTACAATATTGGGCTCATCTAAGAGTACGTGGTATGGAAAACTTAAGATCACTTCCTTCAGGTCTGTAATGAGTTTATTTACTTAGTATTTAGGGCCTTGCACTTATATTTCTAGCCAGTTTTAAATTTTGGTTATGGATTATTCATTTTCTCTGCGTATTGTAAACGTGATAGGAAGACTAATTAATTTATTCATATCGATAGACATTTGAATGTTTTTTTAATGAATACTAGGAGCCTCTTTTTTTCTCTCTGTTTTAAGTTCTTATGCATAATTTTTAGTCATCAATATTGTCTATTACAGATGGATGCTTTAGAAAATGGGATTGAAATAATTTGGTTATTGGATAAATGCCAGATATAGGGTATATTAATGAAAGTAGATATACAGATATTTCTATATGTATATGTATATATAAAGTAATTTAGAGCCTTATTTTGATGAATCATAGGAATCCCCAGGTAAGAATGGGAACTTTTCTTTTAAAGTTTTAGACTCATGCTTAGTTAGTCCACATGAATCATGTTCTTTGTTTTCAGACAAATTTGGTTTGGTGCTTGGAATTTATAAATCCACTTATGATTGCAAAACCAATTAATGTCTTTCTGATCGATTTGACATTTTGTCACGTTTTTTATTGGTTAGATATAGAACCCAAAAGTGGTCACATTAAGAACCTTGAAAACTTGATTAGTAACTCTCCTCAACATTATAGAACCCAAATAAAGCATTTCATGTGTTAGTTATGGCGAGATTTTATGCAATTTACTTTGTTCATTTTTTGATTGATATGAAACTTGGTTATTCATGAAATTTTTGAGTGTTCCCTTCAATGAGTTCATATATTTCGAATATGTGGCACTCCAAAAAATCTTGAGTTGGGGAGACAGTCTTCGCATAGCAATAGATATAGCACAAAGTTAGTAATGCTAATTTATATAAACTGTAGAGTAGAGGATCGAGGGTTGATGACCCAACGTGGACATGTGAGCTTTTAATCTTCTTGTAGTTATTGATTGTTCACTCATCAAACAAGAAGGTAGTACTAGGTTGTTAGATACTTTCGTTGATTCATTTTGATTTGGTCTTTTGGTGTATATGCATTCTCTTTGAGCTTCTAAGATTTGGAACCATATTGCTGT
>JXTC01000335.1:301761-334627 GCA_002914845.1 Trema orientale
AATATAGGTTGGACATGTAGAAAGTCTCGATGTGAAGTCATTTGGCAATTATAATCAATTAAAGTTCTCACAAAATAGTATGCTTATTCGTTTTTGTGTTGTTTATATAGTCTATCTATTACTTTCTTATTTTTTAATGATGTGATAGTTAATTGTGTTGTCTTTATTTAGTTATTTTTTATTAAAAATTTCAGTTATATATGAGCTTGCTAATATAGTCCTTGCATATTACGTTTTCTAGTGGTTACTGAATCTTAAAGCATCATTGTGTTCGTTATGGTGTTTTTTTTGTTAGTTTTAATTTAGTATGAAATGAGTATTAATTTATTATTGCAAAATTATATCATATAAGAATTTTCTATAAGTTTAACGTTTTCTTATTAATTACAATTAATTCTCTCTTTATTTCTCCTCATTCTCTCTTTCTGTTTATTTGTCTATTCTTTTTTTTCTCTCTCTCTCTCACACACACACACACTTACGAAAGAGATTCATTTAAAATAAAAAGGTTAAGACATGCAAAAAATCTCGATCTAACATAATTTGGCCATTATAATGTATTAATTTTTTATAAATTTGTATGCTTATTTGTTTGTGTATTGTTCATGTAGTTTCTACCTTTCTTATTTTTTAACGATGAGATAGTAAATTATGTTGTCTTTATTCAGTTATTTTTGAATTGAAAATTTAGTTATGTATGTGCTTGCTTATTTAATTTTTTTTATATAGTTCTTGTATATTAATTTTTCTAGTTTTTACTGTATCTTAGAATATTGTTTGGTTTGTTATGTGTTTGTTGTTAATGTTGATTTAGTATGAAATGTATATTCATTTATTATTGCAGAATTATATCATATAGTAATTTTCTATATGTCTCATATTTCCTTATTAAGTAAATTTAATTTTCTCTGCCTCTCTCTGTTTTCGTCCCTTACTTTCTCTCCTCTTTCTCATTCTCCTCCTCCTTTCCCCACCGGCTATTAATTTCATTTATGAGAATGGCACAGACATGCAGAAAATCTCGATGTGATTTAATTTTGCCACTAATTAATTAATTTGTTATAAATTGGTATGCTTGTTTGTTTGTGTGTTGCCATGTAGTCTCTATCTTTTACTTTCTTATTTTTTAATGATGAGATAGTCAATTATATTATCCGTATTCAGTTATTTTTGGATTGAAAACTTCAGTTATATATGTGCTTGCTAATGTAGTCCTTGTATATTAATTTTATTGGTGGTTACTGAATTTTAAAACATTGTTGGGTTCATTATGTTGTTTGTTATTAGTTTTAATTTAGTATGAAATGAGTATTCATTTATTATTATAATATTATGTCGTATGCTAATTTTCTGTAAGTCCAATTTTTTCTTGTTAATTATGTTTAATTCTCATTTTATTTCTCTCCATTCTCTTTTTCAATCTCTCTCTCTCTCTATCTCTCTCTCTCTCTCTCTCCTCCCCTAAGTATTAAATTCATTTATAACAAGAGGTTAGACATGCAGAAAATCTTGATATGATGTAATTTGGCTAGGATAATTAATTTATTAATTTTTCATAAGCTAGTTTGTGTATTTGCTTGTGTTACTCATGTAGTCTCTATCTTTTACTTTCTTATTTTTTAATGATAAGATAGTTAATTATGTTGTATTTAATCATTTATTTTTGGTTTAAAAACTTTAATTATGTATGTGCTTGGTAATTTAGTATTTTTTGATATAGTCCTTGCATTTGTGTTTTTTATTGGTTACTGAATCTTAAAATATCATTTGGTTAGTTATAGTATTTGTTGTTAATTTTGATTTAGTACAAAATGTGTATTCAATATTACTGCAAAATTAGATTATATTTTAAGTTTGACTATGTCTTCACATTTTCTTGCTGTAAATTATATGTATTTACTATTATTTTCTCTTTATTTATTTATTTATTTGTTCAACTATTAAATTCATTTTTAAGAGTAGGTTAGACTTGCTGAAAATCTCGATGTGATGTAATTTGGCCATTATAGTTAATTAATTTCTTAAAAATTAGTACACTTATTTATTTGTATGTTATCTATATTGTCTCTATTTTTTTTCTTCTTGTCTTTTAATGATCTAATAGTCAATTGTATTATCTTTATTCAGTTATTTTTAGAATAAAAACTTTAGTTATATATGCACTTGCTGATATAGTTCTTGCATATTAAGTTTTATGGTGGTTACTAAATCATAAAACATCGTTGGGTTCATTAAGGTGTTTGTTGTTAGTTTTAATTTAGTATGAAACAAGTATTCATTTATTATTGCAAAATTATATCGTACTGTATGGTAATTTTCTATAAGTCTTAACATTTTCTTATTAATTATATTTAACTCTTTATTTCTCCGCATTCTTTCTCTTTCTCTCACCTAACTATTAAATTCATTAATGAGAACCGTTCAGACATGTAGAAAATCTCGATGTGAGGTAATTTGGGCATTATAATTAATTAATTTCTTATGATTTAGTATACTTATTTGTTTGCATGTTGTCCATATAGTCTCTCTCTCTCTCTCTTTATTTTTTTTAATGATATAGTAAATTAAGTTGTCTTTAATCAACAATTTTTGGATTATTGGATTAAAAACTTTACTTGTATATGTACTTGCTAACTACATTTATTTTTGATATAGTCCTTGCATATTAAGTTTTTTTAATGGTTACTGAATCTTAAAATGCCATTAGTTTTGTTATGATATTTGTTGTTAGTTTTAATTTAGTGTGAAATAAGTATCCATTTGTTGTTTCACAACTATATCGTATAGTAGTTTTTTTTTGTCTAATATGTCCTTATTAGTTACTTTTATTTCTCTCTGCCTGCTCTCTCTCTCTCTCTCATGATTAAGTATAAAATTCATCCATAGCAAAATGTTAGACATATAGAAAATCAGATCACTAATTAATTTCTAATAAATTAGTATGATTATTTGGTTGTGTGTTGTCCATGTAATCTCTATCGTTCTGATTTTTCAATGATGAGATAGTTTATTATATTGTCTTTATTCAGTTATTTTTATATTAAAAACTTCAGTTATATATGTGTGTACTAATATAATTTTTGTATATTAAGTTTTTAGGTGGTTTGTGAATCTTAAAATATCGTTTGGTTCATTGTGGTGTTTGTTGTTAATTTTAATTTAGTATGAATTGCCTATTCATTTATTACTACAAAATTAAACCGTATAATAATTTTCTATATGTCTCACATTTCCATATTAGTTAAGTTTAATTTTCTTTGCCCCTCTCTCTCTCTCTCTCTCCACTTAATTACTAAATTCATCTTTAGGAGTAGATTAGACATGGAAAAAAACTCGATGAGATGTAATTTGGCAATTAGAATTAATTAATTTCTTATAAATTAGTATACTTATTTGTTTGTCTGTTGTCTGTATAGTCTATATCTTTTTACATTCTTACTTATTTTAATGATGATTAATTAATTATTTTTTCTTTATTTAGTCATTTTTGGATTTAAAACTTCAGTTTTATATGCCGTTACTAATATAGTCCTTGCATATTAAGGTTTCCTGTGATTTTTGAATCTTAAAATATTGTTTGGTTCGTTATGGTGTGTGTTATTAATTTTTATTTAGTATAAAATGTCTATTCATTTATTATTACAAAATTATACTGTATGATAATTTTTTATATGTTTCTCATCTCCATATTAGTTAAGTTTAATTTTCTCTGCCTCCTCTCTGTCTATCTCCACTATTCTCTCTCTCTCTCTCACCCCTATTCTCCTCTCTCTCTCTCTCACCCCTATTCTCCTCTCTCTCTCTCTCTCTCTCTCCCCCCCTCTCCCTCTCTCTCTCTTGCCTAACTGTTAAATTCATCCATAAGAGTAGGTTAGACATGTAGAAAAACTCGATGTGATAAAATTTGACAATTATAATTAATTAATGTCTTAAAAATTAGAATGCTTGTTTGTTTGTATGTTGTCTGTATGATCCATCTTTTACCTTCTTATTTTTTAGTGATGAGATAGTCAATTATGTTGTTTTTATTCAGTTATTGTTGGATTACAAGCTTTGTTTATGCACTTACTAATATAGTCCTTACATACTAAGTTCTCGGGTAGTTACTGAATCTTAAAACATCATTGGGTTCATTACGGTGTTTGTTATTAATTTTAATTTAGTATTAAGTGAGTTTTCATTTATTGTTGCAAAATTATATCGTCTTGTAATATTCTGTGTGTTTTACATTTCCTTTTTATTTGCCTTTAGTCCTCTTTGCCTATCTCTCTCTTTATATTTCCCCTTCTTTCTTTGCCTATTTATTAGTCTCTTCTTCTCTCTCTCTGTTTCTCTTTCTCTCTCTCTCCATAAGTATTAAATTTGTTTATAGCAAAAGATTAGAAGTGCAGAAAATCTTGATATGATACAAATTGACTATTATAAGTAATTAAATTTTATAAATTTGTATACTTATTTATTTGTGTTGTCCATGGGGGTCTTGTCTTTGTTTTTAATGATGAGATAGTAAATTATATCTTTAATCGTTTTGTTTTAGATTAAAAACTTTAGTTATATATGTGCTTACTAATTTAATTTTCTTTGATTTAGTCCTTGCATATTAAGTTTCCTGGTAGTTACCAAATCTTGAAATATTGTTTGATTTGTTATGATGTTTGTTTTTAGTTCTGATTTGATATAAAATGTGTATTTGTTTGTTACTACAAAATTATATCGTATAGTAATTTTCTGTCTCACATGCTCTTTCTCTCTCTCCTCCCCCCCCTCCCCAAGTATTAAATTCATTTATACCAAAAGGTTAGATTGACAGAAAATCTTGACCTGGCCATTATGATTAATTAATTTCTTATATATGCATATTTGTTTGTGTGTTGTCCATGTAATCTCTATCTTTTCTTAAGATGGAAAATTATGTTGTGTTTAATTATTTATTTTTGAATTAAAGACTTTAGTTATAGTTGTGCTTGCTAATTTAATGTTTTTTGATGTAGTCCTTGCATATTAAGTTTTCTAGTGGTTATTGAATCTTAAAATATCATTTGGTTTGTTATGTTTGTTTTTAATTTTGATTTAGTGTGAAATGTGTATTCATTTATTAGTGCAAAATTTATTATATCGTATGGTAATTTTTCATATATCTCACTTTTTATTAATAATTAAACTTGATTTTCTCTACCTTTCTCTCTGACTATCTCTCCTATTCTCTCTCTCTCTCTCATTCTCTATCTCTCTACCTTCCCCCACTTCTGCTCGCTCTGTCTCTGTTTTTCATCTCCCTAACTATTAAATTCATTTATAAAAATAGGTAAGACAGTCAGAAAATCTCGATGATGCATAGTTTGGCCATTATGATTAATTAGTTTCTTATAAATTAGTATGCTTATTTGTTGTGTATTGTCCATGATGAGATTGTGAATTATGTTGTCTTTCATCAACAATTTTTTGA
Source organism: Trema orientale (assembly GCA_002914845.1). Taxonomy (NCBI): domain Eukaryota; kingdom Viridiplantae; phylum Streptophyta; class Magnoliopsida; order Rosales; family Cannabaceae; genus Trema; species Trema orientale. The sequence goes on from JXTC01000335.1 coordinate 307,208, forward strand.
TTAAAAATTTAAGTTGTATATGTGCTTGCTTGTTAATTAAATTTATTTATGATATAGCATTTGTATATTAAGTTTTCTGGTGGTTACTTAATTTTAAAACATTGTTAGGTACATTATGGTATTTGTTATTAGTTTTAATTTAGCTTGAAACGAGTGTTCATTTATTATTGCAAAATTATATCGTCTGGTAAGTTTTTATATGTCTAACATTTCTTTATTAGTTACATTTAATTCTCTCTACCTTGCTCTCTCCCTCTCTTAATATTCTCTGTCTTTCTATTTATTAGTCTCTTCTTCTCTCTCTCTCCGTCTCTCTCAGCCCCCTTCTAAGTTTTAAATTCGTTCATAAAAAAGTTAACATACAAAAAATCTCGATCTGATGTAATTTGACCATTATAATTTATTAATTTCTTGTAAGTTAGTAGGCTTATTTGTTAGTGTGTTGTCCATGTAGTCTCTATCTTTTACTTTCTTATTTTTTAATTGTAAGATAGTCAATTATATTGTCTTTAATCAATTATTTTTGGATAAAAAACTTTATTTATATATGTACTAGCTAATTTAATTTAAACTGATATACTTTTCTAGTGGTTACTAAATCTTAATACATTGTTTGGTTCGTTGTGGTATTCGTTGTTAATTTTTATTTAGTATGAAATGTGTATTCATTTATTATTGCTAGATTATATTGTATTGTAATTTTATGTCTCACATTTTCTTAGTAATTAAATATAATTCTCTCTGCCTCTCTCTTTTTATCTCCTCTACTCTCTCTCTTTATTTCTCCTCATCCTGTCTCTGTCTTTTTATTTATTTCTCTCCCTTTCTTCCCTTCTCTTTCTCTCTCTCTCTCTCGCTGTAGCTATTAAATTTATTTATAAGAAAAAATTCTCTCTCTCTCTCTCTCTTATTAAATTCATTTGTAAGAAAAGGTTAGATGTGTAGAAAATATCGATTACATCTAGATTAGACATGCAGGAAATATCGATCTGATGTAATTTGGTTACTATAATTAATTAATTTTTTTATAAATTTGTATTCTTAATGTTTGTGTTTTGTGCTTATATTCTATCTTTTACGTTCTTATTTTTTAAGGATGAGATAGTCAATTATGTTACTTTTAATCCGTTATTTTTTGATTAAAAACTTCAATTATATATGCACTTGCTAATATAGTTCTTGCATATCAAGTTTTTTGGTAGTTATCGAATCTTAAAGTATTGTTGGGTTCATTATAGTATTTGCTGTTAGTTTTACTTTAGTTTGAAATGAGTACTCATTTATTATTGTGAAATTATATCATATGGTAATTTTCTATTAATCTAATATTTTTTTATTAATTACATTTAATTCTGTCTTCATTTCTCTCTTTTCTCTCTTTATCTATTTATTTGTCTCTTCTCTCTCTCTCTCTCAATCTCGGTCTGATCTTGATGTGATATAGTCCTCATATATTAAGTTTTGCTGTGTTTACTAAATCTTAGAACATTATTTTGCCTTTTCAAAGAAAAAAAAAGAAACATTATTCTGTTAGTTATAATGTTATTAATTTTAATTTAACATATAACTTGTAAATATGTCTTACAGGCAAATTATATCTTATAGTTATTTTCTAGATGACATTTCCTTGTTTATTAAATTTAACTCTGTCTCTCTCTAGTATTAAATTAACTTGAAGGTTAGAAGTATAGAAAAATCTCAATCTGATCTTATTTTACTCTAATTAATTATTTTCTGATAAATTAGTATGTTTATTTGTTTGTGTATTGTCCATATTGTCTTTTACTTTTTCATTTTTTGACGATGGGATAGTCAATTTTGTTGTCTGGAGTAAGTTACGTTTAGATTAAAAACTTCAATTATATTTGTACTTGATAAGTTTAATTTTTTCTTAGATAGTCCTTGCGTATTATATTGTATGGTGTTTGATAAATCTTAGAATATTTTTTTACTGGTTATGATGTTTGTTGCTAATTTTAGTTTAATATTAAATTGTAATCAATTATTACTACTAAATTTATCTTGTGGTTATTATTTATGTGTCTAATATTTTCCACTTAATCAAATTTAAGTCCCTCTCTCTCTCTCTCCCTCCCCCATTACTCTCTTTCCCACCCCTCTTTTCTTTCTCTCCCTCGGTTTCCACTCCCCCATCCTTTATCTCTTTCTTTCTCCCATCTCTCTCTGCCTCTCTTCCGCACTTACTAAATTAAATTATAATAAAATGTTAGACATACAGAAAATCTCGGTATGATAAAATTTGGCCGTAGTAATTAATTACTTTCTTGTAAATTAGTTTATTTATTTGTTTGTAAGTTGTTCAGATTGTCTTTGACTTTTGCTTTCTTATTTTTTTTGATTGATGTAATAGTCAACTATGTTCTCTTCAATTAATTATTTTTTGATTAAAAACTTCTGTTATGTTCTTGCTAATTTTAATCTTTTTTTATGTAGACCTTGCACGTTAAGTTTTCTTGTGTTTATTGAATCTTAATATGTTGTAATTACTATTCGTTTATTACTGCTAATTTTATCGTATGGTAATTTTCTAGATATCTAATATTTACTTATTAGTTGAATTTAATTCTCTCTCTCTTTCCCCTAAGTATTGAATTAATATATCAAAAAAGGTTAAAAATGCAGATTATCTCAATTTGATGTAATTTTATCGTAATAATTAATTACCCTCTTATTAATAGCATGTTTTTGTGTTTGTATGTTGTCCATATCGTTTTTATATTTTACTTTCTTATATTTTGATGTTGGGATAACCAATTATGTTATTTTTAATCAGTTATTTTTGAATTTAAAACTTCAGTTATATATGTGCTTGGTAAACTTAGTTTTTTTTGATATAGTCTTCGCATATTTAATTTTCTGTTGTTGACTGAATTTTTAAATATTTTTTAGTTGATTATCGTGTTTGTTGTTAATTTTAATTTAGTATGAATTGAGTTATAATTTATTATTGCAAAATAATATCGTATGGTGATTATTTAGATGTCTAATATTTCCTCATTAATTAAATTTAATTATCTTTTTTTCTTCCTCATTCTGTCTCTCCTATTTTTCCTCTCTCTCTCCCCCTCTTCTTTTTCTCTCTTTTTCTCTCTCGTAGTATTAAAATTATTTACATGAAAAGCTTGGACATGCAGGAAATCTTGATCCGATATAATTTTTCTCTTTTTCTCTCTTACTATTTCCCCTCATCATCCCCTCTCTCTCTCTTCAAATGTAAATTAAATTTATTAAAAAGTGTTAGGCATGTAGAAAATTTGATCTTATGTGAATCGGCCGTAATAACTAAAATTACTTTCTTATAAATTACTATGCTTATTTGTTTGTGTATTGTCAAGATAATCTTTATTTTTTACTCTTTTTTTTTTTGGATAATTAGATAGTTAATTATGTTTTTTTAATAACTTATTTTGGGATTGAAAACTTCAATTATCTATGTGCTTCTTAAGTTTAATTGTTTCTGATATAATGCTTGCATATAAAATTTTCTATTCTTAACTGAATCTTAAAACATTGTTTGGTTGGTTATGATGTTTAATGTTAATTTTAATTTAGTATGAATTGAGTATTCATTTGTTACACAAAAATTATTTCGTATGGTAGTTTTCTAGATATCTAATTTTTCCTTATCAATTAAATTTAATTCCCTAGCTCTCGTTCCCTCTCTCTCTCTCTCTCTCTCTCCTCAGTATTAAATTAACATATGAAAAAATGTTAGATGTGCAGAAAATCTTGATCTTATATGATTTGGCTATAATAATTAATTACTTTCTTATTAATTTGTATGCTCATTTGTTTATGTATTTTCTATATAGTTTTTATCTTTTTACTTTCCTATATTTGGATGATTAGATAGTTAATTATGTTGTGTTTAATAGGTTATTTTTGGATTAAACACTTCAGTTATCTATTTGCTTTTGAGTTTAATTATTTTTTTTGATATAGTCCTTGCATATTAAGTTTTTTTGGAGTTTATTGGATCTTGAAATATTTTTTGGTTGGTTATGATATTTGAACTTAATTTTAATATAATATTAAATGGGTAATCAATTATTACTGCTAAATATTATCGTATGTTTATTTTCTGTATCTCTAACATCCCCCCTAGCTATTAAATTCATTTATAAGAAAAGATTAGACGTGCAGAAAATATCGATTATATCTAGATTAGACGTGTAGAAAATATCGATATGATATAATTTGGTTACTATAATTAATTAATTTCTTATAAATTTGTATGCTTATTTATATAGTCAATTATGTTACTTTTAATCTGTTATTTTTTGATTAAAAACTTCAATTATATATGCGCTTGCTAATATAGTCCTCGCATATCTTGTTTTTTGGTAGTTACTGAATCTTAAAATATTGTTGGGTTCATTATGGTGTTTGTTGTTAGTTTTAATTTAGTGTGAAATGAGTATTCATTTATTATTGCGAAATTATATGGTATATATGGTTATTTTCTATTAGTTTAATATTTTCTTATTAATTACATTTAATTCTGTCTTCATTTCTCCCTCTTTTCTCTCTCTCTCTCTCTCTCACAATCTCGGTGTAATCTCGATATGATATAGTCCTCATATATTAAGTTTTGTTGTATCTACTGAATCTTAGAACATTATTTTGTCTTTTCAAAAAAAAAAAAGAAACATTATTTTGTTGGTTATGATGTTATTAATTTTAATTTGATGTGAAACGTGTAAATATGTCTTACAGGCAAATTATAACTGATGGTTATTTTTTAGATGTCTAATATTTCCTTGTTTATTCAATTTAACTCTCTCTCTCTCTCTCTTTATCTATCTCTCTCTTGTACTAATTAATTTGAAGGTTAGAAGTATAGAAAAATCTCAATTTGATCTAATTTTACCCTAATAATTAATTACTTTCTGATAAATTAGTATGTTTATTTATTTGTGCACTATCCATATTGTCATTTACTTTTTTATTTTTTGACGATGGGATTGTCAACTTTGTTATCTTTTACTCTCTTCTTCTTCTTCTTCTTCTTCTCTCTCTCTCTCTCTCTCTCTAAATGTAAATTAAATTTATAAAAAAAATGTTAGGTATGCAGAAAATTTGATCTTATGTGATCCAGCTGTAATAACTAAATTACTTTCTTATAAATTACTATGCTTATTTGTTTGTGTGTTATCCATATTATCTTTATTTTTTAACTTTTTTTTTGGAAAATTAGATAGTTAATTATGTTTTTTTAAATAACTTATTTTGGGATTAAAAACTTCAGTTATCTATGTNTTTTTATCTTTTACTTTCTTGTATTTGGATGATTAGATTTATATGGTGTTTAGTCGGTTATTTTTAGATTAAACACTTAAGTTATCTATTTGCTTATGAGTTTATTTATTTATTTATTTTTTGATATAGTCCTTGTATATTAAGTTTTTTTGGAGTTTGTTGGATCTTGAAATATTTTTTGGTTGGCTATGACGTTTGTTCTTAATTTTAATGTAATATTCAATGGGTAATAAATTATTACCGCTAAATATTATCGTATGGTTATTTTCTATATCTCTAATATTTTCTTATTAATTAAATTTAATTCCCACTCTCTCTCTATCTCCCTTACTCTTCCCCCTCTCTCTCTCTCCTCTGCCCCTCTCTCTCTCTTTCTCCCCTACTAAGTATTAAATTAACTTCTAAGAAAAGGTTAGACATACGGAAAATCTCGATATAACTTGGTCGTAATAATTAGTTACTTTCTTATAAGTTAGTATACTTATTTGTTTGTGTTATCCATATAGTCTTTTCTATCTTATACTTTGTTATTTTTTGATGATGGGATATCTATTATAATGTCTTTTGGATTAAAAACTTCTATTATATATGTACTTGCTACGTTTAATTTTTTCCTGGTATGGTCCTTGTATATTAACTTCTTGTATTTATTGAAACATTTTTTTTTGGGCGAACCTTGACGGTATGAGGGAAACTTCATTAAAAGAGAGAAAAAGAAAATACACCTAGTCAGATTGGGACATAAACCTGAGCTCTCAAGACATAGAAGCAGAAAGAGAAATAAAATTAGCGAAACCGATAACTAGGCTTTGCAATACACATCGTAAATAAAAGATGGAGCAGATAGCCACCAAATAGAACAAACAAATGAAAGAGCACGAGAAGCCAATGAATCAGCTACATGATTATCCTCGCGATATATATGAGTGACCATAAAATCCATATTAGCAATGTACTCCAGAGCCCTACACTAAGCTGACCTTCAACGGAAAGGAACTTGAAGAGAACGGGTTAACAGAAAGGAAACAAGAAAAACTGAATCACTCTCCAACCATATTTCCAGGTAAATTCAATCGCATGAATCACCGCTGTCAATTCTGCCTCAAAAGCATATCCAACTCCCAAAGGAATAGAGAAATAACCGCGAACAAACCCTCTATAAGTCCGAAACACTCCTGAATACCCCAAAGGACCTAGAGTACCATAGGCAGAACTATCAGTGTTGACCTTGATCCAAGACAAAGGAGGAGGTCTCCATATAATCTCAACAATGAGTAACGCCTTTCGTGGCCTTTCTTTAACCCAAAGCTCTCGCAAACTTAAAAGTTCAGTCATAGAATTAAACATAGAGCTTGAAGCCAGAGACTCAGCCTCTCTAATAAAATGCCATAAGAGAACAAATCCCGAAGATATAGATGACTTTTTAACTTCAAAAATAGCCAAATTCCAAATATGCCATATAATCCAAAAATAAGAGACCAAATCAACTTTCTAGAAAACTCGTAGCTGTGGGCTAAACGAACAAAGTTGAGCTCTATCTCAAAGCTCTATCTCAAAGATCTCCCTCATAGAATGTATTCATTAAAACATTGTTTGGTTAGTTATTATGTTGTTAATTTTAATTTAGTATGAACTCAGTAATCCTTTATTTTTAATAAATTACTTTGTATGATAGTTTCTTAGATGTTTTTCGTTTCCTTAATTAAATTTAATTCTCCTCGTTGATACGTTTCTCTCTCTTTTATTATCTCTCCTAGTCTTTCTCTTTCTTTCTCGCTCTCTTTCTCTCTCAATGTTCACTCTCTTTCCCTCTCTCCCACCTCTTTGATTTTATATAAATTTTTCGTAATAATTATTTACTTTCTTATAAGTTAGTATGCTTATTTGTTTATGTGTTGTCCATATAGTCTCTATCTTTTAAATTCTCATTTTTTGAAGATGAGATACTATGCTACATTGTCTTTGACTTTTATTTTAATTAAAAACTTCAGTTATATATATGCTTGCTATATTTAATTGTTTTTGATAATGGTCCTTGCAATTTAAGTTCCGGCATTTACTGTATCTTAAATATTGTTTAGTTGTTTATGATATTTATTATTAATTTTAATTTAATATGAACTCAATAATCATTGATTACATAAATTATTTTGTTGATGGTAATCTAGGATGTCTAACAGTTCCTTACTAATTAAATTTAATTATCCCCGTCGCTCTCTCTCTCTCTCTCTCTCTCTCTCTCTAGTATTAAACTAATTTATAAGTTAAGGTTAGATATGTAGAAAATCTCGATCTGATATATTTCGGTTGCAATAGTTAGTTACTTTCTTAAAAATTAGTATGTTTATTTATTTTAGTGTCAGTACTATCTTATCTTTTTCTTTCAAGTTTTTTAATGATGGGATAGTCAACTATGTTATCTTTAATTAGTTATTTTCAGATTAAAAATTTTATTTTTTATGTGCTCCCTAAGTTATAATTTTTTTTCTTGATATAATTCTCGCATATTATATATTTTTTTGTTTATGGAATCTTACAATATTGTTAAATTGGTTATGGTGTTTGTTGTTATTTTTAATTTAATACGAAATGAATAATCATTTATTATTGCTAAATTATATTGTTTGATGATTTTCTTGATGTCTGACATTAACTTATTAGTTAAATTTAATTCTCTGTCTTTCTCTCTCTTTCTCTCTCCCCTTTTATCTCCCTTACTATTCCTCTCTATCTCTCTCCTTTTCTTTCTCTCCCTTTCTCTCTCTCTCTCTCTTGCTCTCTCCTTCCCCTTCTGTCTTTCTTACTTTCTCTCTCCTTTTCTTCTTCTTCGCTTGCTCGCTCTCTCTCTCTCTCTCTCTCTCTCTCTCCAAAAGTATTAAATTAATTTGTAAGAAAATGTTAGACACGTATAGAATATGTCTGACATTATTTGGCCATAATAATTAGTTACTTTCTTATAAATGTGTATGTTTATTTGTTGGTACATTATCTATATTGTCTCTATCTTTTACTTACTCGTTTTTTTTATAACGAGATAGTCAACTATGTCCGCTGAATTAATTTTTTTTTTGATTAAAAACTTGACTTATTTTTGTGTTGGCTAAGTTTTTTTTTTTCCTAATTAGTCCTTAGTATTAAATTTTTTTTGTGTCTATCTAATCTTAAAACATTGTTTTGTTGGTGTTCACGAAATTATACTACAAGTACACGGTGTTAAGTTTTGTAGTAATATGGTAAATAAGGTTGTTGTACCCATAACGATTGATATTGAAATTCTACTTAGTACCGTAATTGGATAATCTTAATTTTATCTAGACAATTCAAATTAATTATGGAGATATAGTAATCAAAAGAAAATTAAAATACAAAATTAAATGTCGCAATACAATTGAAAGTTTGAAGGGAAATAAGAATAGGAATGAATTCTAGATGTTTGACTTCACCTAAATATCCACTATGTCTTTCAGTTAACAACACCACTTGATTGACTTTCCTAGTTTATAAGTAAAAACTCAAAATTATTGTACTCCCTCTCTCGAATGCCGAGTGAAAATTACCCTTAGATTCTAATTTCAATATCTCTATTCAAAATTGAGAAAATAAGAGTTCATTAAGTTCTGTAGTTCTTAATAACAAGCTTCAAAGGATTCATAGGTTTTCTCAAACTCTGTAACATTCTAGGTTATGTTATTCCATAGTCATATCTCTAAAATTCTTTCTCTCAAGTACCAGATTCTAGAAACTAAAATAACCCAATGGTTACCAATCAATTGAGAAGCATAAAGAGCAAAATAACAGAAATAAACCAATGAAAAATCTTCATAAAATTGATATTGAAAATTAAGATATAGTTTCAAGTATAGGTTATATCGTTCCTCTAGATAAAATACCTAGTTCATAATGAAAGAGAATAAACACAAGCTAATAAACAATAATATCATGAAAGGAAGAGACAAGAAAGAAAAACATTTTTTGGTTGAGCAATGCTATGGGGCACCGGTGGTGTCCAGCACCACAATGACATGTCTATTTATCACTAGATGATTTAATTAATAAACTGGGTCCCACATAGGCCTCACCTAAATTATAATTATGATTAGCTCGACTGACACATCATTGTAGTATTGGGTACCACTGGTGCCCCGTAGCATTATTCTTTTTGGTTGGATGAGAATTTCTTCACATGGTGTTCTTCAGCTCCCTTTGTCCAAGAAGGTAGCTGCCAAGAGCCTCCAAGAACATTCTCCAACCCCCTTTTTCGGATCCCTAAAGGATCTATTTATATCCCTTCTGGCAGCTAGGTCAAATTTGACTTATGCTGTCCAAAACACGCGAAAGCACAGCAGTGATGGGTTTAGATCGTTGCAGTGCTCAAAAGCTGGAAGAGATATATGGGGGCAAGCACTGCGGCACTCTATTCTGGTTGCTGTGGCACCCATGTTTCTAGTTCTAAGCATAAGTAGTAGCACTGCAGTGCCTATGGTTATGGTTCTAGGCATCAGTTGCAGTGCTCGGAAAGCAGCGTTGCAGTACTAGTACTGGTGGGTGTTGAGAATTTTAGTTGAGCAGCACTGCGGTGCTCATTAGGTGGTGCTGCAGCGCCCGTCTCTTTGCCTGGCTATCTTCCTTATGTACTTTTGAGTTTCCTTCTGCCATCAACTAATGTCACAAAGCTCGAATTTCTTTCTCTTGAACAGAAGTTGTTAACATGCTTCCAAGAATTCAATAAATCTAAATCTTCAATAAAAAGAACATAAAAGACATAAATGCTCTCGAAAATTAATAAAACATTAAGCTTAAAGAGTGAATATTAAGTGCATAAATTAAACTTAACAGTTGGTTATGATATTTATTGTTGAATTAAATTCAACATAAAATGAGTAATTATTTATCACTATTAAATTATATCGCATGATTATTTTCTAGATATCTAATATTTCTATATTAATTCTCAGTCTGTCGTAGTCTCTCTCTCTCTCTCTCTTTCTCTCTCTCTCTCTCTCATGTATTAAATTAATTCACAAGAAATTGTTAAACATGTAGAAAATCTCGATTTGGTGTGTAGTATTTGTAATATGGCTAGCACTAGATTGGATGACACAGTAAATATGAGATTGAATAACGTGAGAGGTTATCTGTTCTAAGGGAATGAAATTAACTAAGGTAGGGAACCTTTGTCTTTGATAATAGGGTGAGATGAATTTTTCTTCTAACTTTTCTTTATTCTCAATCCATGATGGCTTATAATTTGAATGGTCAAAATCCTGTAACAATTTATGCCAAAAATACTTAGCAAAACCAACCATTGTCCAATGCTACTAGTAAAACGAATACATCTTTCATCATCAAAATTGTGTCATTCAAAAAAGTCTTCCAAACATCTCATCCATTTTAAAAATATATGTGAGTGTGGTTAATCATCATATCTAGGAACTTCTTTAGGAGGCCTATGGTATTGTTGAGGAGAATAAGGCACATAGGTACATCAGTAGCAAGATAAGGGTCATAGTAGTATTGTTGATAATTAGATTCGTGAAAATTCATGTTTAAAAAATTAGCGTAGATCAAAATACATATCAATCAATTTTTCAGTTAATTAATAAAACTATAAGACAAAGTATCAACATGGAAAAATATTACTTGAAGTATTCTAGGGGCGTTGGTGTAAAGATCTTCAAATTTGGGTAAAACTGTAAAATTTCACCAAAACATGGACTTTTCTGCAAAACTCTCGATTTTGGATGCACGGAGCAATCTTGTGGAAGTTAAGGCAATTGCCACCAGTGGGTGGTGCAATGTGGTGGCAGCGGTTGAAGTAAATCGTGGGTTGTAGTTGTCTTCACTTTTTTTTTTTTTTTTTTTGAAAGAGATTGCTTTTGTTAGGGTGTAGCAACCATTTTTTTTATTTTCATTTTTTCATAATTGCGAAAATTGAAAAAAAAAAGACTTGATGATTTTTTTTTCATATAAAGTATGGAAGAAAAAAAATTTGATGGAAAGGCAAGAGGAATTGAACTAGACTTGGATACCAATTGATGTATGATAAGATAAAAAAAGATAGAGAAATAGAGAGAACAGGTAGAATAGCAATGGAGTTGGTAGAATAGCAAGAGGTAAACAAGATAGATTAGAGAGAACATAATAAAATCAGGGGAGAAAATTAGAGAGATGTAGATAAACAGGTAGAAGATTAATAGGGAGTGAAGATAAAAAACTCAGAGAGAAAGAGATCCATAGGAGAAAAAAACTCAATAATCGTTTATTAATTCGTCATAGTCTAAAAAATAATTACATAAGTAAATCTATTTATAGATAGGCAATTGGAAAGTAGACAAATTCTAGAAACTGATAAAATATGAAACTTAAACTTACTCAAAATTAAAATAACCTAACAACTAAATAAAACCTATTTATTAATAATAATAATAATAATAATAATAATAATAATCCTTTCATATTCTTCATCAGCAAGTTTTGGGACACTTATCAGTCTCTTAACTTGGTTTTGACCCATTCCAACCAATTTTTAATAAATTTTAAGTCCAATATATTTGTATTTACTCAAATACCCTTAAAGAAGTTATGGGATTTTACATATACTTAAAATGCAAGTATATAAATATGCATGGATATATATATATACTAGTATTGGAGCACGTTCCTTTAGTAGGAATTGAAAAATGATTTTTTTTTAAAATTTTTTTATATTCGAAATAAGAAATTCAATTATAGAAAATTTTACCAGACAAAAATAAAGAAATACCATAGTAGCTTTAAAAAGCATAATTAATAAGGGAAAATCAAAGTAGCTTGAAAGAAAAGATAAACCAACAAAATTACGATAGGTGTTATCATCCTCTCAAAAAAAAGAAAAAACATAGATTTTCAATAAAATATTATAAATAAACAACCATCTATTAGTCTAGAATATAAATAAACTCAAGAGAAATTGAAATCATCCTTCAGAAAAGAAAAACAAGTACATGAAAGTCAATAAAAGATTAAAATAACAATAATAATAATAATAACATAAAAATTTTATTCATTCTTATGGGAGCAAAATATTACCCTAATGCAGGGAAAAAAAATGGAAAACATAAGTCTATTTTTTTTTTTTTTTTAAATCTTACCATAATCGGGAACCTTAATGGTAAAGATGAAGAAGCCTACAACAGAGAAAAGTAAAGTCAGTAAAAGAGAGTAAGAAAGAAATGTTCAGTCAAAAAACTTTTTTAGTATGTAGAAAAAAAAGTTTTTTATTTTCCGTTAAAAAAAAAGAGGGAAAAACGAAGGTCTTCTAAAGTTCATGTGCTCCTTTTAATCCACTCGTACAAAAAATTAGCTTTTAAAAAATTTTCATAAGAAAATAGTTGATAACCAGATATAAACCAATTAGGTCACTTGGTAGAACCATGATTGAATGTCATGTGACAGAACTTGATATATCACGTTGCCAAAGACACAAAACAAAAAGGATAATACTTGAGGTACCAATTTTTATACCAAATTTTTAATACCAACACATGTGGCATGTGATTTATCACTACTCAATTGGTGATAATGTTTATTCTATTTGTGGTAAGTATTAACACACTAATTAGATAGTGACAACTTATATGCCACATGTGTTGGTACAAAAAATTTAGTACAAAAGTTGGGGTACGTAGTGCTATCCAAACAAAAACCGTGATACGTTCCTTTTTTATCTTTATAGTTTTGGCTTTTATGGCAAATATCTTTTATTGGCTTATATGGTAATTTGGTATTATTCTAGATAGTTAATATATAACTCAAATTAAATAATAATAATAAAAACAAAGGAATAGAATATTAAATAAGCAGGTCGCAGACATGATTCGCAATCCAAGGCTATTGGTGTTTCTATATACCGTCAATAGCAAAATATAAAATATAAGAAATTGATGTTTTCAAATTTTTAGATGACGATGAAGAAAAAAAAAAGAACTGATTAGTTATTTGACCATTTTTTGACTCAAAACTCAGTATATGACCAAGCTACGAAGTTTATAGCTAAATATCCAACTCACTTAATAATATAAATAGAAATACAAAATATTCAATAAGTGAAGTTTTTAAAAGAATGGACATTTAGTTATAAAAATAATAATAATACAAGATTAACTAACCCAAGAGGGGGTGAATTAGATTTTAAAATTTTTTGCAAACTTTTCGAATTAAACAATTAGAATGTGCAAATAATAAATGAAGTAAGTAAAATTAGCAAATAAACAAACATAATCTCAAAGTAAATAATTAAAAGATAGGAATAGAGAGATTGCAAACACTATTTTTACGAAGTTTGACAAACACGACGGTTTATCTATGTCCTTTGCCCTTGGCAACGCCTTGAGCTTTCTACTATCGGATCAAGACTATGAGCTTGACTGACTCTTGTACAAACGGAGTGAATTCTTCTTAGGCACACCAAAGCCTTTATAATAGTCTTGACTCCGGCTCTGTCATGCCTAACATTGGATTGTTTAGACTCCAGTGCCAACTTCACCTATAACTAGGTTGTTTGTGAATTTGGTGCCAACCTCACCTCTCAAATATAAAGTATATTTTTGAATTGAAACACTCAACAAAGATCGAGCCTCTATGGAATTTTAATATAATATAAACTTAGGGCGAATGAGTGCAAGTACAAGATATGATCTAATTTGGCTCAATGATTTTGTAAAAAAGATATTTGAAAAATTAATTACAAAATGTAAGCAAGAAAGACTTGAAAGATTGTTAAGAGCAATGTAGGATAGTTCAAGAGATGTTTTGAGTCTTAAAAATATCTTCTATTCATAAGCCTTTTAGAAAACTAGCCATTTTGGACATTTTAACAAAGTTTCTTTCGATAGACCGGTAAAGTTTCTGGTAGACACCCAAAAACTAGCCGTTGGAAGTGCAGCAACAATGGTCAAATTTTAACGGTCATTTTTTGACCTATAGTAAGGAGTGGTAGACTGCTTCTGCCTATCGATAGACCGCTTCTAATTACAAGTAGATCTGTGTGTCTACCGATTTTGTTTTAAATCGTTTTCTTCCATCCTTTTTTGTAAAATATGATCTTTAACTTAATTTTAAGATAGTTTAATAACTTCTGAAGATCATAGGACTTATTTTAAAATGTATGCATTTAATTTTTAATTCGAATAAAGATTTTGATAACAATTTAAGAACTTTAGTTGGAAAATAATTTTGTTACAATTTGAGCCCATAAAAGATCATAAGATATGCATACATACATTTTCATACAAGACTAAATATAATTACCTTTTTTCTAACTAAGTCTTGTATCGTTGATCTTTGATGGTCTTCACGCTTCAAGTTCTTTTCTCCATAATCCATCTTGAATATCTTTTGTGATTTGTTTATTAATTTTACTATATACTCAAGTAGATTATTAGTATTTAATCATATGTTTGTTAACGTCAAAACATGAGTATAAGATTAAAACCTAAAAGGTCAACAATCTCCCCCTTTTTGATGATAACAAACATTTGATTTATATAATAAGAATTTAAGCATAAAATTTATTTATTTGACAAGAGAGATCCTTACCATATTTTTAAAAACTTACCCTCAAAATACGCTGGAGATAAATTAAGGTAAGAAATGCTCCTCCTTAATTTCTTAAAGGTTCAATATGTGTACATTTTGAGTTTTATAAGAGAACTAATGAGAAATAGAAAGTTTCTTAATATTTTACCACATATTTCCCATTTTACCATATATTTCACATTTTACCATATATTTCTCCCCCTTAAATATACAATAAATCAGTATACTTTCTTTCCCTTTTGGTAGCATCAAAAACACACAAACATGGAGTATAAGATTTAAACATCACATCCTTAAAAGATAGCTATATAGTCCATAAAAGTATCCATAAAAAGCATCATAGATAGTCCAAACAAAAACAGAGAAGCTAGAAGTACACCAAGTTCATGAAAATTAAAAACACACCAATAAAAAACAAAACATGAAATGAAAAAGATCTCTAAGGAGGGAGAAGCCTGGTAATGGATAATACGTTTATGTCGTTGGAAATAAACGCATAATACCAAATTAACATTTATAATTACCTCCTATTAACTAACCAGCGAGTCTAGTAAAACTTAGAATTAACTAGTATAGCGGCAAGAAGGGTCGATCCACAGAGATTGGATTTTAGATTAGTTGTTAAGTACCAAAATTATCAAAATCTAATTTTATCTAGGTATCAAAACTAAATGAATTTAAAATAAAATGAATAAAAATAAAGATAAAAGAATTACGTACATAAAATATAGAAATTACTATGCATTAATGTACTAAGGACATGATTTCCCCTAATTATTCCTAAATTTGTCAAATTAAGCAATTATTAGCCTAATTCCATTAAATTCACTAATCAAGGGACCTAATCTAACCTCATTCCCTCTCTCGAGTACCGAATAAGATAATATGCCTAAGTACCCAAGTTGATATCTCTATCTAACCCGGTTTCCTAAGCACTCATTAAGTTTTAGCCCTTAAGAACTTCCTAATTTGATTATCTAGGTGTTGATGTCCTCTCGGTCTCATAACAACCTAAACTATGTTTCCCAATTCCGATTTATGAAATCAAACTCTCTCAAGTATCAAAATCACAACCTAAGTTCAACTAATTTATTGGCCACATAAATTAGAGGCAATAAGCAAAGAGAAACATAAATGAATTAATAATGAAAAATAAGTCAACAATTAACAAAATATGCAAAACAAAGTATAAAAAAGGTAGATCAAATCCTAAGATACAGAATTAATCCAAGCATAGTAGAATCCATAGCTAATCTCATAGAGAATTTCATAATTTCAAACAAATTATATTGAGAAAGAGGAAGAGAAAACTCTTTTGTGGAGGTAGAACTTCAAGCCTTCAATTCTTCAAGTATTTCTCTCAAGCATCCTCTCCAAATTTCAGTTCCAAAGCTCTCTCTCTCTAGGATTTTTAGCTCTCAAAGATGTGCCTCCTCTTCTAACTCTCCATCACTTTGAAATGGAGGCTAAAGTGTGTATTTAAAGGGCACTAAGATGACCTAAGAAAGGGAGAAATCTAACCATCCATTGGTGTTAGATCAAGGGCCAAAAATGGCCCTTAAAGTTGGGCAAAAACGAGTGGACAAGTGGCTACAAAATAGAGAAAATTCGGCTTCTGTGCGTGCTGAAATCACAGTGGCACTGCGGTGCCCGTTTCTGGCACTGCGATGCCAGTGTTAAGGCACTGCGGTGCTACTTTCTGGGCACCGCGGCGCCAACTTTCTAGAGCTGAGGCACCGCGATGCCATTTTTAGGCACTGCGGCGCCTAGCTGCTAGTCCAATTAAGCTTTTTTTGCTTTCTTCGTTACTCCGTGCCTTATTTCGGCTATTAATAGCTTTATAAACTTCTTCTTTTTGGTGACAAATATACACTAAACCTCAATTTCTTATTTTCTACAATAAAAACACAAAACAACATTAAAACAACATAAATGCTTGAGAACTTACAATTATTTGAACTTAGAGAATACTTGATTTATGAGTAAAATACACACTCATCAAAGCCCAAAATGAGATTGCATCATCCTCATCATTTCCTCTTGATGGGCTCGAGAGGCTTGAAGCTCCGCTTGAATAGCTCGGAATTGCTGAGCTTGAAAGTCTTAGGAGGATTGAACTTGGGCTTGCATCGTCCTATATCGTTCAACTTCATCAAGTTTAAGTTATTGGAGATGAAAGTGAAGGGTGTTGATGCGAGTGTTAAGAGAGTCGAAAGCCTCTTGGAAATTGAAAGGAGGAGGCTCATGAGGTGACAAAGGTGGAGGAATATCCATTGGAGCTGTTGCTTGAGCATCTTTGAGCGCCCTGAGCATCCTGAGTGGCTTGACCTTTAGGAATCCATTGGTCATCTACCAAGGCAAATCCCATGAGACGCAAGGATTTGGAATTGATCTCATATGATATTTTCCATATTTTCCTATCCGATTCATCGATGGTATTTATCTTAAAGTGTTGGAAAATCCAGGTCAAGATCATCCTGTAGGGAAGAATACTACTATTATCCTTGTTTTCAATCACATGCATTATAGATTGGATGATAAGGTAAGTAAGATCAATTTTTCTTCCCACTAGAATGGAATCTATGAGGCAAATATCCATAAAAGTAGGTTCATCGAAATGTCCTCCTCTAGGTATCGCATTAAACTTAAGGGACGTAAAAAAGATTCTTACTTCTAGAATGAGGTCGGTGATTCGAGGTATGGGTGAAAACCTATCGGGAAGACAAATACTTTGTAAGACTTCTTGTGGATCAATACCTTGAAAAACAGGCCAAGTGTTTGAGATAATCAATCTATAGCCATCCATAGGTAAATCAAAAAGCCTACTTAGCAATTCTTGAGTTTTGGTATAGTTGATTCCTTTGAGACTACCATGAATCCTGTTGACACCTAGTGTTGTATGAGCACTAGCATAAAATCCTTGAACTAATCTCCCATACCCCATTTCTCTAATTTGGCAAAAAAGTATCCATCCCATTCTCTCCATCAAAAATTCAAACCTAACACATTATAGGTGAATAAAGTTGTATGTTCTTCCCTAAATGATTGTTCAATTCGACATAACTTCTTTATATCAACGCATAAGATTGGGATTTTTAAATAGAGGAACATCAAACTTGATTCGGAGCATTATTCGTCCTCTTCTAGCCTTGGGGCCCTGCCTCTTCTCCTAGAACCTTCACCTCTTGGAGCCATTAGAGTGAGATACACCAAAGGATGAGAACCCAAACAAAATTTGGCATATCTAGGGATTAGGTGGTGAAGAACAAGAGTTTTTAGGAAGAAAAACAAGATAAAGTTAAGATTTAGGGCAATTGATGGTGTTAGGGAAGCTAGAAATCAGGAATTTGGAGTAAAATTTGAAGAGAAAATTGAAGGAGAAGAGAAGAAAGATTTTCGGCTAGAGGAGAGTATTTTTCGGCTAAGAGAAGTGAGAGAAATGAGTGAGAAAAGCGTTTAAAATGCTTAAATAGGCAGCAAAAATCGCGCCAACAGTAGGCAGGAAAAGGCTTTTCTATAGGCCGATTTTGGCATAAAGTTTTAACTTTCTAGACATATTTTTCAGTCTACCAGTCTTTTTTTTAGAAAAACACAAAACAAACTATATCCGAGTTTTCGGATTATTAACTACTTATACTCTTAACTTACTTATTTTAAAAGAGAAACTTAGACTGTGAAAATTTGTGAATTGTTTTTTAACATACTTTTATTTCATTTTAAGAGATTGATATTCACTGTAAACCATTTACTTATTTTGATAAATTTGAAAGCAAAAAAATGCTTCAAAGATGGTTAAGAAACTTTTGTTTGAATTTATTTATAGACATTTTACGTTGGGTGATTTAAATAATACGGAACTAAAAATGGCTCCCAGGTGAGGAGGGAGGTCACATATGGACCACTTAAGTCCCAAGCTCTCCTTAGACAGTTTAGGTCTTTCTGACAGAACCTCTAGAGTTTTGCATTTATTCAAATCAAAACATTTTTACCTTTAGATCTTTTCATGTTGAAAAGCATTCCTTTAAACTCTATTCAGTCAAAATATATTTTCAAGTTCGACTTAATAAAATCATACATTGTGCAATAAAATAATGAGTTATAAATATGTTTTAAACAACATTAAGCTTACATAATCAAAATAATTTATTTCATACTAAAAACATGCCCCTGCCTCGCATTCGTCCCCACCTCGATTCAAGTTAACCCATTAATCAAATCAAAAGTTTCTTTTCTTTGGTACCTACAACATAGATATTCATACAATGTGAGTTTTCGCTTAACAAGTATAATGTAATTCTCACAAAATATTTTACTCATAAACAAACAGTCTTTTATGAAAGTCCGATTATGCTGTTTTACGAAATCATTATCTTATGCTTTTTTATAAGATATTCTATCATTATTTTATCTCATTCTTTATCATAAAGTCATTTATCTTTCTTATGGGCCCTGGTATACGTACCGAGTGCGCACTACCGAATGGTGAACCACGGGAGCGACCCAATTGAAAACGCCCACGGTTATAAACTTAACATATATTTCCTCGGGAATCCTCACCTAGTGATAAGGACAGGACAAGCACGAGAGTATAGAATGCAGATCCTATCCGAGTTCCCATTGGTCCAGTAACAAGAGCACGTGCAAAGAAATTTCAAAATGCATAAAGTGGGCTGATTCAAGGGATTTGGGTTCATGCATGCACATGGAAGCCCATTGATGGAAATGAACGAATTTTTAAGCCCATAACAAGCTTGATTCAAGTTCAAGAAAGTCCACAGGTGCATATGGAAAGGAAACCTGATTTGTAAAGGCTTGAATGTTAAGTCATAGCTTACTTTCCTATTTTTGTTATGTAGGTGCAAATTGGTAGTTTCCCAAAACAATTTATTTGCTTGTTTCTTTTTCTTTAGTGGCATGTAATAGGCTGAATAGTAAGAGATTAAAGTCAGAATTGACTCCCTTTTAATTAGGGATGAATTTAGCTTAGCTATTAGGGTTATTTTTCTACTTTCCTTTTCTGGTTTGGGTAAGTTATCTTTAGGCATTTTTTGGGGTTTTTTAGGACTGAAATTTTTGTGGCCCTTGGCCTATATAATGTACACTTTTCGTTCAATAAGAGCAGATTACACTTCATAACTTTGTGAGGTAAGTTTCAAGTAATAGACTCCTTGTTTNAAATATTTTTTGGTTGGCTATGACGTTTGTTCTTAATTTTAATGTAATATTCAATGGGTAATAAATTATTACCGCTAAATATTATCGTATGGTTATTTTCTATATCTCTAATATTTTCTTATTAATTAAATTTAATTCCCACTCTCTCTCTATCTCCCTTACTCTTCCCCCTCTCTCTCTCTCCTCTGCCCCTCTCTCTCTCTTTCTCCCCTACTAAGTATTAAATTAACTTCTAAGAAAAGGTTAGACATACGGAAAATCTCGATATAACTTGGTCGTAATAATTAGTTACTTTCTTATAAGTTAGTATACTTATTTGTTTGTGTTATCCATATAGTCTTTTCTATCTTATACTTTGTTATTTTTTGATGATGGGATATCTATTATAATGTCTTTTGGATTAAAAACTTCTATTATATATGTACTTGCTACGTTTAATTTTTTCCTGGTATGGTCCTTGTATATTAACTTCTTGTATTTATTGAAACATTTTTTTTTGGGCGAACCTTGACGGTATGAGGGAAACTTCATTAAAAGAGAGAAAAAGAAAATACACCTAGTCAGATTGGGACATAAACCTGAGCTCTCAAGACATAGAAGCAGAAAGAGAAATAAAATTAGCGAAACCGATAACTAGGCTTTGCAATACACATCGTAAATAAAAGATGGAGCAGATAGCCACCAAATAGAACAAACAAATGAAAGAGCACGAGAAGCCAATGAATCAGCTACATGATTATCCTCGCGATATATATGAGTGACCATAAAATCCATATTAGCAATGTACTCCAGAGCCCTACACTAAGCTGACCTTCAACGGAAAGGAACTTGAAGAGAACGGGTTAACAGAAAGGAAACAAGAAAAACTGAATCACTCTCCAACCATATTTCCAGACAAATTCAATCGCATGAATCACCGCTGTCAATTCTGCCTCAAAAGCATATCCAACTCCCAAAGGAATAGAGAAATAACCGCGAACAAACCCTCTATAAGTCCGAAACACTCCTGAATACCCCAAAGGACCTAGAGTACCATAGGCAGAACTATCAGTGTTGACCTTGATCCAAGACAAAGGAGGAGGTCTCCATATAATCTCAACAATGAGTAACGCCTTTCGTGGCCTTTCTTTAACCCAAAGCTCTCGCAAACTTAAAAGTTCAGTCATAGAATTAAACATAGAGCTTGAAGCCAGAGACTCAGCCTCTCTAATAAAATGCCATAAGAGAACAAATCCCGAAGATATAGATGACTTTTTATCTTCAAAAATAGCCAAATTCCAAATATGCCATATAATCCAAAAATAAGAGACCAAATCAACTTTCTAGAAAACTCGTAGCTGTGGGCTAAACGAACAAAGTTGAGCTCTATCTCAAAGCTCTATCTCAAAGATCTCCCTCATAGAATGTATTCATTAAAACATTGTTTGGTTAGTTATTATGTTGTTAATTTTAATTTAGTATGAACTCAGTAATCCTTTATTTTTAATAAATTACTTTGTATGATAGTTTCTTAGATGTTTTTCGTTTCCTTAATTAAATTTAATTCTCCTCGTTGATACGTTTCTCTCTCTTTTATTATCTCTCCTAGTCTTTCTCTTTCTTTCTCGCTCTCTTTCTCTCTCAATGTTCACTCTCTTTCCCTCTCTCCCACCTCTTTGATTTTATATAAATTTTTCGTAATAATTATTTACTTTCTTATAAGTTAGTATGCTTATTTGTTTATGTGTTGTCCATATAGTCTCTATCTTTTAAATTCTCATTTTTTGAAGATGAGATACTATGCTACATTGTCTTTGACTTTTATTTTAATTAAAAACTTCAGTTATATATATGCTTGCTATATTTAATTGTTTTTGATAATGGTCCTTGCAATTTAAGTTCCGGCATTTACTGTATCTTAAATATTGTTTAGTTGTTTATGATATTTATTATTAATTTTAATTTAATATGAACTCAATAATCATTGATTACATAAATTATTTTGTTGATGGTAATCTAGGATGTCTAACAGTTCCTTACTAATTAAATTTAATTATCCCCGTCGCTCTCTCTCTCTCTCTCTCTCTCTCTCTCTAGTATTAAACTAATTTATAAGTTAAGGTTAGATATGTAGAAAATCTCGATCTGATATATTTCGGTTGCAATAGTTAGTTACTTTCTTAAAAATTAGTATGTTTATTTATTTTAGTGTCAGTACTATCTTATCTTTTTCTTTCAAGTTTTTTAATGATGGGATAGTCAACTATGTTATCTTTAATTAGTTATTTTCAGATTAAAAATTTTATTTTTTATGTGCTCCCTAAGTTATAATTTTTTTTCTTGATATAATTCTCGCATATTATATATTTTTTTGTTTATGGAATCTTACAATATTGTTAAATTGGTTATGGTGTTTGTTGTTATTTTTAATTTAATACGAAATGAATAATCATTTATTATTGCTAAATTATATTGTTTGATGATTTTCTTGATGTCTGACATTAACTTATTAGTTAAATTTAATTCTCTGTCTTTCTCTCTCTTTCTCTCTCCCCTTTTATCTCCCTTACTATTCCTCTCTATCTCTCTCCTTTTCTTTCTCTCCCTTTCTCTCTCTCTCTCTCTTGCTCTCTCCTTCCCCTTCTGTCTTTCTTACTTTCTCTCTCCTTTTCTTCTTCTTCGCTTGCTCGCTCTCTCTCTCTCTCTCTCTCTCTCTCTCCAAAAGTATTAAATTAATTTGTAAGAAAATGTTAGACACGTATAGAATATGTCTGACATTATTTGGCCATAATAATTAGTTACTTTCTTATAAATGTGTATGTTTATTTGTTGGTACATTATCTATATTGTCTCTATCTTTTACTTACTCGTTTTTTTTATAACGAGATAGTCAACTATGTCCGCTGAATTAATTTTTTTTTTGATTAAAAACTTGACTTATTTTTGTGTTGGCTAAGTTTTTTTTTTTCCTAATTAGTCCTTAGTATTAAATTTTTTTTGTGTCTATCTAATCTTAAAACATTGTTTTGTTGGTGTTCACGAAATTATACTACAAGTACACGGTGTTAAGTTTTGTAGTAATATGGTAAATAAGGTTGTTGTACCCATAACGATTGATATTGAAATTCTACTTAGTACCGTAATTGGATAATCTTAATTTTATCTAGACAATTCAAATTAATTATGGAGATATAGTAATCAAAAGAAAATTAAAATACAAAATTAAATGTCGCAATACAATTGAAAGTTTGAAGGGAAATAAGAATAGGAATGAATTCTAGATGTTTGACTTCACCTAAATATCCACTATGTCTTTCAGTTAACAACACCACTTGATTGACTTTCCTAGTTTATAAGTAAAAACTCAAAATTATTGTACTCCCTCTCTCGAATGCCGAGTGAAAATTACCCTTAGATTCTAATTTCAATATCTCTATTCAAAATTGAGAAAATAAGAGTTCATTAAGTTCTGTAGTTCTTAATAACAAGCTTCAAAGGATTCATAGGTTTTCTCAAACTCTGTAACATTCTAGGTTATGTTATTCCATAGTCATATCTCTAAAATTCTTTCTCTCAAGTACCAGATTCTAGAAACTAAAATAACCCAATGGTTACCAATCAATTGAGAAGCATAAAGAGCAAAATAACAGAAATAAACCAATGAAAAATCTTCATAAAATTGATATTGAAAATTAAGATATAGTTTCAAGTATAGGTTATATCATTCCTCTAGATAAAATACCTAGTTCATAATGAAAGAGAATAAACACAAGCTAATAAACAATAATATCATGAAAGGAAGAGACAAGAAAGAAAAACATTTTTTGGTTGAGCAATGCTATGGGGCACCGGTGGTGTCCAGCACCACAATGACATGTCTATTTATCACTAGATGATTTAATTAATAAACTGGGTCCCACATAGGCCTCACCTAAATTATAATTATGATTAGCTCGACTGACACATCATTGTAGTATTGGGTACCACTGGTGCCCCGTAGCATTATTCTTTTTGGTTGGATGAGAATTTCTTCACATGGTGTTCTTCAGCTCCCTTTGTCCAAGAAGGTAGCTGCCAAGAGCCTCCAAGAACATTCTCCAACCCCCTTTTTCGGATCCCTAAAGGATCTATTTATATCCCTTCTGGCAGCTAGGTCAAATTTGACTTATGCTGTCCAAAACACGCGAAAGCACAGCAGTGATGGGTTTAGATCGTTGCAGTGCTCAAAAGCTGGAAGAGATATATGGGGGCAAGCACTGCGGCACTCTATTCTGGTTGCTGTGGCACCCATGTTTCTAGTTCTAAGCATAAGTAGTAGCACTGCAGTGCCTATGGTTATGGTTCTAGGCATCAGTGGCAGTGCTCGGAAAGCAGCGTTGCAGTACTAGTACTGGTGGGTGTTGAGAATTTTAGTTGAGCAGCACTGCGGTGCTCATTAGGTGGTGCTGCAGCGCCCGTCTCTTTGCCTGGCTATCTTCCTTATGTACTTTTGAGTTTCCTTCTGCCATCAACTAATGTCACAAAGCTCGAATTTCTTTCTCTTGAACAGAAGTTGTTAACATGCTTCCAAGAATTCAATAAACCTAAATCTTCAATAAAAAGAACATAAAAGACATAAATGCTCTCGAAAATTAATAAAACATTAAGCTTAAAGAGTGAATATTAAGTGCATAAATTAAACTTAACAGTTGGTTATGATATTTATTGTTGAATTAAATTCAACATAAAATGAGTAATTATTTATCACTATTAAATTATATCGCATGATTATTTTCTAGATATCTAATATTTCTATATTAATTCTCAGTCTGTCGTAGTCTCTCTCTCTCTTTCTCTCTCTCTCTCTCTCTCTCTTTCTCTCTCTCTCTCTCTCATGTATTATTTTCTAGACCATCAAATACTCTTTATTTGGTACGTTGAGATAGTAGGTAAGTTTCGAGGAATAAACTCCTTGTTTTGAACTCTCTACAAAGGGAAAGACCAAAATCAACTGAAAATTGCCATATGGGAAAACAAGGAGCTAAATACAACGAAATGGGTTCTAGACCTCCAAATACACTTCATTTGGTACCTTGAGGTAGTAGATAAGTTTCGAGTAATAAACTCCTTGTTTTGAACTCTCTACAAAGAGAATGACCAAAATAGACCGAAAATTGCCATTCGGGAAAACAAGGTGCAAAATAGAACGATATGGGTTCTAGACCACCAAATACTCTTTATTTGGTAACTTGAGGTAGCAGGTAAGTTTTGAGGAATAAACTCCTTGTTTTGAACTCTCTACAAAGAGAATGACCAAAATTGACCGAAAATTACCATTTGGGAAAACAGGGTGCTAAATACAACGAAATGGGTTCTAGACCATCAAATACTCTTTATTTGGTACCTTGAGGTAGTAGGTAAGTTTCGGGGAATAAATTCCTTGTTTTGAACTCTCTACAAAGGGAATGACCAAAATTTACTGAAAATTGCCATTTGGGGAAATAAGGTGCTAAAAATAACGAAATGAGTTCTAGACCACCAAATACTCTTTAGTTGGTACCTTGAGGTAGTAGGTAAGTTTCGAGGAATAAACGCCTTGTTTTGAACCCTCTCCAAACAGAATGACCAAAATTGGCTGAAAATTGCCATTTGGGAGAACAAGGTGCCAGATACAAGGAAATCGGTTCTAGACCACTAAATACTCATTATTTGGAACCTTGAGGTAGTAGGTAAGTTTCGAGCGATAAACTCTTTGTTTTGAACTCTCTACAAAGAGAATGAACAAAATTGACCGAAAATTACCATTTGGGAAAATAAGGTGCTAAATACAACGAAATGGGTATTAGACCATCAAATACTCTTTATTTGGTACCTTGAGGTAGTAGGTAAGTTGCGAGGAATAAACTCATTGTTTTGAACTCTCTACAAAGAGAATGACCAAAATTGACCGAAAATTGCCATTTGGGAAAACAAGGTGCTAAATACAACGAAATGGGTTCTAGACCCCCAAATACTCTTTATTTGGCACCTTGAGATAGTAGGCAAGTTTCGAGGAATAAACTCCTTGTTTGGAACTCTCTACATAGAGGATGACCAAAATTGACCGAAAATTGCCATTACGGAAAACAAGGTGCTAAATACAACGAAATGGGTTCTAGACCCCTAAATACTCTTTATTTGATACCTTGAGGTAGTAGGTAAGTTTCGAGGAATAAACTCCTCGTTTTCAACTCGAGAATGACCAAAATTGACCGAAAATTACCATTTGGAAAAATAAGATGCTAAATACAACGAAATGGGTTCTAAACCACCAAATACTCTTCAGTTGGTACCTTGAGATAGTAGGTAAGTTTTGAGCAATAAACACCCTGTTTTGAGCTCTCTCCAAACAGAATGACCAAAATTGACCGAAAATTGCCATTTGGGAGAAGAAGGTGCTGGATACAAGGAAATCGGTTCTAGAGCACTAAATATTCATTATTTGGTACCTTGAGGTAGTGGCTAAGTTTCGAGCGATAAACTCTTTGTTTTGAACTCTCTACAAAGAGAATGCTCAAAATTGACCGAAAATTACCACTTGGGAAAACAAGGTGCTAAATACAACGAAATGGGTTTTAGACCACCAAATACTCTTTATTTGGTACCTTGAGGTAGTAGGTAAGTTTCGAGGAATAAACTCCCTGTTTTGAACTCTCTACAAAGAGAATGACCAAAATTGACCAAAAATTACCATTTGGGAAAACAAGGTGCTAAATACAATGAAATGGGTTCTAGACCATCAAATACTCTTTATTTGGTACCTTGAGGTAGTAGGTAAGTTTCGAGGAATAAACTCCTTATTTTGAACTCTCTACAAAGAGAATGACCAAAATTGACCGCAAATTGCCATTTGGTAAAACAAGGTACTAAATACAATGAAATGGGTTCTAGACCACCAAATACTCCTTATTTGGTATCTTGAGGTAGTAGGTAAGTTTCGAGTAATAAACTCCTTGTTTTGAACTCTCTACAAAGAGAATGACCAAAATTGACCAAAAATTGCAATTTGGGAAAACAAGGTGCTAAATACAACGAAATGGGTTCTAGACCTCCAAATACTCTTTATTTGGTACCTTGAGGCAGTAGGTAAGTTTCGAGGAATAAACTCCTTGTTTTGAACACTCTGCAAAGAGAATGACCAAAATTGACCGAAAATTGCCATTTGGGAAAACAAGGTGCTAAATACAACGAAATGAGTTCTAGACTACCAAATACTCTTTATTTGGTACCTTGAGGTAGTAGGTAAGTTTTGCGGAATAAACTCCTTGTTTTGAACTCTCTACAAAGAGAATGACCAAAATTGACCGAAAATTGCCATTTGGGGAAACAAGGTGCTAAATACAACGAATTGGGTTCTAGACCACTAAATACTCTTTATTTGGTACCTTGAGG